>CM017322.1:16878104-16895513 GCA_006937295.1 Carpinus fangiana
CGAAGTTAGAGATGCAGATGGGACAATTAGCGAATCACCTGGGTGAGAGGGACAAGGGAAAGCTCCCTAGCCAAGCAGTGAACAACCCTAAAGCATGCAACAATGGAAATTCTTCAAATCAGGAGCATGTGCAGGCGATTGTCACTCTGAGGTCAGGGAAGAGAGTGGACAATAAGGTGGTGAACCCAGAAGAAGATCATGCTGAGGAAGAAGAGCAGAAAGAGAAAGAAGAGCAGAAAGAAGAAGAGGGTGACAATCAAAAGGAAGCAGATGCTGAGCCATCTACTGTCACCCTAGTTATAAAGGAACCTCCTAGGGCACTTGTGCCAAAAGCACCTTACCCTGAAAGATTACAAGTGCCCAGGAATGGAGGGAAATTAGAGGACATTTTGGAGGTATTCAAACAAGTCCAAATAAATATTCCATTTTTGGACGCCATCCAGCAAATCCCTTCCTATGCCAAGTTCTTAAAGGACTTAGTCACAGTGAAGAGGAAGACGAATGTCCCTAAAAAGGCATTCATGACCGAGCAGGTTAGTGCTATCCTACAGTGCAAGTTATCCCTAAAGTACAAGGACCCTGGATGTCCTACAATTACTTGCATGATAGGAGTTAGCCAGATTGAGAGGGCATTGCAGTTAGGGCTAGGAGAGCTGAAGCCCACAATCATGACACTGCAACTTGCTGACCGGTCTGTGAAAGTTCCACGGGGAATAGTCGAGGACGTTCTGATTAAGGTGGACAAATTTTATTTCCCCGTGGATTTCATTGTGTTGGACACGAAGCCAGTTCAGATGGTAGGGACTGAGATTCCTGTGATTCTAGGGCGACCACTTTTAGTTACGGCTAACGCCCTTATAAATTGTTGGTCGGGGGTGATGAAGATTTCCTTTGGAAATATGACAGTGGAGTTGAATATTTTTCACACTAGAAAACAACCACTTGATTATGACCAAATGAATCAAGTATGCTTGATTGAGGAGATAATGGAAGAAGTAGTTGAAGAATCAAGCATAGAGGACCCCCTGGAAGCATGCCTCACTCAGTTTGGTGAAGATTTAGATTTAGATAAACTGATGGAGCAGGCAGAGGCACTTTTAGAGACAACTCCTTTGGAGAGCAAAGAAAAGAAGGAGACAGCAGTACCTGATTCCCCGAAGAAGGAACTTAAGCCTTTACCTGATAGTCTTAAGCATAAGTTCCTAAGACCAGCTGAGTCTTTGCCAGTAATTATAGCTTCAAACTTGATAGATGCTCAAGGGGAGAAATTGTTAGGAGTTTTGAGAAAGCATAAGGAAGCTATGGGATGGACTATTGAGGCCATCAAGGGAATCAGTCCCTCGTTGGTTATGCATAAGATACATCTGGAAGAAGATTCCAAACCATCGAGGGAACCACAGAGAAGGCTCCACCCAGCAATGCAAGAGGTTGTGAGAGCAGAAGTGATCAAGCTGTTGGATGCTGGGATCATCTATCCCATTTCTGATAGCAAGTGGGTGAGCCCAATACATGTTGTGCCCAAGAAGGCTGGGTTAATGGTAGTGAAGAATAAGGACTTCGAGTTGGTGCCAACTCATATTCAGTCGGGTTGGAGAGTTTGTATAGACTACCGGAAGTTGAACGCTGCCACCAGGAAAGATCACTTTCCTCTTCCATTCATTGACCAGATGGTGGAGCATTTAGCTGGGCACGAGTATTACTGCTTCTTGGATGGTTATTCAGGATATAACCAGATCCCAGTGGACCCCGAAGACCAGGAGAAGACTACCTTTACTTGTCCGTTTGGGACATTCACCTACCGTCGTATGCCGTTTGGGCTGTGTAATGCACCTGCCACTTTTCAGCGGTGCATGATCAGCATTTTTTTCGACATGGTAGAGCGGTTTATGGAGATCTTCATGGATGACTTCTCAGTCTTTGGTTCATCTTTTCATGAGTGTCTTGACCATCTCACGTTGGTGTTAGTGAGATGTAAAGAGAAAAACCTTGTGCTTAACTGGGAAAAGTGCCATTTTATGGTTAAGCAGGGAAATGTACTGGGGCATGTCATATCTCAGAGGGGTATTGAAGTTGACAAGGCAAAGGTAGATTTGATCTCTAACCTTCCACCCCCACGTACTGTGAAGGAAATCAGTTCCTTCTTGGGCCATTCAGGGTTCTACAGGCGATTCATCAAGGATTTCAGCAAGATCGCCAGGCCCTTGTGTAAGTTGTTGGCCAAAGAGACCCCATTTGAATTTGATGAAGAATGTTTGAAAGCATTCGGGGCTCTGAAGGAGATTCTAACGTCCACACCAGTTATTAGACCACCCAGTTGGGGTGAACCTTTTGAGATCATGTGTGACTCATCAGACTATGCAGTTGGAGCTATTTTGGGGCAGCGTATTGAGAAACTTCCCCATGTGATTTACTATGCGAGCAGGATTCTGAACGACGCACAACTCAATTACTCCACCACAGAAAAGGAGTTGTTGTCCGTCGTTTTTGCGCTGGACAAGTTTAGGTCCTATCTGTTAGGATCTAAAATCATTATCTTTTCTGATCACGCGGCGTTGAAGTATCTTTTTTCCAAGAAAGATGCTAAATCCCATTTGATCAGATGGATTTTGCTGCCACAAGAGTTCGACATAGAAATCCGGGATAAGAAAGGGACAGAAAATGTGGTGGTTGATCATTTGTCTAGGTTGACTTTGGATTTCACCGAGGACGCCACCCCTATTTCTGAGACCTTTCCTGATGAGCAATTGATGCACATTGCTCACAATCCCACACCTTGGTTCGCTGACATAGTGAACTATCTTGTTACCGACCAAATGCCTTTGCATTGGGGGAAACAAGATAAAATCAAATTTTTATCCAAGGTGAAAACTTTTCTTTGGGACGATCCCTATCTGTTCAAGTATTGTCCCGATCAGATCATTAGGAGATGTACACCTGAAGTTGACCAAACTAATGTAATCTCCTTTTGTCATGATCATGCTTGTAGTGGCCATTTCAGTGCAAATAAGACCGCTGCAAGGATTTTGCAGTGTGGATTCTATTGGCCCACCATGTTTTCAGACGCTCATGCTTATTGCATATCTTGTGAGCACTGTCAGAAACTCGGGAGTATTTCAAAGAGGAACATGTTGCCCCTCAATCCCATTTTGGTAGTTGAGATTTTTGACGTATGGGGCATCGATTTCATGGGACCTTTCCCAAACTCCTTTGGGTTTCTGTATATTTTGGTTGTTGTGGACTATGTGTCCAAGTGGGTGGATGCAGTTGCGTGCAAGACTAATGACGACAGAGTTGTGGTCAAATTTTTTAAGGACACGATTTTCGCTCGGTTTGGTGCACCTAGAGCGATTATCAGCGATGGAGGCACGCATTTCTGTAATCGGATTTTTGAGCAGCTGATGAAGTATTTCATCACACATAAGGTTGCCACCCCTTATCACCCACAGACAAGTGGGCAGGTTGAAGTGTCAAATCGGGAGATCAAACACATTTTGGAGAAGACTGTGAACCCCAACAGAAAAGACTGGTCTCTACGATTGAATGATGCTTTATGGGCATATAGGACAGCACTTAAGACACCGATTGAGATGTCACCATATCGGTTGGTGTACGGGAAAGCTTGTCATCTTCCCGTCGAGTTGGAGCATCGAGCTTACTGGGCCATCAAGCAGCTAAACTTCAATTTTTTGAAGGCCGGCTCTCAAAGGAAGCTCCAACTCACCGAATTAGAGGAGCTAAGGAATGATGCTTATGACAGTTCGAGGAAGTACAAAGAACACATGAAGAAGGTTCATGACCAGAGCATCCTGAGGAGATCTTTTGAGCTAGGTCAAAAGTCCTTCTTTACAATTCTAGATTGCATTTATTTCCTGGCAAGTTGAAATCTCGGTGGACGGGCCCATTCATCATTAGGGCAGTGTTTTCTCATGGGGCCATCGAGATAGAGGATCCCACGAATGGTAAAACCTTTAAGGTGAATGGACAGAGAGTAAAACCATTCTTGGAATTGAGGAGTCCAGAAGTTGAGGACACCCTTTTGGAGGGTCCGATTTATTCAGACTGATTGAGATGACGAGTCTAGCTGAAGACGTTAAACTTAGTGCTTGTGGGAGGCACCCCTCATTATTTTTACATGTTGATTTTGTTTGTTTGTTTTTGTTTTTCAGGTTGAGAGTTTGCCATCCAAGTTTGGGAGAGCTTTCTCTTACGACTTACCTCACTTGCGACATCCCTCTGGTATTGTATTTCTGGGCACATTGGAGATATTGTGCCATTTTAGTGTGGGGGTAGGGTAGACACTGTCTTTTTGCATATTTGTTGTTTTTTTTGTATAAATTTTTAAATTTTTCTGTGTACATATTTGTTATTGATTGGGCATGACTTACATCATATCTGTGGATTACATATCATTGGTGTGTTTTAAATTGATTAAACACTTCATATCTTTAGAAATCCCAGTTTTCAATTCATGTGTTGAATTAGAGAGACTTCACATGTTTACTCCATTTCTTTCATATGCACACTAGCATAGGTTCTGTGAGGTATGAAATTTGATTTGAGAAGTGTTTTTCTTGAGATTTGTGGGTTGTTATGATGTGTGATGATAAAAAATAAAATAAAATAAAAAATATATATATATATTCATCACAAGTTGAGCTTTTCATTGAGTAACCAGAACTCTTGCCTCATTAAGCAAAGAGTGTTCGCGTAAAAAGATGGGAATTCTTAAACAAGTGATTGTATGGCTAGTTAGATTTCGTAGCTCTTTTTGACTTGAGTAATTAAGCCCTTAGGGATATCTTTACATCTAGTGCCCTAAAACCTTCTGGTTTCGAGTCACTGGCTCAACACTCGTTACATAGGTCATTTAGAAGCTTAAGGGAGTCAAGCATTGCACAGCCTACACAAAAAAATTAAAAAAAAAAATTGCATTCTTTTCAATTCAAGCCTTGGTTCTTTTTATCACATTGCAGTCCTATGAGTTTCTGAGAAGCACATCTTTTGAAAAATTGAAACCCCATGAGCATATGTTAGTTCACTTTGCACTTTTTTGGAGCATGTTTTGTCTCGATTTTTCAGCTGTGATTTGATTGATGTTTGGAGGCCTTGATGATGTGGTTTGTTTGTTCATAATTGTTAAAATTGCTAATGATGTATGAACCATATGCATGTGTAAAAGGCTTTGTCTGTCAATAACATTGTGCCATATAATTGTTTGTGGGTGTCATTCCTGAAAAACCCTCACGAGACTTCACTCGTCCTCTAGGGAATTCCTAGAGGTTTAAAAGGCTTGTTGCATATGCTCAATGCAATCGTTTCTCCCACGAAAGCGGACCTATGTTTGTTTTGTTTTTCAATTTTTGTTTTGCTAAGGGACTAGCAAAATGTAAGTTTGGGGGTATTTGATCAGTGCCAAATTGTGTATATTTGACCCCTTTAACTTATATTTGTTAAGCCTTTAGCACTGTTAATATCTAATTATTTTTAGTGTTTTTAGTGTTTTGAGTTGTGCAGGTCCTTACAACAAAATATGGCCACAAAGGAGAAAAATGCACTAAGGGAAGAAATGGATCCCTGCCAAGTGCGTTCGATCGCACTTGGTGCGTTCGAACGCACTGACGGTCGAACGCAGGGGGCACGGTCGAACGTAGTCCCAGTCATCCCGCAACTCACGCGGTTGCCCTAGGAGTCCATCGCTTCCAGCTGCGCCGTTACGGTTTTCTGCGGTCGAACGCACCAAGTGCGATCGAACGCATAATTCATCATTACGTTCGAACGCACTGCCTGCGTTCGAACGCACTCGAGTGACCTGTTAGTCTATAAATAGGACCCTAGGTCCATTTGGTCGAACACTTAGTTTTTTGGGCGATTTTTAGAGAGCATTTTGCTACTGTTGGCCATGCTCTGCCTCTTTTATTTGTAATCTTTTACTTTGAAGTTAATTTTAATGCATTCTTTTAATTTTATTATGCTTTGTTGTTCAATGGGTGGCTAAACTCTTCAACTAAGGTTGAAGATGAAGCCTCACCCTTAGTTTATATTTCTTGCTTTTACATTTAATGCTTTATTTTCCGTCATTTAATTTCCGTACTCGTCATTTAATTTCCGTGACAAAATAATTGAATGGTTGTTTGTTTTGATACATTGATAGTCATCCTGTGATGTGTTCCAAGCCGGGTGCACAACGAGTGATTGATTTTGATTTAATATCCACTGTGATCCAAGGATACAGTGGATGATTTTATCAATAATCAATACTCATTGTAGCTCCTTAACGGTAAACACATTATTTGGTTTGACTTGTGTCAATAACCACAATAGAGTGTGTTGAAGGGTTTAAATTGTTAAAACGGAAAATTGGTGTTTAATGTATAAAACTAATTTTTATATTGGGTGAGGTTAGTCTTTAACCTTAGTTACTTTTATCCATACATTTATTTACATTTTTTAGAATAATTTAATTTATGCACGTTTCATGTTTGACAATATTTCTCACTTTGGGACTAGGTTAAAGTATATTTAATTTAAGAGTCATATTGGTTTTTTTTGTTGTAAAACTCAGTTCTCTGTGGTTCGATCTCGGTACTTGCGCAACGCTATACGACCTAACGGTTCGTATTATTGCGAGTACCCAAATTTGGTACGATCAAAAACCTTGGCTGTTATAAAATTTTTTTAAAAAAAATCATAATAAAGTGAGTTTTTCATTAAGTAACCAGACCTCTTACCTGGCCAAGCAATGAGTGTTCGCGTCAAAAGAAGAGAAATTCCAACTAAAAAATTGTATGGCTAATTTAGACTCCGTAGCTCTTTTGACTTGAGTAATTAAGCCCTAGGGATGTCTCTATATCTGGTGCCCTAAAATTGCCTAGTTTGGGAGTCACTGGCCCAACGCTCGTTACATAGGTCATTTAGAAGCTTAAGGGAGTCAAGCATTGCACAACCTACACAAAAAAATTGCATCTTTCAATTCAAGCCTTGGTTGTATTTATCACATTGTTTTCCTTTGAATTTTGGGATACACGTCTTTCGAGAATGATTGAAACCCCATTATCTTGTTGTTAGTTCACTTTCCACTTCAGGGAGTATGTGTTGTCTCAATTTTTCAACCTTAAGTGAAATGGTGTTTGGATGCCTAGATGATGTGGTCCGTAAGTTGAATATGTTAAATTTGCTAATGATGTATGAACCATGTGTTTATGTGAAGGGCTTTGTCCATTAATAACATAGTGCGAATAATTGTTTGTGAGTGTCATTCCTGAAAAACCCTCACGAGACTTCACTCGTGCACTAGAGATGCCTAGGGGTTTAAAATGCTTGTTGCATAAGCTAAATGCAATCGTTTCACCCACGAAAGTGGATTTATGTTTATTGTTTTCATTGTGTTTTCATTTTTGTTTTGCTAAGAGACTAGCAAAATGTAAGTTTGGGGGTATTTGATCGGTGTCAAATATTGTATATTGGACCCCCCTTAACTTATGTTTGTTAGGCTCTTAGTTATGTTAATATCTTATGTTTTGTTTTGTTTTAGTGTGTTGTAGGTCCTTGGTGCAAATTGTGGCTCAAAGGGGAAAAATTAAGCAAAGTTGGAATCTTGGCCCCTGCCAGTGCGATCGAGCGCACTTGGTGTGATCAAGCGCACTGCGCTTGACCGCAGGAGGCGCGATCAAGCGCATGCCATGTCAGCCCATGAACCCCGCGTTGCCCTAACTAGCCCTATCGTCCATCACTTCAACCTTGCGCCGTGGGAATTCTGGAGCAGTTATCTGCGATCGATCGTAGACAATGCGATCAAACGTCGTGCGATCAAACGCAACGCCTACACTCGAACACACGTGGCACTACGACGCACTTGCGGTCGAACGCACAACACTAAGATCGAACGCATGCGGAACAGCGATCAATCGCACCTCCTGCGATCGAACGCACCCCTGACCTGGCAACACACTTAATTTTGCTTATAAATAGGACCTCGTTGTATTCATTTCATTTTACGTTTGGGAGGCGCCTCTAGGGCCTCAAACCCTCTGTTTTCCACTGTAAAGCCCTCCTAAATTGTCATTTTTAATTAATGCTTTTAATTTTCTTGTTGATTGTGTCTCCTTTTAGCATGGGAGGCTAATCTTCAACTAAGGTTGAAGATGAAGCCTCACGATAGAATTATTTAAAATGCTTTAATAGTTAGTTTTACGTTAATCCGTTTATTATTTGACATGTGTGTTCGTTTCGGTTTAATTTTATGACAAAGTTGCATCGATTGTGCCGTAGTTGTTTAGTCTCTGCGTTCAATCTGATGGATACATTTCATCGTTCCGGTTACATTCATTTATCCATTGTAATTAGTGTTAAATCACTTTCACTTTGGATCCTTTGAACCTAAACCGTTCATGTTTTGTCTTTTGTCAAATGGGTGGGCGTTTTGATTATTTCAATAGGCACAATAGGACTTGCATAGGGCATAAGGATGCATGAACTAGCGTGACACTAGAACATGCATCGCTTTTAATCGATAAACGAATGTTTAATTAACTGTGTTTTTAATTGTGGTGAGGTGGAATCTAGACCTTAGGATTTTTATTTATTTATTTTTAAGCATTTAATTTAGTTTTTATTTAATGCACGCCAAGTGTTTTCTTTTTTGAACTAGGTTAAGATAAGATTAGTTTAGGCATTAGAATTAATTTACACAAACACGATTTTATGTGGGTTCGACACTCGCACTTGCACAACCACTTTATTGCAAAACAATTCATGTAATTGGCAAGTACTTATTTTTTGTATGACCAAATTTTGCCGGGGATTTCGTCATACCAAAAATAAGTATTCGCCAATTATACGAATCGTTTGCAATAAAGTGGTTGTGCAAGTGCGAATGTCGAACCCACAGAAAATCGCGTTTGTGTGACTTAACTTTCAAATGCCTAAACTAATCGTATCTTAACCTAGTCCCAACATCAAACATGTGGCGTGCAGAAAATAAAACCAAATTAAAATGCAATAAAATAAATAAATAAAAATCCTAAGGTTTAGATTCCACCTCACCACAATTAAAAACACAGTTAATTAAACATCCGTCTATCAATTAAAAGCGATGCATGTTCTAGTGTCACACTAGTTCATGCATCCTTATGCCCTATGCATGTCCTATCGTGCCTATTGAAATGGTCAAAACATCTGCCCATTTGACAAAAGACAAAGCATGAATGGTTTAGGTCCAAAGGATCGAAAGTGAAAGTGATTTAATACTAACTACAATGGATAAATGAATGTAACCCAAACGATGAAATGTATCCATCGGACTAAATGCAAAGACTAAAAAACTATGGCACAATCGATGCAACTTTGTCATGAAATTAAACCAAAACGAACACGCATGGCAAATAATAAACGGATTAACGTAAAACTAACTATGAAAGCATTTTAAATAATTCCATGGTGAGGCTTCATCTTCAACCTTAGTTGAAGATTAGCCTCCCATGCTAAAAGGAGACACAATCAACATGAAAAATAAAAAGCATTAATTAAAAATGACAATTTATGAGGGCTTTACAGTGGAAAACAGAGGGTTTGAGGCCCTAAAGGCGCCTCCCATACGTAATATGAAATGAATACAACGAGGTCCTATTTATAAGCAAAATTAAGTGTGCTGCCAGGTTATGGGTGCGTTCAATCGCAGGAAGTGCGATCGATCGTAGTTTCGCATGCGTTCAATCTCAGTGCTATGCGTTCAACTGCAAGTGCGTCGTAGTGCCGCGTGTGTTTGAGCGTAGGCATTGTGTTCGACCGCACGGGGTTCGATCGCACTGTCTGCTATCGATTGCACTGTCTGCGATCGATCGCAGATAACTGCTCCAGAATTCCAACGACGCAAGGTTGAAGCGATGGACGATAGGGCCGGCTAGGGCAACACGGGGTTCATGGACTGACATGGCATGCGCTCGATCATGCCTCCTGCGCTCAAGTGCAGTGCGCTCGATCACACCAAGTGCGCTCGATTGCACTGACAGGGGCCAAGATTCCAACTTTGCTTAATTTTTCCCCTTTGGGCCACAATTTGCACCAAGGACCTACAACACACTAAAACACTAAAACAAAACAAAACATAAGATATTAACAAAACTAAGAGCCTAACAAACATAAGTTAAGGAGGGTCCAATATATAATATTTGACACCGATCACCTCTGTTGGACAATTCTCTGACATTCCTAATGAATAGGTAAATGCAGCATTCTTAAGACCGGACAATTATCCATACTCCAATTCTTACAACCTGGGACAGAGAAATCATCCTAACTTCTCATGGAGAGCTCAAGCTTCTGGCAACTCAACTCCAAGACTGCACAATCAAGCACAGACTACCAAGCAACCCTATCAGCCTTCTTCCACATATCAATATAACAACAGCAGTATCAGGCCGAGCCACCTCCTCCGAGGAATTTTGACTATGTAGAGAAGATGGTAGCTAATCGGGAGAAAATGTTCAAGAAGGTGTTAGCTGCCCTCAATAGACTGGATGCCAAGATCAACTATTGCACTCTCACTCTCAATCCATCGCCAAGATAAAAGCTCAAGTCGAACAAATTGCCAATGCGCTCAATAGGATGGAAGAAGGAATGTTTCCAAGTCAAATAGTGGCCAACTCTAGGGGACAATACATGGTGAAGGGGAGTACTTCTCATTTGGAGCAAGTCCAAGCTATCATCACATTGAGGAGTGGGAAAGTGATCAACAATCATGTTGAAGAAAAGAAAGATGAGCAAACAGAGGCCCCACAAAATCTACAAAGGGAAAAGGGTAAGCAAGTAAGCAGTGAGGCTTCTTCATCATCTACTCCCATTCCTGCAATACCATATGAGCCCCGGGCCCCTTATCCAGAACATCTCAAGACATCCTCTCATTTCAGGAAACAAGAAGAAAAGATACAAGTGATGAGTGCTTAAAAGTGCTTATTTGAACCCCTTAATTTACATTCCTTAGGCTCTTAGTGTTATTAATATCTAATGTTTTATCTTGTTTTAGCATTTTAGTGTGTTGTAGGTCTTTGGTGCAAAAGGTGGCTCAAAGGAGAGAAATGAAGCAAAGAAGGAGTCAAACCCCTGGAAGTGCATTCGATCGCACTTGGTGCATTCGAATGCAACTGCGGTCGAACGTAGGACCCACGTTTGAACACAGGCCCAGTCAGCCCACGTTTCTTGCGTTGCCCTAGCCGGCCCTATCGTACATCGCTTCATCCTTGCGCCATGGTCAGTATGTGCATTCGACCGCACATAGTGCGTTAGAACACACATGCGGTCGAACGCAGCGCCTTCTCTTGAACGCACGCGGCACGGCGGCACACCTGCGACTGAACGCACAGCACCATGAGCAAACGCACGCAGAATTGCATTCGAACGCACCCCTGACCTGGTAGCACACTAAAACTTTGTCTATAAATCGAAGTCGTTGTATTTCGTGAATTTCACGCTTAGGAGGCGCCTCTAGGGCCCAAAACCCTCTATTTTCCACTGTGTAACTCTCCTAAAACGTCATTTATTTATTTAATGCTTTATTTTGTTTTTAATTAGTCTCTTATTCCCTTCACTATAGATTTGTTTACATTTATTCATGTTTAGTTTGTATTATTCTATCATTTCAATTTATGTTTATTCATTTCAATGCATTTTAGTGACAAAAGTGTGTTGATTGTTGTTTGCAATTCGTTAAACGTCGACTATCGCTGTAACCGGAGATACATCGGATGATTCGTCTTCGGATCAATATCCGTTGTGACCTCTAAACAGTGTTTGCGTTGGTTAGTTCGACAAGAATTTGTAGCAATAATAGGATATCCATATGGTTTTATCGATAGACGGAAATATGAACAACGCAATAGCAAATAGAATATGCCATGTAGCGTAATCGTTATTGAATATGAGCTAAGCATGTTTATTTGTGAATTAATTTATCATGAGGTGGATTAGGGACTATAGTCGCTTTTATTTCTTTATTTTATTATTTTTTTTTAATTAGTTTTATTTTCTGCACGCCACATGTTCGATATTGGAACTAGGTTAAGATAGAATTAGTTTAGGCGATTTAAATTGATTTTTACACAAAGCACGATTCTCTGTAGGTTCGACCTCTCACTTGCACAACCGCTCATATTACAAACGACTCGTGCAATTGGCGAGTACAATTAAATTTGTACGCATCAAATTTTGGCGCCGTTGCCGGGGAATCGTTGTTTTGTTTAAATTAATTTTGCTTGCTTAGATTAATTTTATTTTTCTACTAGTTATTTTTACTGTGCATTTATTTTATTTTTTTTGTGCTTTTGTTTAGAAAAAAAAATCAAAAAAAAATTAGATTAGTGTTTGTTTTTTCTTTTTTTAGTTTAAGTTTAGTTTCTGGAAAATCAGGCGCTGACAGTGCGGTCGAACACAGTTTTTACATTCGAACGCACTTGAGCCTATTCCTTCGGCCGCGTACCTGCGCTCGCGATACACGCTTCTGCGTGCGAGCTCGCGCCTCTAACAGACCGCAGTGCGCCGTTGCGAACGAACGCACCTATATTGCGTTCGAACGCACGTGCACATACTGCCACATTTTTCACTTATCTGCGTGTTTGCGATCGATCGTAGGGCCCTGCGTTCGAACGCACTTCAGCTGGCTGCACCAACAGACCCGAGGCAGTGTATGTGTCCTGTTTTCTTTTTTTTTAGTTATTTGATTTAATTATTGTTTTGTTTGTATATATTTAATTATTTAGCCTATTTTTATTTATTTATTTGTTGTTGTTAGTTTTGTTTTGTTTAATTTTATTTTTAATTATTTATTTAGTTTATTATTTTTGTTAGTTTATTTATTAGTTATTTGTTTAGTTTAATTTTTTTTTTTTTTGGTTAGATTTTGTTTATTTTATTTTTGTTTTATTATTGGTGTTTCATGTGGGATATGTTGAACTGTTTGGGTGAAGCGTGAGTCTTCCGTTTAATTATTTTGATGTTTTCCCAAGTGGTAGGACGCCTAATCCTACCAATTTTTACCTACATGAATCATGTTCACACTACTCGAGCCCTTACCATAGTTTAGGTGATTCTCCACATTGGGGACAATTTTCTAACTTTTCACATGAGCAGTTGAACACCAGTTTCTCTAGTTCTGGGTTTGAATCAGATTCAAATTTTTATAACCCGAACTGGAGCAACCATTCTGATTTTTCGTGGCAAGCTCATGCTACGGAAAATTTTGCCCCCCAGGTTGACTAACTGCACCATCCTGATTATCCACAGTTCGATAACCATTTTTCTTCCCATCCATCATATGACTATCCTCTTGAGAAATCTTCCTTGGAAGACACACTTAAGGAATTCATGGAACTAGTCGGCCAACCCACCATTCCTGTATCACATGAACCATCATTAGAAGACACACTCGAGGCATTTAGGAAAACAATCACCCAACCTTGTCAAGAAATCATAGATGCCACTGTGGTAAACACTGAAGCAGTTATAAGGTTGGAAGGACAGCTTGGTCATCTAGTTGCTAAATTCAATAGAATTGAGGAAGAGGAACTTCAAAGTCAGGAGATGGCGATAGGGCAGTACATGATTGATGAGGATTGCCCCAACGATGCTCATCATGAGCATGTCCAAGCCACCACCACACTTGTTAGTGAGGAAAAAGTTGTCAGCTTGGTGGAAGTCTGGAAGAGGAGGAGCAAGTTGAGCCCCTGCCAATTTCAAATTCCAATGACAAGGATGTAGGTACTGAAGCTCACTCTTTTGTCGCAATCCCTCTCGAGACATTTCATGCACCTCAAGTTTCATCTTTTCAATGTCTCGAGGAACCATCTTATGTAGCAATCTTTAAGGATTCACAAACCAAGGATCACAAATCTAGAAATCGTAGTCCTAAGAGAATTTTTCAAAACAAGTTTTTAGATTACATAAGATGGCAGAACATCCTTCCAGAGGGATATCCAATTCTTAAGAAGAAATGATGGAAGGGATTGATTGGACACCCATACGAGCGGGGAAGGTGCGGTTTTCTTTCGTTTTTATTTTCCGCACTTTAATTTTTGTCATTTTTCTTTTTGTTACATTATTTTATTTTGTTTCTAACAGCAATTAACCTTTTGATGTTTGATCTTTGAGAAAAAGATTGCTGTTAGTTTTTGACAGGTGTTTTGATGTTTAAGTTCGGGGGACGCTTTGGACTTTGCGCATCTCGGTTCCTCATCCCACTGTAATGTATTTATTGCCACATTGGGGATAATGTGTCATTTAAGTTTAGGGGTGTGGACAAACACTATGTCGGTTTTGCTTTGTTTTTGTCTGTATATATTTTTTTTTGTATTATGTCGGTTTTGCTTTGTTTTTGTTTGTATATAAAATTTTTTCTTTTTGTCTGTTGCTATGTTGTTGATTGGGCACAATTTACATCATAACTATGGATTACATGTCATTGGTGTGTTTAACTTGTTTGAACATGGCATATCATTAGAAATCCCAGTATTTGATTCATGTGTTGGATTAGAGAGACTCCACTTGTTTGATCGATATTTCACATGCACACTAGCATTAGGGTCTGTGGGGTATGAGATTTGACTTTGAAGTGTTTATCTTAAGATTTCTTGGTTTGCGATGTAATGATGAAAACCTTGGCTGTTAAAGTTTTTCATTGAGTAACCGGACCTCTTGCCTGGCCAAGCAATGAGTGTTCGCATCAAAAGATGAGAAACTCCAAAATTGTATGGCTAGTTTAGGCTCCGTATCTCTTTTGACTTGAGTAATTAAGCCATAGGGATGTCTCTACATCTAGTGCCCTAAAGCCGTCTGGCTTAGGAGCCACTGGCCCAACGCTCGTTACATAGGTCATTTAGAAGCTTAAGGGAGTCAAGCATTGCACAGCCTACACAAAAAAATTGCATTTTTCAATTCAAGCCTTAGTTAATTTATCGCATTGTTTTCCTTTGAATTTTGAGATACACGTCTTTGGAAGATGATTGAAACCCCATGATTTTATTGTTAGTTCACTTTGCACTCAATGAAGCACGTGTTGTCTCAATTTTCCAACCTTGAGTGAAATGATGTTTGGATGCCTGGATGATGTGGTTCGTATGTTTAACATGTTAAATTTAATAATGATGTGTGAACCATGTGTTTGTGTGAAGGGCTTTGTCCATTAATAACATAGTGCCAATAATTGTTTGTGGGTGTCATTCCTAAAAAACCCTCACGAGACTTCACTCGTCCACTAGGGATGCCTAGTGGTTTAAAAGGCTTGTTGCATACGCTAAATGCAATCGTTTCTCCCATGAAAGCGGATTTATGTTTCTTTTTTTATTTGTGTTTTCATTTTTGTTTTGCTAAGGGTCTAGCAAAATGTAAGTTTGGGGGTATTTGATGAGTGCCTAAAAGTGCTTATTTGAACCCCTTAATCTACATTCGTCAGGCTCTTAATGTTGTTAATATCTAATGTTTTATCTTTTTTTAGTATTTTAGTGTGTTGTAGGTCTTTGGTGCAAAAGGTGGCTCAAAGGGAAGAAATGAAGCAGAGAATGAGTCAAACCCCTGGAAGTGCGTTCGATCGCACTTGGTGCGTTCAAACATAACTGCGGTCGAACGCAGGACCCACGTTCGAACTCAAGCCCAGTCAGCTCGTGTTTCCCACGTTGCCCTAGCTGGCCCTATCGTACATCGCTTCATCCTTGCGCCGTGGGTAGTTATGTGCGTTCGACCACACATAGTGCGTTCAAACGCACATGCGGTCGAACGCAGCGCCTTCTCTCAAACGCACGCGGCACGGTGGTACACCTGCGACTAAACGCACAGCACCATGAGCAAACGCACACAGAATTGCGTTCGAACGCACCCCTGACCTGGCAGCACACTAAAAATTTGTCTATAAATAGGAGTCGTTGTATTTCGTGAATTTCACGCTTAGGAGGCGCCTCTAGGGCCCAAAAGCCTCTAATTTCCATTGTGTAACCCTCCTAAAACGTCATTTATTTATTTAATGCTTTATTTTGTTTTTAATTAGTCTCTTATTCCCTTCACTATAGATTTGTTTACATTTATTCATGTTTTGTTCATATTATTCTATCATTTCAATTTATGTTTATTCGTTTCAATGCATTTTAGTGACAAAAGTGTGTTGATTGTTGTTTGCAATTCGTTAAACGTCGACTATCGCTGCAACCGGAGATACATCGGATGATTCGTCTTTGGACCAATATCCGTTGTGACCTCTAAACAGTGTTTGTGTTGGTTAGTTCGACAAGAATTTGTAGCAACAATAAGATATGCATATGGTTTTATCGATAGACAAAAATATGAACAATGCAATAGCAAATAGAATATGCCATGTAGCGTAATCGTTATTGAATATGAGCTAAGCATGTTTATTTGTAAATTAATTTATGGTGAGGTGGATTAGGGACTATAGTCGCTTTTATTTCTTTATTTTATTTTTTTTTTAAATTAGTTTTATTTTTTGCACGCCACATGTTCGATATTGGAATTAGGTTAAGATAGAATTAGTTTAAGCGATTTAAATTGATTTTTACACAAAGCACGATTCTCTATGGGTTCGACCTCGCACTTGCACAACCGCTCATATTACAAACGTTTCGTGCAATTGGCGAGTACAATTAAATTTGTACGCATCAACAAGACATGATGGAGGTCTGGAAGCAAGTAAAGATCAACCTCCCGCTCCTTGATGCCATTAAGAAAGTTCCCGCCTATGCCAATTTTCGCAAGTACTTATACACTCAAAAGCATAGGATTAGGAGTCACATCCCTAAGAAAGTTCGCCTCACCAAGTAAATAAGTTCTCTCATCCAATACAACACCCCTCCAAAGTTCAAGGACTCGGGTGCTCCTACAATTGCTTGTGTCATTAGTTACCGAGCGATTGATAAAGCACTCCTTGACTTAGGAGCAGGTGTCAACTTGCTACCTTACTTGGTGTATAAGCAACTAGGCTTAGGAGAGCTAAAACCCACAAGATAGTCTTACTATAATACCCTGATAAAAACAATCGTTTTTAATTATAAAATAATTTCTACAAAAAATGATTGAGGAAGTTCTTAACAAAATTGGTTTTAACAAGAACCTAAGCCCTTAATGGTAGCATAACAAACCTTAAACCCCTTAGAAACTAAGAGTCTAACAATTAATCCTCTGAAGTGGACATACACTTGGGTTAGCGGACGTACGTGATGAGTGCCTAAAAGTGCTTATTTGAACCCCTTAATTTGCATTCGTTAGGCTCTTAGTATTGTTAATTTCTAATGTTTTGGTTAGTTTTAGTGTTTTAGTGTTTTGCAGGTTGTTAAGTTGCATTTGGGGCTAATGCCATCAACTCTGGGGCTTAAGACAGTTCGGGGAGCTTTGACAGCAAATTTGAGTCGAGCGATAATT
>CM017322.1:16899191-16940020 GCA_006937295.1 Carpinus fangiana
TCCGGTGATGTGTTCCAAGCCGGGTGCACAACAAGTGTTTGGTTGTGATTCAATATCCACTGTGATCCAAGGATACAGTGGATGATTTTATCCATAATCAATACTCGTTGTAGCTCCTTAACGGTAAACACATTATTCGGTTTGACTTGTGTCAATTACCACAATAGAGTGTGTTGAAAGGTTTAAAGTTTAAAAAACGGAGAATGAGTGTTTAATGTATTTAGCTTATTCTTATTGGGTGAGGTTCATCTTTAACCTTAGTTACTTTTATCCCTATATTTTTCAATTTAATTTAAATTCTGCATTTTTCATTGTTCGAAATCAATCCTCTTTGGGACTAGGTTAAGATACGTTTAATTTGAGAGTTGTATTAGTTTTTAATTGCAAAACGCCGTTCTCTGTGGTTCGATCTCGGTACTTGCGCAACGCTATACGACCTAACGGTTCGTTCTCTTGCGAGTACCTAAATTTGGTACGATCAGTACGCTCTTGTTTCTAGTGTGGACGTACATGGGGGGACCACTAGACGTACACTCTGTAAATAGTACATGGATGTGGGACCACACAAAAGTAAGCTACTTTTCAAAAAGCCCCTTGGTTAATACCTGGATGTACACTACACCCTTTTATCCATTGTGCAAATAGTATCGGATGTACACTAGGGTTAATAGACGTCCACTGCTTTTCTGAAGCGTTGGCAACAATCCTCCCCTATAAATACCCCCTATCCCCTTCTTCCTCTCACACCATTTTCCACTGGTCAGCGCTCCCCCAGGTTGCCAGAAACTTATAAGGTTAGGTTCTTAAAAGTTTTGAGTGAGAGAGGGTTTTGTGAGAAAGGAGCTCATGTCCTTGCCTGATTTCGAGGTCACATGTCATTGCATGTGTTTATTTACTAGCTTAAAAGTGATATAGTAGCCTAGAAATATTGTAGAAACCCTACAACACCATTTGAGTCTTAGCAGATTGCTTAACCCACCAAGCAGACATACATCCTTAGGGTCGGACGTACGGTCAGGAAGCAGAGCATTTGTCTTAAGCCTTGTTTGCATGCATATTAGAGTCTAGCCACCTTTTGGCTAAATAAGGCTTAGTGTAACGGCGTGTTATATTATGTTATAGTAGGATTTAGACATGTCGGAAGATTCACGCAAATGTGCGAGGTAAGTAAATACTTACGACCCTTTTTCTTTAAAACGTGGGATATGTCAGTTGACTGATCACGAGTATTGTTGTGAGTTTTAAATGTTACTCGCAAGTGCACGAGTCATTTACAATATAGCTTTTGCAAATGTGAGGTCAAATCCACAGGGAATTGTGTTGTGAAAGCTAATATCTATCTAAACTAATTTTTCTTTAACCTAGTTCCGAAGTTCGAAAGGTTTTGTCATGCAAAATAAAAATAAACTAAAAACAAAATTAATTAAATGAATAATAAAAAAAGTACTAAAGTTTTCAGAATCCATCTCACCAAATCAAAAGTCTACATTCGTCAAGAAATTAAACCCTAAGCATGTTCTATTGTTTTTATAGAATCCTATTGAAAGATTTGATGAATCCATCTCTATTACAAAAGACAACAAATATCCTATTAAGATCAAAAGATCCAATGTATCCGTTTGACAACAAAAGACAATGGATATCCAATTTCAATCAAAAGATTTGATGTATCCGTTGAATGAAACACATCGAATATCCAATGTTTCAACAATTTTATAAACAACAATCAATACAATTTTGTCACATAACTGGATTGAAACGAAAATACTTCATATTAAAGTTGGAATTGTATGAACAGAAACATGAGAAATATAAAAGTAATCAATGATGATGCTTCATCTTCAACCTTAATTGAAGGTTTTAACCTCTCATGATAACAAAAGACACAATTAAATCAATTGAAATCATAACAAAACTAAAACTTACAAAGGAAAACTTTCGAAAAGCTCAAGAACAACTCTAGATCAAAATTTAGGACTCAACAGCGCCCCTTGGTATGTTTACAACAAAAAAAAATGGTATTTATAAACTAGTTTTAGGGTTTCAGCACTTCCAGGTCGGCCGAGTGCACTCGATCGTACTTTAGGTGCGCTCGATCGCACTCGAGCATGCACTTTCCACTCCGATGGGCACGAGTGCACTCAATCATACGATATGTGCGACCGAGCACAATACCTTCAGAATTAGCCACCTCTTGTGAAATATGACTTTGTATATCTTTGAGTTAGCTTTCTAATGACACCAAGAACACTCCAATCGGAGTTCTACAACTCCATATATGACCTTTTTGGTGGGACTCGTCAGGTGCGAATCATTGCTCGACTCAAATTTGTTACCAATGCTCCCCGAACTGTCTTAAGCCCAAAATTAATTGAATTTGCCACAGATGTACCTTAGCTAACTGCAAAACACTAAAACACCAAAACTAACGAAAAAATCAGAAAATAACAAAATTAAGGGCTTAACAAATACATGGTAAGGGGTCCAAATATGCAATATTTGGCACTCATCAAGTATGATATAAGCATGCCTACTTTTATAGTTACTTGGTAATTGTCTTATAAACTAATCGTAAAATACATTGTATGACATGGTACACCGGTATGTGTGGTATAACGGTCATGAACTTACTATATAGACTTGATGATATGGTCAAATGTGCGTGTGTTATTTGGGCCTTGGATCCAATGGTTGTTTGTGGCCAACACACTCTTAATGGGTGGTCACTACTGAACGGACATCATTAACGGTGTGGGCCACCTGAGGTCAACTCGGTCATGTCGCTAGGTTATGTACGGTAGCGTACAATATCTGGGGCATCAGTGTTATATTACAAGTCCCTCGGGACAACACCAACCCTATTGAGAAAGGGTAATATCTGGACAGCGACATACATAATAGTTACGACATAAACCACTTACAAATGTCTCACAAGGGTTTGATTAACAAGAGAGATTCAATGTATTAAAAATGTTAAATTGTTGAAACAAATATAAACTTTTCAAGCAAATATTTTATGATATAAATGGGAAAATGAACTTTAATATAACTTATACAATCGATCTTTGACATGGTTTCACATGTCAATAAGACATTATTTATAAGTTTCAATATATGTAAAGTAGATTTTAAGAAGTTACCACAAGTGGCAAAGAGAGCAAGTAGAAAGAGGGCCAAAAAGGACAAGCTCTTCATGACTAAATGTACTTGTAAAGTGTTTGAAAGAAAATTAATGAGAATGAAAGGGACTTGTGTAAACAATATTTATATGAAGATTTTGTCAATTTGTTTATTAATTTTGCTATATTTGAAAAGCTATTTTTGAGATAAAAACTAGAAGGGGTTTTGAGTTCTTGTGAAACTTAGACAAAGAGGTAGATATGTTGAAACAAAACTAATTATTTGTGTGAAAAATAGAAAAAGTATGTTTGATAAAACTGATTTTTCTATGTTGTAGAAAAGGACAAAAGAAAGATAACTGTAGAGAAGAAATTTGTATTTCTTATGTATGTTCAATTATACAATAAAATTGCCTATTTATAGTTGAATAAGGACCTAAAAGAAAGGAAAATACAATAATTACAAAATCACATAAAATCAACATATTTACAATAATGAGTACCGTAGCAAATATTGCCATAACACGTAGAGAATATGAACTTGTTTTTAATTTATTGTACTCGTAATTACTTATCCTCTTTCTACCATAACTATAGAACACATATTAAAAAATTAGTATAAATTTAGCTATATGATTTTCAGGATCTACAGGATCTATGAGAACAACAGGTTCTGTTTTGATAGGTATTTAAAGTGAATTTTGAAATATATTATGAAGTAATTTTTTGTATCTTTTCCTTTGTTTGTTTGTTTTTTTTTTTTTTTTTTTTTTATGTTTTAATTTAACCTTTAATTTTAATAATATTTCTCATTCATACTTTGGCCCTCATATTATAAAATATTTTTCATTACCTCTACCTAGAAGATTTTCTAGCTTCGTCTCTACTTGGTGGCTCTGTGCGTATATGTATATATGTATATGTATATATCTAATTTATCCAACATCCATATAAAATATACTTTGTAAGGCTACAAAGCCTTTTGCTTGTAGAATAAATATAGTAAAAAAAGTTAATTATTCAACTCTAGCAATTGTTTTGGAAGAATTAAATCATTTTTTAGTGCTACAATAGATTCTCAACTGCAATAATTAAATCAATTATTTAGCAAGCATGCCATAGAATTGGTTATTCTGAACTAGGCTCTTGATTGTCGAGTTGCACGTGAATCTTTTAGAATCAATACTATTTGTCCGTTGGAACAAAAACATTAAAAAAAATAATGGTTATAAATAAAACTTCACCATTATGAGCACAATGTTCTTCAACATTCACACTTCCAAGGACACTCAAATATTTCTAAATTTTGCTAAAGATTGATTAGCACCAGAAAATTAATTGTCTACGAACTTGTTTTCAATTTGTTGTACTTGTCATTACTTTTCCTGTTTCTGCCACAAATATAAAACAAATATTTTCAGTCTTGAATATTGTCAAAACTAAGCTTCGCAATAAAAACGAAGATGGGTTTTTAACTGATACATTGATGTTGTACATCAAAAGAGAAACTATTGCAAAATATAGTATAAATTAAATCACATATGATTTTCAAGATATAAGAGAATGACGGATCTTATTTTGATAGGTTTTTAAAATGAATTTTGAAATATATTATAACGTAACTATTTTTGTCTTTTCCTTAATTTGTCCTTTTTTTGTGTTAACACTGAATTGATGATATATATATAATTTAACATTCAATTTTATTATATTTTTCATTCATTCTTTGGCCCTCTTATCCTAAAATATTTTTCATTTGTGCTTTGCCCCTACCAATAAGACTATTTGGCTTCGTCCCTGCTTGAGCAAAGACATAGCCCCCTTGGCTCTATGTGGCTTTGCGTGTATGTGTATATGTAAGTATCTAATTTATCCAGCATCTATATATAATACTTTGGCAAATAAAATTAGAAAAATCAAATACCTTTTTTTTTTCTTTTCGTCTTTTCAAATTACTGATAACAAACAAAAGAATACCACATTAATACGTAGTATTTTTTTAAAAAAAACTTCATTACAAAATGTAGCCTCAACCAACTATAGGTACCAAAATGATATTGTCATTGCGATCAACGACAAGGTATACACGATTGCAACAGAAATCCAAAAATCCTACTCTGCCTGGAGGTAGGACCACTATTGTTACCAAAGGGTTATCCTTTTGTATCACTGCCTTGGCTTGCTGCTCATTCTTTCCAACCAATTCAGGCCATCAAAATTTGTGACCTACAAAAATTGAATTAGCATCAATATAGAACTAGGATGCAAAATTCTTCTGTCCTAAAACATCACTAATTTCTAACTTGCCTAGAAGAAATTCTCCAAGCATTAACATTAATTTAAGAAAAAGGGAACAAGAAGTAGAAGAAAAAAATTAAAAAATGTACCCAATCATCATATAGTAATGCTATTTAGTAGACTGTTATATCTATCATTAGATCTATAAGACCTAAATGTGTGTCCTAGAAATTTAATAGTATATTTGAAAAAAAAAAATGTGAATTGAGTTATATGAGAGATTGACAAGAGAAGATCAAAAATAGTATTTATGATAATTAAATTGGTATTTGGTAGTTAAGAAATCTAAATAGGAGCATGATTAGATCTTTTCGTTAATATTGCATTTTTCTTTGTCAAATGTCAACACTTTTTTTTTTCTTCTGAATTGGGATTCACAATATTTAATTTTTCTCCCTTGAGCATCGCACAGATAGGTTTTCCCTGGATTGGGGAGGAGGGACGGCCATTTAGCTACCTCCTCCATGCGCCCTCTCCCCTTGGTAAGGTAGCCTATTTACTTGATGTCCCTAGCTCTCATCTACCCCTTTCTCTCTTTGTCCCATTGGCATTTCTCCACCATGTCATTGTGCCGCCTATTCCAACTGCCACCAGCCTCTACTGTGTCTCCTCTAGGGTCGATCTTAGTTGTTGATCAATTTGTCTCTACTCGATTTATCATCCTCCGTCAAATCCACCTCGTTGTGTGCCCTGCCATCCTACCCTCCAAATCCGTCCATGTCCATCCCACCTTTTGCTTCGGATCTGTTGCTTTGGCATTGGCTTGATTATGTTTTTTTTTTTTTCTCCATTTTTTTCCTTACTTTTTTTTTCCTGTTTTCTTGCTTGTAATAAGGCTCGGTCCTCTCTCTTTAATCTGCCCATTTATATCTTGATGCTATGTGGAATATTTGCTCTTGGTCTAGACCTTTGAGTTGTGGATATGAACGATATCTTGACTTTCGGGTTGGGGAGGATGAGTGATCGGTGTCAAATATTGTTTATTAGACCCCCTTGACTTATGTTTGTTAGGCTCTTAGCTGTGTTAATAACTAATGTTTTGTATAGTTTTTAGTGTTTTGTGCTGTGTAGGTCATTGCATTAAAACATGCCTAGCAAAGGGCAAAGTGTACTTAAAGAGAAGAAGCTGATTCCTGCCAAGTGCGTTCGACCGCACTTTATGCGTTCGAACGCACTCACGATCGCGTGCAGGAGCTGCGGTCGCACGCATGCACAGCCAGCCCTAGCGGTTATCTACGTTCGAACGCAAGAGAACTGCGTTCGAACGCACTTCAGTGACCCACCAGCCTATAAATAGGACCTCCATGTATTCTTTGTTTTTCACGTTTGGGAGGCGCCTCTAGGGCCCAAAACCCTCTGTTTTCTACTGTAAATCCCTCCTAAATTGTCGTTTATTTAATTTATGTTTTAGTTTACTTTTATTTAGTCTCTTATTCCCTTCACTTTAATCTGTTTATATATATTTATGTTTAGTTCGTATTATTCTGTCTTTTAAGATTTATGTTTGTTTGTTTCAATGCATTTTAGTGATAAAAGTGTATTGATTGTTGTTTACAAATCGCCAAACATCAACACTCGTTGCAACCGGAGATACATCGGATATTCGTCTTCGGACCATTATCCGTTGTGACCTCTTGTAACAGTATTTGCCTCGAGTAGTTTGACAAGATTGTGTAACAACAATAGGATATACATATGTACTTTATCGATAGACGGAAATATGAACAATGTGTTAACGCTCAGAGTATTCCTTGTAGCATAAATGTTTAATACATATGAGCTAAACATGTTTATATGTGAATTAATTTTTTGTGAAGGTGGATTAGGGACTGTAGTCGCTTTTATTTCTTTATTTTATCGTTTTTTAATTTAGATTTATTTTATGCAGGCCACATGCTTGATATTGGGACTAGGTTAAGATAGGATTAGTTTAGGCAATTTAAAGTTGATTTTTAACGAAACACGATTCTCTGTGGGTTCGACCTCGCACTTGCACATCCGCTATATCACAAACGACTCGTGCAATTGGCGAGTATAATTAAATTTGTACATCAAATTTTGGTGCCGTTGCCGGGGAATCGGTGTTTTGTTTAAATTAATTTTGCTTGCTTAGATTAATTTTATTTTTCTACTACTTAAGATAGAATGCTTCACCTCAGATGATTGTGACCTAGACCTCGATAGGCTAGTGATGCAAGATGGAGTGTTGCATGATTTGAGTTTAGAGGATCCTGAGATGGAACACTTTGCTCCAGATAGAGATGACCTAGACTTGGATAGGCTACTTGATCATGTTGATACTTTTAGTGAGCCTAGTCTTGAGGATCCATCGGGAGAGTGTTTTGATGAAATTGAATATGATCTGGATCTGGACAAGTTCCTCGAGCAAGCTGTGAGATTTAGAGAGTCAAGTCTGGAGAATCCTTTGGAAGAGAGCTTTGCTCAATTTGAGTTTAATTTGGACCTTGACATAGTACATGAGCAAGCTAATTAGATCCCGCTCCTGAGATGAGGACTGGGAATGGAAAAGAAGAAAAGAATGAGCAGTTTGAGCCCCCGCCAATTTTAAATTGGCCCAATGACAAGGAAGTGAGTACTGAAGCTCACTGCTTCGTCACAATCCCTCTCGAGACATATCATTCACATCAAGTTCCATCTTTTTAATGTCTCGAAGAGCCATCTTATGTAGAAATCTTTAAGGAATCGAACACAGAAGATCATAAATCTAGGAACCAAGTTCCTAAGTGGATTCCTCGAAACAAGGACAACTACATAAGATGGCGGACCATCCTTCCAGAGGGATATCTAGTACTAAAGAAGAAAGGATGGAAGGGATTAATTGGACACCCATACGAGCGGGGAAGGTGCGGTTTTCTTTCGTTTTTATTTTCCGCACTTTAATTTTTGTCATTTTCTTTTTGTTTTATTTTATTTTATTTTATTTTGTTTCTAACAGCAATTAACTTGTTGATGTTTGATCTTTGAGAGAAAAGATTGCTGTTAGTTTTTGACAGGTGTTTTGATGTTTAAGTTTGGAGGACGCCTTGGACTTTGCTCATCCCGGTTCCTCATCCCACTGTAATGTATTTCTTGCCACATTAGGGACAATGTGTCATTTAAGTTTGGGGGTGTGGACAAACATTTTGTCTGTCTTTTATTTGTTTTATTTACTTGTTTTGTTTTGTTTTTGCATGTATATATTTGTTTTTGCCATGTATATAAAAATTTTTCTTTTTGTTTGTTGCTATGTTATTGATTGGGCACAATTTACATCGTAACTGTGGATTGTATGTCATTGGTTTGTTTAACGTGTTTGAACATTGCCTATCATTAGAAATCCCAATTTTTGATTCATGTGTTGGATTTGAGAGACTCCACTTGTTTGATTGATATTTCACATGCACACTAGCATTAGGGTCTGTGGGGTATGAGATTTGACTTTGAAGTGCGTGTCTTGAGATTTTTAGGTTTACGATGTGATGATGAAAACCTTGACTGTTAAAAAAAAAAATCAGAATAAGTGAGTTTTTCATTGAGTAACCGGACCTCTTGCCTGGCCAAGCAATGAGTGTTCGCGTCAAAAGATGAGAAACTCCAAAAATTGTATGGCTAGTTTAGGCTCCGTAGCTCTTTTGACTTGAGTAATTAAGCCCTAGGGATGTCTCTACATCTAGTGCCCTAAAGCCGTCTGGCTTGGGAGCCACTGGCCCAACGCTCGTTACATAGGTCATTTAGAAGCTTAAGGGAGTCAAGCATTGCACAGCCTACACAAAAAAATTGCATTTTTCAATTCAAGCCTTGGTTAATTTATCGCATTGTTTTCCTTTGAATTTTGGGATACACGCCTTTGGAGAATGATTGAAACCCCATGATTTTATTGTTAGTTCACTTTGCACTTCATGGAGCATGTGTTGTCTCAATTTTCCAACCTTGAGTGAAATGATGTTTGGATGCCTGGATGATGTGGTTTGTATGTTCAACATGTTAAATTTGCTAATGATGTATGAACCATGTGTTTGTGTGAAGGGCTTTGTCCATTAATAACATAGTGCCAAATAATTGTTTGTGGGTGTCATTCCTGAAAAACCCTCACGAGACTTCACTCGTCCACTAGGGAATTCCTAAGGGTTTAAAAGGCTTGTTGCATACGCTAAATGCAATCGTTTCTCCCACGAAAGCGGATTTATGTTCTTTGTTTTTATTTATGTTTTTAGTTTTGTTTTGCTAAGGGACTAGCAAAATATAAGTTTGGGGGTATTTGATCGGTGTCAAATATTGTTTATTAGACCCCCCTTGACTTATGTTTGTTAGGCTCTTAGCTGTGTTAATAACTAATGTTTTGTATAGTTTTTAGTGTTTTGTGCTGTGCAGGTCATTGCATTAAAACATGGCTAGCAAAGGGCAAAGTGTACTTAAAGAGAAGAAGCTGATTCCTGCCAAGTGCGTTCGACCGCACTTTATGCATTCGAACGCACTCACGGTCGCACGCAGGAGCTGCGGTCGCACGCATGCACAGTCGGCCCTAGCGGTTATCTAAGTTGGAACGCAAGAGAACTGCGTTCGAACGCACTTCAGTGACCCGCCAGCCTATAAATAGGACCTCCGTGTATTCTTTGTTTTTCACGTTTGGGAGGCGCCTCTAGGGCCCAAAACCCTCTATTTTCCACTGTAAATCCCTCCTAAATTGTCGTTTATTTAATTTATGTTTTAGTTTACTTTTATTTAGTCTCTTATTCCCTTCACTTTAATTTGTTTATATATATATTTATGTTTAGTTCGTATTATTCTGTCTTTTAAGATTTATGTTTATTTGTTTCAATGCATTTTAGTGACAAAAGTGTATTGATTGTTGTTTACAAATCGCCAAACATCAACACTCGTTGCAACCGGAGATATATCGGATATTCGTCTTCGAACCATTATCCGTTGTAACCTCTTGTAACAGTGTTTGCCTCGAGTAGTTTGACAAGATTGTGTAACAACAATAGGATATACATATATACTTTATCGATAGACGAAAATATGAACAATGTGTTAACGCTCAGAGTATGCCTTGTAGCATAATTGTTTAATACATATGAGCTAAGCATGTTTATATGTGAATTAATTTTTTGTGAAGGTGGATTAGGGACTGTAGTCGCTTTTATTTCTTTATTTTATCGCTTTTTAATTTAGATTTATTTTATGCACACCACATGCTTGATATTGGGACTAGGTTAAGATAGGATTAGTTTAGGCAAATTAAAGTTGATTTTTAACGAAACACGATTCTCTGTGGGGTCGACCTCGCACTTGCACATCTGCTATATCACAAACGACTCGTGCAATTGGCGAGTACAATTAAATTTGTACATCAATGAGTTTCGGCATGAGGGTGTTCTTTGCTCTCAAGGCCGATGAATAATTGCTACCTATGCATTAGATTATGTCTATTTGTGCAGATCTGATGTTAAACATGATGATTAGTCATAGGTTAGCAGATGTTATTTGTAATGGTTTGATTGGAACTTTAGCTTCGGCTATGATTTGCTTCAGAACTTTTTGTTTTATTTGTAATAAGAGCTTTCACTCGCGACCTTTTTATGAATGAGAATGGTATGTTCCCCTTAAAAAAAATAATAATAATTTTTCGAATTGCCGCAATTTTAGCAGCTGAATTGAGAGAGCCCAAATAGAATTCACCTTCCAGAGTGACTGAGGCCTAAAATGTTTTTGGACAAGTCAATCTCATATGGACTCTTTCACATTAACTACCCAAATTGGTAGCAATTTGGATAACTAATTTGTTGCACATCCAAATCTTTTCTTATCATTTTCTCTTTCTTTGTAAGATTTAAAATGAAAAATCTATTCCAACTCTATCTCACGTTTTTCGTACTTGAAATAATGCCACTTAAAAGTACACTCAAATTTAAATAAACACAAGAAGAAAAGTTTTTCCACTTAAATTAGCTTGAAGCATATTCATAAAACACTCACTTGTCTCAACAAAGTTGATTTTTTATGACGATATAAAGTGAAAAGCTGTAACAGATCGATGTATGGTAAACCACATATCGGAATATGATTCTCCCAATTTTAAGAATAAGGTCATGATTTAATGTTGTTGCATCTAATGACATAGATGATATCATATCATAAAGTACTAACATATTTATCAGGTGAAATCATTTACTGTTTCGATACAACATTAAATTTTGACCAAAAATAACTCTTCGAATTGCTTGTTTGCTTGGATGGGGTTTATAAGTTAAATATAGTTGGAAAATATATGGGTGAGAGAGAGAGAGAGATAGAGAGAGAGTTCCTTCAGCAAAACATAATTGATCTGTGCAAGAACCACTAGCACAAGGTGGGTAAAGAGGCCATGTAGCTACATTAAAGTTGTTCTCGGTTTCTATAGAAGTAGAGGAACCTACCATGATATATCAATATATGTTATTGACCATTTAAAATGATGATATTAAAAGGCAACTAATATTGAACAACATTCCTTATAAATAAAAGGAATCATGTAAAATTGCACCCCTCACCTAATGAAAATAAAGGATTCTTCTGGAAACCATAACTATCTTCCAGTATAGTTTGCATGTTCTCTTATGAGTTCTCTTACACTTAAAAAGTTAGGCACCTTTGCATTTCAATTTAACTGACACTTAATTATCAATGTGTTCCTTAGCTTTCTCTAACGTTTAGGAGATTGCTTTGAATATTATTATATGAGTAACGTTACATACCACATAAACCACTTACAAATGTCTCACAATGGTTTGATTAACAAGAGAGATTCAATGTATTAAAAATGTTAAATTGTTGAAACAAATATAAACTTTTCAAGCAAATATTTTATGATATAAATGGGAAAATTAACTTTAATATAACTTATACAATGGATCTTTGACATGGTTTTGCATGCCAATAACATATTATTTATAAGTTTCAATTTATGTGAAGTAGATTTTAAGAAGTTACCACAAGTGAAAGAGGGCCAAAATGGACAAGCTCTTCATGACTGAATGTACTTCTAAAGTGTTTGAAAGAAAATTAATGAGAAAGAAAAGGACTTGTGTAAACAATATTTATATGAAGATTTTGACAATTCGTTTATTAATTTTGCTATATTTGAAAAGCTATTTTTTAGATAAAAACCAGAAGGGGTTTTGAGTTGTTGTGAAACTTAGACAAAGAGGTAGATATGTTGAAACAAAACTAATTATTTGTGTGAAAAATAGAAAATGTACATTTGATAAAACTGATTTTTCTATGCTGTAGAAAAAGAAAAAAGAAAAATAACTGTAGAGAAGAAATTTGTATTTCTTATATATGTTCAATTATACAATAGAATTGCCTATTTATAGTTGAATAAGGCCCTCAAAAAAAGGAAATACAATAATTACAAAATCACATAAAATCAACATATTTACAATAATGAATATTGTAGCAAATGTTGCCATAACATGTAGAGATGTGAACTAGTTTTTAATTTATTGTACTCGTAATTACTTTTCTCTTTTCTGCCACAACTATAGAAAAATTATTTTCAGCCTTGAATATTGTCAAAATTAAGCTTCACAATAAAATTGAATATGAGTATTTGACTGATTCTTTGATGTTGTACATCAAAAGAGAAATTACTACAAAATTTAGTATAAATTTAGCCGCGTGATTTTCAGGATCTACAGGATCTAAGAGAATGGCGGGTTCTATTTTGATAGGTATTTAAAGTGATTTTGAAATATATTATGAAGTAATTTTTTGTATCTTTTCTCTTTTTTTTTTTAACGTTGAATTAATACTAATTTTTTATGTATTAATTTAACATTTAATTTTAATAATATTTCTCATTCATATTTTAGCCCTCACATCCTAAAATATTTTTCATTTATGCTTTGCCTTTACCTAGAAGATTTTATGGCTCCATCCTTGCTTGGTGAAAGGCATGGCCTCCTTGTCTCCAGGTGGCTCTGCGTATATTTGTATATGTATATGTCTAATTTATCCAACATCCATATACAATGTACTTTGTAAGGCTACAAAGCCTATTGCTTGTGGAATAAATATAGTGAAAAAAGTTAATTATTCAATGCTAACAATTGTTTTGGAAGAATTAAATCACTTTTTAGCTGCAATAGATTCTCAATTGCAAAAATTAAATCAATTGTTTAGCGAGCATGCTGTAGAGTTGGTTGTTCTAAACGAGGCTCTTGATTGTTGAGTTGCACGTGAATCTTTAAGAATCAATAATATTTGTTAGTTGGTAAAAAAAAATTCCACAAGCCTTTACTCATCTTTTTTTTTTTAAATAAAAAAAAAAAGAAAAAAGAAAAAGAATAAAACTTCACCATTATGAGCACAATGTTGTTCAACAATCACACTTCCAAGGACACTCAAATATTTCTAAACTATGCCAAAGGTTGATTAGCACCAGAAAATTAATTGTCTACGAACTTGTTTTCAATTTGTTGTACTTGTTGTTACTTTTCCTGTTTCTACCTCAAATGTAGAACAAATATTTTCAGCCTTGAATATTGTCAAAACTAGGGGTGTTCAAGCGGAGCGGTTATAACCGCCTCACCAACCGCTAACCGCTTATAACCGCTTTTTTATAACCGCTAACCGCTAACCACTTTGTAAAGCAGTTATTAAAAACCGCTAACCGTCTAGGGCGGTTGCGGTTAGCGGTTTTAAGGGTATGAAAAAGCGGTTATAACCGCTAACCGCTTTTATTTATATATAATTATATAAATATATATATTAATTAAATATTAAAAAAAAAACAAACAAACCAAAACGACGCGACATCCCCTCTCTCACTCGTTATATATTATTTATATTATATAAATCTATAAGATGAAACCATATCTTGTTCTCCCAGACATTCATATTTCACACAAGCAGCAACCTCTCTCTCAGAGAGTATCACTCGTTAGGTTTCATCTTAACTTTGAGTTCTTCCGAAGTCGTAACCCCTCTCTCACTCGTCTCCGTTCAGACTCTGATTCGTTAGGTTTTGGTTGTAGTATGTTTTGATCTTGGTTTCAGACTTTCAGTGAGTGGTTTGTAGTGTGAAATAAACCCAAAAAATATGAAAAATGAAGGCCCAAAATATAAAAAAAGTCCAAAAGCCCATTTTTAAAAAAGCGTTTAAAAAAGCGGTTATAACCGCTTGTTAGCGGTTTGAATAACCACTAACCGCCAGTTATAAAATAACCGCTAACCGCCTAGGCGGAGGCGGTTGCGGTTATTGAAAATCTGATAACCACCTAAAGCATAGGCAGTTGCGGTTATTGCAAATAACCGCCGGTTATAACCGCTTGAACACCCCTAGTCAAAACTATGCTTCGCAATAAAAATGAAGAAGAGTTTTTTACTGATACTTTATTGTTGTACATCGAAAGAGAAACTACTGTAAAATATAGTAAAAATTCAGTCAGATATGATTTTCAAGATCAAAGAGAATGACGGGTCCTATTTTGATATGTATTTAACGTGAATTTTGAAATATATTATAAAGTAATTATTGGTGTCTTTTCCTTTCTTTCTTTTTTTGTTAACACTGAGTTGATGTTATTTTATATATATATATATATATATATATATTATTTTAACCTTCGATTTTAATATATTTCTCATTCATGCTTTGACCTTCATATCCTAAAATATTTTTCATTTATGCTTTGCCCCTACCTATAAGACTTTTTGGCTCCGTCCCTACTTGGGCAAAGGCATGGCTCCCTTGGCTCCATGTGGCTCTGCATGTATATGTATATGTATATATCTAATTTATCCAACATCTATATATAATACTTTGGCAAATCAGATTAGAGAAATCAAATACTTTTTTTTTTTCTCTCTCTTTTCAAATTATTGATCACAAGCAATAGAATACTACATTAATACGCAGTATTTATTTGTTTCAAACTTCATTACAAAATGTAGCCTTAACCGACACTAGGTACCAAAATGACCTTGCCATCGCAACCAACATAAAGGTATACACGATTGCAACAGAAATCCCCAAGTCCTAGTGTGAATGGAGGTAGGACCACTACGCTTACCAAAGGATTATCCTTTTCTATCACCGCCTTCGCTTCCTGCTTACTCCTTCCTAAAAGTTTAGGCCATCGATATTTGTAACCTACAAAAATTGAATTAGCATCAGTATAGAATTAGGATGAAAATTATTCTTTCCTAAAACATCACGCTTCAATGCAATTCGCTAGAATATGATCGTTAATTTCTATTTTGTCTAGAAGAAATTCTCTAAGCATTAACATTTATTTTAAAAAAAAAAAAAAAATTATAAAAAAAAAAAGGAACAGGAAGAAAAAATTGAAAAGCGAACACAATCATCATAGATAAATGTTATTTAGTAGACTGTTATACAACTATCATATAACTGGAATAATGTGGTAGTGAAAATTAGTCATTAACTTTTATATTTTTTTAAGTTAAGATTTTCACTACCATGTTATCAAATTATATATTAGTCTAATAACAATATACTAAATAACCTTACTTGTAATAAGCATAACAATAACTACAATTATTAAAGTGGACTTAAGCTATAGGAAACGCAGAATATAACCCAGCATTTCTTTATTTAGTTTAGATTCTTGTAAGAAGGGAGAATGAATGAGGAAATAATTAAAGCGACCTGGCATTTCACCAACTCTTATCCATCTCTTGTCCAACTTATTTTTTAATCTATCATTAGATCTGTAGAACCTATATATGGGTCCTACAAATTTAATAGTATATTTGAAGAAAAAAAATGTGAATTGAGTTGTATGAGAGATTGACAAGATAAGATTAAAAATAGTATTTATGATAATTAAATTGTTATTTGGAGGTAAAGAAATCTAAATAGGAGCATGATCAGATCTTTTCCTTAATATTGCATTTTTCATTTTCAAATGTCAACACTTTTTTTCTTTTTCTTTTTCTTTTTTTTTTAATTGGGATTCACAATAATTTTTCTTTCTCAAATAGGGCCCCTGCCTTCTTTCGGTCTATTATGGTAGAAGATGCGGGGATGCGTAAAGGCCAACACATATAGGCTGGCAGAGTGTCGGAAGGTAGAATCACAAGAGTACAATGAATGGAGGCAGTAACATCACCGCTGTGAGAAATCCTAGTCCAGTAACCTGAGCATGGAATTTCACCTCTTCCTACCCCTCCAGCTGCTAGTAGTCTTAACTTTTTGACTTGCTGCAATTTTAGCAACTAAATTGAGAGAGCCCAAATAGAACTCACCTACCAAAGCAGGTGACTGAGGCTTAAAAAAATTTTGGACTCTCTTACATTAACTGCCCAAATTGGTAGCAATTTGTATAACTAATTTGTTGCACATCCATATTTTTTTTTATCATTTTCTCTTTCTTTGTAAGATTTAAAACCGAAGATCTATTCCAACTTTATCTCACCTTTTTAGTACTTAAAATAATGCAACTTAAAAGTACACTCAATTTTAAATAAACACAAGAATAAATGTATTTTCACATAAATTAGCTTGAAACATATTCGTAAAACACTCACTTGTCTTAACAAAATCTATTTTCTATGACCATATATAAAGTGAAAAGCTAGAACTCAACGGTGTATGGTAAACCAAGTATCAGAATATGATTCTCCCAATTTTAAGTGTAAAGTCTTGATTTAATGTTGTTGCATCTAACAACATATATGATATCATATCATTTAAATTTTTTGAATAATGTACTAACATATTTATCAGGTGAAATCATTTACAACATTAGATACAACATTAAATTCTGGCCAAAAAATAACTCTTCGAAGTTCCTTGTCTACATAGATGAGGTTTATAAGTTAAATATAGTTGAAAAATATATGAGAGAGAGAGAGAGAGAGAGGGGGAGTACCTTCAGCACAACATGATGGACTTGTGCAAGAATCACTGGCACAAGGGGGTAACGAGGCCGTCTAGCTGCATTTGGTTTTGTCTCAGTTTCCACAGAAGCAGAGGAACCTACCATGATATATTAATATATGTTATTGACCATTTAAAATGAGGACCTTAAAAGGCAACTAATATTGAACAATATAACATCCCCAAGAGGTAACTTAATTGGCTGGAACCACACCTAATGAAATGGAGGTCACTAGTTTGAACCCCCCTCCCCCCTCTTGTGTGGACATGTAAAATATATATATATATATGGAACAATATAAAATTGCTTCCCTCACTTACTGAAAATAAAGGATTCTTCTGAAAACCATAACTATCTTGTTATATAGTTTGCATGTTCTCTTATGAGTTCTCTTATACTAAAAAAGTTAGGCACCTTTGCTTTTCAATTTCATTGACACTCAATTATTAATGTGTTCCTCAACTTTCTTTAACATTTAGGTGATTGCTTTGAATATTATTATGAGTAACGTTACATACCACATAAACCACTTACAAAATGTCTCACAAATGTTTGATTAACGAGAAAGATTCAATGTATTAAAGATGTTAAATTATCAAAACAAATATAAACTTTTCAAGCAAATATTTTATGATATAAATGGGAAAACTAAGTTTAATATAACTTATACAATGAATCTTTGACATGGTTTCACATGCCAATAACACATTATTTATAAGTTTCAATATATGAAAAGTAGATTGTTAGAAGCTACCACAAGTGACGAAGAGAGCAAGTAGAAAGATGGCCAAAATGGACAACCTCTTCATGACTGGGCAAATAGAATGGCCTATTTATGATGTATGTAGAGAAGAAATGTGTATTTCTGATGTATATTCAATTGTACAATAGAATGTCTTATTTATAGTTGAATAAGGCCCTAAAAGAAAGGAAATACAATAATTACAAAATCACATAAAATCAACATATTTACAATAATGAATATTGTACCAAATATTGCCATAATATATAGAGAATATGAGCCTGCTTTTAATTCATTGTGCTTGTAATTACTTTTTCTCTTTCTACCACAGCTATAGAACAAATACTTTCAGTCTTGAATATTGTCAAAACTAAGCTTCACAATAAAATTGAAGAGAGTTTTTGATTGATTCCTTGATGTTGAACATTAAAAGAGAAATTACTACAAACTTTAGTAAAAATTTAGCCACATGATTTTCAGGATCTACAAGATCTAAGAGAATGACGGGTTCTGTTTTAAAGTGAATTTTGAAATATATTACAAAGTATTTTTTGTATCTTTTCCTTTATTTATTTATTTTTTTTCTTAATGCTGAATTGCTACCACTTTTTTTATGTATTAATTTGACCTTCAATTTTAATAATGTTTCTCATTCATACTTTGGCCCTCATATCCATAAATATTTTTTGTTTATGCTTTGTCTCTTCCTATAAGACTTTATGGCTTCGTCCCTACTTGGTGAAAGGCATGGCCTCCATGTCTCCATGTGGTTCTGCATGTATATGTGCATATATATATATATGTGTGTATATCTAATTTATCCAACAGCGTGTATATGTGCATATATATATATATATGTATCTAATTTATCCAACAGCCTAGGTTATGTAATGGCATTGTAAGGACTAAAATTGTGATTTGTGTCAAATTTTAAACCAGACTGACTCGTTAAAGCTTTTTACTAGGTGTGAATCACATGATCAATTATAAACCATTGCATTAAATAATGAAAAACTGATCAAGGGTCACAATTTGGTGATTCAATGGTTTGATCAATAGCTAGCCAATATTTCATCTCATTGATAAATGGTAAAAGAATTTGTCCTAAATTTACTATCCTTTTTAAATCAACAACAAAGATTTAATAGCATTAAAATCGGGGATTTAAATCAATGGCTATGACTTAGTATTGAATTCATAATGAAAAAAATCCTAAGTGCTGAATATTCATCATCTTGAAAACTGATGGATTTTAATCCAATGACCCAAATTTGTCTTTGTTAAAATCGAGATTTTAAATCATCGGCCACGCTTGAGAAGCGTTTTGGTGTTAGGCTGCCATATAAAGTTGTATGCAAGGCTATTGATACATTAATTATAAGGGGTCATATTATTTATTTAATTTTGGCAAACTTAGGTTACACATAACATCTTCATAGATATATCATTCAAGCGTTATGGATGCTCGAAGGTCCTGGTCTTCGCACTAGTCTTTATGTCCTAACAGCAACGGTTACAACATTGTGGTACAAATTGGCATAAGCAACATTCTTTACACTTCCCAAGAGGACACCCTCCCCAAAAAGAAAATCAAACAAATCTATAAAGAAACCTTACATAGGTTTTTATAATGAGTGATCAAAATAAATTGACATGTCAGTTCATAAGTCGTGCAATGAATAAGAAATAATTTGACTTATCAATCTAGTTAGTAAGTAGGTGATTTTCCAATAAAAAAAACTGAATTATTGTATTAATCATAGATTGTACCACCCCAATACTTTCTATAATAGTAGCTAGTATAGGAAAATAAATGTGGGAGTTTTTAGCTTAATTGGTAAGGTATATATTCTCGACTTTTGTGGAAAAAAAACCCTAGCCCCATTATGAGATCCTCTCCCCCCTTCCCCTCTCCCCCTTCCTAATCTCCCCCTCCCCTTCTACCTATTTTTCCATTGTTTTCTTTGTGTTTTTTTTTTTTTTTTAGATGTTTTTCAGCCATATACAGCAACTCCATCCAATTCCGTCTGCCTGCCAAAGTGCTGTGCCGGGCCAGTGCCGCCCATCTCCTCCAGAATGTGCCAACATTGGCCAGTGCCCATCATCTCCACTTCGGTTGTTGTTTTTTATGGTTGAATTTCTTGTTTTGTTTGTTTTGAATAAGATTTTTTTTTTCTTATAAGATTTTCTCTTGTGAGCGATCTACGAGGAGAATGATGTAGTTTATCGATCGTTTTGGGTCGATGAGGAGTAGATCTAATATTTGCAGGAGCATATCTGTGTGAGGGCTAGGTTTTCTTCCTTTTTTTGTTTTCTGTAATTTTGTTTGAATAAGGATTGTCAAAACCTTTGAGTTGTAAATGTGATCCGTTTTCTGGCTCTTAGACTTAGGAGGATGAGTTTTGGCATAAATTTTCTACTACCAGAGCCGAGAAAGATGAGCTACTTATGCATTGAGTTGAATCTGTTTGGAACAGATTTGATGTTATAACTGAAAATTAGTCATGGATAGGGGATATTGTTGTCATGGATATAGGATTTGAATTTTGATTTTTTTGTAAGCATCTATAACTTATAATCTCGTAGTTTCGGCTATGATTTTATCAGAGCATTTTACTCTATGGTGTAAGAACATTTACACTCGTGATCTTTTTTCAATGATAAGAGAATGATTTTCTCTTTAAAAAAAAATAATAATAATAATAAAATAAAAAGATGTGGAGTTTATGACACTGACATTTTTTTTACTTGGAGTACTATTTAGCTTTTACTACAAATTCCTTCCAAAGTAACTTGTAGCTTTTTAATTCAGCAACTAAACAATTAAATTTGATTGTCACTAAATGTGACAGTACCACAAGGACTATTATGTTAATTTTGGGACCCTGATAGAACAAAAAGCAACACGGCTTACAATGCCAAATAAATAATCGATTGCTCATGAGGCAAGACAATCCCATACTTTTTAATCGAAGTGTTTTTTTCCAGTTTTTTTTCTTTGAAATTATTTGCCCCTAAAACAATTTTTTTTTCGCAGGATGACAGAAGAAGAAAAAAATAAAAAAACTGTTCGTAATATTCAAAAATTTTAGGAATTTCTGAAAAATAAGATTTTATCAAATTCTACCCGTTGTTTTTAGATTTAAAGAAAATTGCCTTACATGTATAATATCCTAACTCGAGACGGAACAGGAGGGGTCTAGGGCCCCCTTTTATAAGCCTTATAGTTCTATACCAAAGTATGCACAAATTTAGAAACCAAAAGTGGAATGGCATAAAGGAAATGTGTTGTTTCGTCATTGATAATAAGAATTGCGAAATATATTAAGAGAAAACCTTCTATCATTATTCATCCTTAAAATTCTATGTTTGCAACATCCAATAACGATTTGACACCTCACTTCAAACACTAAAATACACTAAGACTGAAAAACAACAGATTACACCCTCTTCTACCCCATGAACCACTCCACCCCCTCCAACCAAACTCTGCTGCCGGAACATAGAGGCACTGCCAGAATCCACGGGTGGATGACCATTGGTCCCTAGTGATAGAGTGAATATCGAACCATCAACAACTCGGAGCGCATCAATCCCAATAACCCTGAAATTGCGATCAACTACCTTGCCCACAGGGCATCCATCGTGGTAGTGCCATATAGTGCTCACTGTGCGACATCAAAACTCTCCCATCAGCCGATCATTTAATTGATCAACGGGCAATGCAGGCCCCACGTATCTGAAATCTGGGTCACAGCCAAACCCACAGTTGGGTTTGGCTGCAGACCCACGCTGGGTTAGTAGCCAAACCCAGCTGTGGGTCTGGCCACCCAGCCATGGTTCACGTTCTGACCCACGGCTAGGTCAAGCCGTGATCCAGCCCGGCTAGACTCGCGTGGGACTGCTGACCCACGCTGGGTCGCAGCATCTACCCCTCTCTCTCTCTAGCTATGACTCAACAGATTCCGGGGACTGCGTTTGGCTGGAGGGGTGAAGTGGTTTAGGGATTGGTGGATTAGAAGGAGATGTAATCATGTGTTTTAGTGTTATTGTATTTTGGTGTGTTTAATTGAGCTGTCAAAGTTTGATTGGAGGCTGTAAAATGGGTGTTTTAAGGATGAACCTGGCAGGAGCTTTTTCATAATAAGAATGGAAAAATATAAAAAAAAAAAAAAAACCCTCTAAACTACTGGTTATTTATGATTTAACTCCTTAAAATTTTAGAAGTGACAAAATAACCTTCAAACTATTAAAAAATTATATTTTGGCCACTCCTTTAGTTATTACAATCAAAGTGGATGAAAATTAAGAATTGTTTTGGTAAAGTTAAGTTATCAAAATGAACTTTTGTGGGGAAAAAAAAAAAAAATTAAACAAGCAATCAAAACGGCGCGGTTTTGCTCAAAATTAGGGTTTCCTTACCCTTACCAAAATGGGGCTGTTTTGGTAAGGGTAAGAATTTTTAAAACAAAATTCCCCAACTCCTGGCATGCAGGAGGGGACTCTAGGACCAAAAAGAAGAACTTGGTTTTTCTATTTCCTTTATTTTCTAGTTTCAGTCATTCAGGTGATTGTTGGGTTAAGATTTTGGATTCAATATCTAAGAGTTGGGTTTTAAACCCATTTGAAGATTTTTCTTTTTTTTTCTATTTTTAACCTGTCGGTATCCGGGACTTTCGACTAGATCTTCGGTTACCGGAAAGCGCCATTTTCTCACGAATCGGGTGTAAAGCTCAGGATTTCTTCTGGGGACATGGCCTAAGGAACTGTTTGCCTTAAAGAGGCATGTTCTGCTAGGACCAAATTTTCTTCTCATTTGAAGAAAACTTTTAGGGAAGAAAGTGTCTTTAAATTGCAGAAATTTCTTTATCTAGAGAAAATTCAGCCCCAAAAATATTTTTTTTATTAGAAGAAATAAAGCTCAAAGGACGTTCAAAATTCTTGTTCGTATCTTGTATAATTTTTGACTGAAAATTTGAGTAAATACAGCTTGGCTTGCCTGTTTTTTAGTAGAAGAAATAAAGCTCTATCTTCTAGCTAGTTGCATTTGCCGTTGTTTTTTATTTCTTGAGGTCGAGCATGGAGACGCGAAACTTGGTGGCAGNAAATTAAGAATTGTTTTGGTAAAGTTAAGTTATCAAAATGAACTTTTGTGGGGAAAAAAAAAAAAAATTAAACAAGCAATCAAAACGGTGCGGTTTTGCTCAAAATTAGGGTTTCCTTACCCTTACCAAAATGGGGCTGTTTTGGTAAGGGTAAGAATTTTTAAAACAAAATTCCCCAACTCCTGGCATGCAGGAGGGGACTCTAGGACTAAAAAGAAGAACTTGGTTTTTCTATTTCCTTTATTTTCTAGTTTCAGTCATTCAGGTGATTGTTGGGTTAAGATTTTGGATTCAATATCTAAGAGTTGGGTTTTAAACCCATTTGAAGATTTTTCTTTTTTTTTTTTTCTATTTTTAACCTGTGGGTATCCGGGACTTTCGACTAGATCTTCGGTTACCGGAAAGCGCCATTTTCTCACGAATCGGGTGTAAAGCTCAGGATTTCTTCTGGGGACATGGCCTAAGGAACTGTTTGCCTTAAAGAGGCATGTGCTGCTAGGACCAAATTTTCTTCTCATTTGAAGAAAACTTTTAGGGAAGAAAGTGTCTTTAAATTGCAGAAATTTCTTTATCTAAAGAAAATTCAGCCCCAAAAATATTTTTTTTATTAGAAGAAATAAAGCTCAAAGGACGTTCAAAATTCTTGTTCGTATCTTGTATAATTTTTGACTGAAAATTTGAGTAAATACAGCTTGGCTTGCCTGTTTTTTAGTAGAAGAAATAAAGCTCTATCTTCTAGCTAGTTGCATTTGCCGTTGTTTTTTATTTCTTGAGGTCGAGCATGGAGACGCGGAACTTGGTGGCAGATTTCAACGAGACAGGAAACAACTGCTACTGCTGCTTGGAATTATAGTACCATTTTTTTGCCAACAGATTAATTTTTATGAGTTTATATTTAGGTTCTAATACTTTAAAACTTGTTTTTGGATTCAAAACTAAAATCTAAGGGTGAAAGGTTAACCCTTTAGGGATGGTATCACCAAAAATAGATTTGATCATCCTAAATTTAGTGTTAATGCCTCAATTTTGATGCTAATACCTCAAATTTGGTACTAATACATAAAAACTGGTGGTAGAGGCCACTACAATTTTATTTTTTCTTAAATCATGTGTTTACGTAAGACTGAAAGGACGCCAAGAGAACACTACGAGGAGAACTCCTAGCATTTTCTAAATTTAATTGAGTGTTATTCTAAAAAATCTATAGAATTTTGGAAAAAGTATAAAATGACCCCCCAAACTACCAACCATTTGTAAAATGACCTTCCAAAGTTTCAATTAGTATAAAGTAACCCCCCCAAACTACCAACTTCTTATAAAATGGCCTCCTATGTTAGATAAAACTATGAAAATTGATAGAAAACCCAAAAAGACGTTGTTTTGGGATGCAAAATTACTAAAATGCCCTCTTTAAAAGAAAAAATCAAATTAAAAAAAAAATCTAAAACAGTGTCGTTTTGTTCCCAATAAAAAAAACCCTTCTTCCCCGTGAAGAACCACGAAGCACAAAGAAGAACCATGAAGAACCAGAAAACATCTCCCAATATTTTTTTCCTTTCTTTCCCAGGCCACTTCTTTGTTTCCTTTTCTTATTTTTTTTTTCTTTTCTTTCTCCTCCTCCCACGCAGCGGTCTTGTGCATAGTTGGGGATGTTTTCTGGGTTCCCTTGCCCAAAACGTCTTGTTTGAACAACTAAATCTGGGTTCCCCTGCTCGATGTCATCTGAGCAAAACCCCACCGGAGCATGAGAGAAAGAGAGATGTATCGGGAGAAATATATATATATATTATCAAAATAAATAAATAAAAAACCTTACTCACACTAACCCACCATGGGTCTGATGAGTGGTGACCACGGCCATGGGTCACATTGATTCATTTTCTTCATCATTGGTAACCTTCTTTCTCTCTCACTAATTCCCACCCTTCTTCAAAATATACATACACCGCCGTGTAGAGGGCATATGGGTCCTTGACCTTTTTCCTACTGGGTGAGTGGAAAACCCAGATCTCAAAATTGAGAATTGAGCAAAACCCAGTTCTTCGTGGTTCTTCACAGGGAAGAAGGGTTTTTTATTGGGACCAAAACGACACTGTTTTAGATTTTTATTTATTTTTTTTTAATTTGATTTTTTCTTTTAAAGAGGAGATCATGAGCTTTTTCCGTAGATTTCCGAAAAAAGCTTAGGCAATTTCCGGCAGCGGAGGGTGGTTGAGTTCGATATTGAAATTTACTTCTGGGCCGCCGGTTTCATAGCTCAAGAGAGCTTACACTGCTCTCCAGGCATGGAAATCTGCAATCAAAGAAGACCCATTGTGTATTTTAGACACTTGGGCCGGCTCCGATGTTTGTTCTTACAAAGGAGTCTTTTGTGCAGATTCTCAAGATGGCTCTGCTGTTGCCGGCATGGATCTCAACCATGCAAATCTTCAAGGCACTCTCGTCAAGGAGCTCACTTTCCTCACCAATATGTCTCTGCTTTCACCTCAACAGCAACTAGTTTTCAGGCACTATTCCTGACTCCTTCACAGATCTCTCATCGCTTTAAGAGTTAGGCCTTAGTAACAACCTCTTCTCAAGTCCTTTCCCTGCCCCTACTCTATACATTCCAAACCTCATTTACTTGGACGTCAGATTCAACAAAATCTCAGGTCCCTGGAGAATATCCCGGAGTTTTGGTTTCATGGGTTCTCAGCTGAAGGAGATGGGGGCATTTCGGTAGAAAAAGGTCAAAAGTGATCACTGTTTTGTCGGTGAAAATGGCTTTGACTGATTGAATGGTTGAATTGAAAAAAATTGAAATTTTGGGATAAATTGTAAAAATTAAAATTTTGATAGTCGAATTGAAAATTACTATCAACTTTGGAGGGTACGGTATCATTTTCCAAAACATAAAATATCCCAATTCTTGACTATATTTTGGCAGTTATCTCGTTATGACATGGCTTTTTTTTTTTTCTTTTTTTCTTTTTTTTAAATAATATCGAAACTTTCATTGAAAATCAGGAAAGAGGAGATTGCTCAAGAGCTACAATGTTCCATATGCTCACAGGAGTATCAAGACTCCAAACTCTATCCATAACAGTTGTGGTGGCCTCTTTTGCTAACGTGTGTGCAACACTCTTGGCCTCTCTAATAACAAAACCACACTGCCAATGAGGGACAGACTGAGTATCACTTGAATATCGTCAACTATATGCACATAGCTTTAAATTCTTCACTTGCAGTGCGTCAATGACTGCCTTATTCAAATATGCATCACAATTTACTTTTACCTAGCCTTCAAGGAATCAAGAGGTTTTCTCCGTAGTTTTTGTCGCTCCGCACTCTCATTCAATCTGGATTCGTCAACTAACTGTGCCACCGTGTAGTCCACAATATTCTTCGCAGATGTGCGAACTACCTCGTTTGGGTGGGTAAACTCTCCTTCATGTATCCATTAATTTCGACAAAGCCAAATTTCCACGAAAAGCCATAATGCATCCTTTTCGCATTGTTGAAGGAACACTTCATCTAATTCCCGAAAACTCCTCGCATTTGCCACAGTTTTCTGAAACACCCTTTCACTTGCACTCCAAATGTCCATGGTTGAGGAGCATCCTCATAATATATGATATGAAGTTTCAGCCTCCAGACCGCACAAAGGGCATTCCGAATCTTGGATAATTTTTCGTCGGACGAAATTGTCTTTTGTCGGTAAGAGATCCTGATAGGCTCGCCACTACAAAAAAAACGTCATTTATGTTAGTGCAATTTTTCGGTCAACACGAGGGAAAGGTCTTTGGTGAGTTTTTTTTTTTTTACACAGCAAGACTAGGAAAAACTCTGCCTTTTATTAAAAACGAACGCCCTATATATAGTGGTGCGTTATTGTATACAAAGGTGGCTACTGTACGAATGATTGATGTGCACAGGAGTGCATATCTTACAAGGTATGGCCAGCATCTTAGTTTTGACGTAATACAATGAGAGGTTGCCCATTCTCATCCTCAGTCTTCGTACACCAGAGACGTGAGGTCGTATGAGCATGCCTTGGAAGTGAGGTGGTATGGGGATCCATACTCTGGTTCAACAGTAGGTGTGCATGAGTCGTTGAAGGGGGGAGTTGCAAATCTAGCAGATAGTAAGTTCCGCGGATAAGGAAGGCACTTAATTGGGCCCTACGCGGGGTGAGCTCCAAGTGGTTGCTGCGGGAACCGCGATAGCTCATCGCGCTTATCCTTTCGCACGTTTGGCGGTCTTCTTTCCCAACAGTTACCCCCCAAATTTGCGCATCGAAGGTTTCCGTGTTTCGGGGAGAATGTGGGAATTTTCAAATTTCAAATATTTGGCGGCATGGGGCTTCTGGTTAGGCCATAAATGGGGTGTCCCATCAACTACCCATTTCTGGGTAATATCAATAGACACGGCTTTTCGTTGGTGCCGCTGACTTGCGTTGGAACGCCACACGTCAAAAAGAAATGAGGACTGGCCTGGAGCTGTGCGTGGATATATATGGACTTGCAGGGAGAATAGGCCTTTCACTTTCGTAATCCAGGAAAATTCAAAGGACTCAGCAGTTTCACATCCTCACCTGCACCACTTCCTCCCCTTCTTCTTCAACAGAGCGGCATTTTTTGTGTCTACGACTACTTCTGACTCTGAGTATCACAGGTTTGTCAACTCTTTAAATCCTGTTTTTCGCCTCTTGGATTTGCTTCTCCCTTTCCTTCGACCGTCCGTGCCGCGATTACGCTTGAGTGTGGCCCATTGCCTGCTCCGTTCGGGTACTGCTTTCTTACCCACCGAATTCGCATCAGAGATCATTTTTCTAATGGGGGAAAAAGAGGCCAGAACAGCTCGAGGCTTTAAAGAAAGCTAAAGGAGGCCAGGTCGAAGATCCCGCCGAAAGCAAGGCTTCAGATGCCTTTCTCGAGTGGAGATCGACCCTGTCTGCGGGGGATGTCTCGAGCCTGCGCAGGGCGTACGCAATTCCTGACAATGTGACCATCCGCATCCCCGGGAATGTGGAAGGCACTACCCCTTCTGCCTATAATCGTGAGGTCGCGGTTTACGAAGCAATGTTCAAAGCAAGGTTAAGTCTCCCGCTCAACCCACTATTCTGCGAGTTGCTTCGGAACTGAACTTGGCTCCCAGCCAGATTAAACCCACGGGGTGGGTTTTGTTGGTGTCCTTCTGCATATTGTGGAAGATGGCGCAAGGGCGAGATGCTTACCCCTCCGCGAAGGAGTTCTTGTCATTCTATAGACCGGCAAACTACAGAGAGGGATGGAGTTTTCAGGGGCGCCCTCATTTCATAAAGATGCCCGAAAGGTGGCACACCGGAGACGACTATGAGCGGGGATTTTTCTTTATTTCGAGCGCCAACTGTGAGCTAGGCGTGAGGGAGAGGTACCTCGATGTCCCTTCGATAGTCCCAGNAGGCTTCAGATGCCTTTCTCGAGTGGAGATCGACCCTGTCCGCGGGGGATGTCTCGCGCCTGCGCAGGGCGTACGCAATTCCTGACGATGTGACCATCCGCATCCCCGGGAAAGTGGAAGGCACTACCCCTTCTGCCTATAATCGTGAGGTCACGGTTTACGAAGCAATGTTCAAAGCAGGGTTAAGTCTCCCGCTCAACCCACTATTCTGCGAGTTGCTTCGGAACTGAACTTGGCTCCCAGCCAGATTAAACCCACGGGGTGGGTTTTGTTGGTGTCCTTCTGCATATTGTGGAAGATGGCGCAAGGGCGAGATGCTTACCCCTCCGCGAAGGAGTTCTTGTCATTCTATAGACCGGCAAACTACAGAGAGGGATGGAGTTTTCAGGGGCGCCCTCATTTCATAAAGATGCCCGAAAGGTGGCACACCGGAGACGACTATGAGCGGGGATTTTTCTTTATTTCGAGCGCCAACTGTGAGCTAGGCGTGAGGGAGAGGTACCTCGATGTCCCTTCGATAGTCCCAGTAGTATGGGGGTTCCGCGTAAGAGTCGCCTGGACGTGCCCTCATCACTTAGCCCAACGGAGAAGCGCAACATTGAGGCGGTTCGTCGGTGGGCGAAAAGTCACCCAGATAAGCTCGATGTCGGCTGTCTCCTTACTAGGGACAACCTTGAATGTCTTATGGGATATCCGCAGGGGAAATGGAGAGACTCCCACTCAGTGCGGATCCTTGCGCGAGAAGATATCCCAACGAAGACAACCGCCAAAGTGGAAAAGAGAAAGGCTGAAGCTGAAGCCTTACAACCAAGAGACCCACCCTCAGCCTCAAGAAGGGCCTGTGGAGGTGTTCCAGACCCTAGAGAAGGGATTGAGTTTTGCTGCTCTCCGGCCCCAAATACGGTTCAAAACAAACCCTCTCAAAGAGGTTAAGAAGGAGGCATCTCTGCCGAGTGAGGTGCCTCCTGAGATGACAGTTGTGCAAGAGACAACAACCGTGCCTAGGGAGGAACCCATGATCGCGGACCTCGACTCCCCAAGGGAGGGGAACCCGGTGAAGGAGGGGGCCGATGTCCCTCCCCCGAGGGAAGCCTCCGTAATTGACATTCCTCCTCTCGCTTTCGCTGCGCCAATAGGTGACTGCTTGGCGTTGACTTGGAAAGTGGAGACCGCTTCACCTGGGGCGAGTGAAGGTGGTGAAGGGCAAGGGGGAGACGCTCTCGCTGCCTCGGTTCACGACGACTTCGCTGCAACCGTAGAGTCCATTTCCCCTCTGGTCCAAGAAATCACCTCTCAAGCGGCGCCTGCGCCTGGGACTTCGAGAGAAACACCAACCGCGGGTTAGGATGATGCGCAGGAGCTTCCGCTAAAAGAGGACCCAAGTGTAAGAGGATACGGCGGAGAGCCTTCCTGGTGGGCTGCCACGGGTTTTCTTGCGGATCCCTGCGCGATCCTTGCTTCTGTACTTCCCACAAAGGCAGTCAACTTGCCGCGGCAAAGCGAGAACTCCTTGGAGACCTGGCGCCAGCGGATCTTTGTGGTATAGAATCACCTTCACTTGATTCCTTCCTTCTAGTATTTAGAGCAGGCCGTGACCTTTCTATAAATTGTGTGCAGGACATGGTAGAACTAGCACGCCTTGTTTCAGCTCAAGGTGGGAGCCTGTCTGCTGGGGGCTCGAGGTGGCGAGGCTTAAGGATGAGTTAGAAAACTCTCAGAGTTCATCTGTTGAGCTCCAACAAAGACTGAACGCTTGTGAAAGTCGAGTCACGGAGCTTGAGAGAGAGAGGACTGACTCACGCGAGAAGACCTCGCGTCTGGAGCGAGAGCTGCGAGAAACTCTTGACTCTGAGTTTCTCCTTAACGCAGAAAATGAGAGACTCAAAGCCGCGCGAGTTATGGCAAAGGACCAACTGAAGGGATTGGAGTCCCGGCTGGTAGGAATGGAGGAATCGCTGAAAGCAGTGGAGGCAGAGTCGGCAGAAAGGGGTAGCGCCATGGCCAGGCTTTAGAGCGACCTTGAGGAGAAATTGGCCTAGAGCGTCACTAGGGAGAAGGAGCTCATGTCTTGCATAGAGTCTGAGCTTACGAATAAGACAACCTTTGAGAGGAAGGTGAGGAATGACACCACCTTCTATACAACCAAGGTTGAGGGCCTGGAGCGGTAGTTTGACTGGGTGCGGGAGAGCCGCGATCGTGCTGAGAAGGATGTCGCAGATTTACGGGACAACCTATCTAAGGCGGAAGCCCTTCGCGCTGAGGAGGTCGTTAAGGCTGCTGACTTCGAGAAGGCCGTGGCTAAGTCGGAGTCTTTATGCGTGGAAATGGTTGTTAGCATATCTGAGAAAGACCAGGCGATTGCCGAACTTTGGGCGGAACTAGCTGGGGACAAAGGTCCACGAAAGAAAGTCACTGCCCAAGTAGGGCCCTCACCGATGGTGTCTCCAAAGAAAAATCTGTGAGTGGATCAGCCTTCGGAGTCGCAGAGGCTAGAGGATCAGGTTGCCGAACTTCGAGCCCAGTTGCGATCTGAGAAGAGGACGGTGTGGAGGCTCCGGGCCCAACTGCGCTGGGTGGTCATCGTGCGCAACCGATCTTGGTACCGCGGCTACGTCTAGGGGTTTGAGACATTTGGATCTCTTATGCTATATGACGAGTAGCGTGGTGACTTTAGGAGGACGAACATCAATGATCTGATGATCGATGAAGATGCGATGGCCGAGCTGGCAATGATTGGGGCAGTAGAGCTCCTTGACGCCCCCGATTTGAGCAATACACAGCTCATGATAACACCTCCTCTCATTGAGCCAGACTCCAAGAGTGAGGAAGAATAGTGGTGAGATCTTTACGCGGTTTGGCTCGTGTGTTCTTTGCGCTTTGCTGGCAAGTGTGCTCTAGTTAATGTGCATTGTAAAAATCAAATCAAATCAAATAAAACACCTTGAGTTTACAGAGCATTTTTCTATCAGCTTTCGTGTTTGTTTGTGCATATCCTTTTCTCGCCTTTTAGGATGGCAGCCTGCGTGAGCCACTGTTTGTTTATTGTATTATTAATATTTTGAGTAGCTAGGGACTTGGTTTTTTCCTCTGAATGATCTCCTTTTGAACGTCAAGGGCTGGTCTCCCAATTATGCCAAGGGTATGCTGTTCCAGCAGTCTTATGGTATAATTGGATTGGACTTGGCTTGAGGTTTAAATAAGTCTCTTCGCCATGGCGAGAGCATACCCCTGGGGCAGCTTCTACATGACGGTGAATTTGGACTTAACCTCTGGCTTGGCCTTCTCTTTTTGTTTTCTTCTCTCTTTTTTATACTTACCACCATATGGGGTCGCCGTAGCGACATCGGTTCACTAAATGACTAGCTTATTTTCCTATAAGTTGTCAACGAGGACGAGTCCATCTGTGGTCATGTGGCGGCCTTTAAGCATAGCCGTAATACTATTAGCTAAGGGGGTGAGGCCATCGAAAGCCTACTAGAGTTTGCCACAAATATTACAGACATAAAATATAAGGGAAAGACATTATGGTGCGGAAGCATTAGGAATGAAGTCACTGGTAGAACTTTCTCAAGTTTAGGGCGTTCCATGGGTGTGGTAGGCACCTGCCCTCTGCATCTTTGAGGTGATAGGTTCCAGGCCTATAATTTTTGATTACCTTGTACGGGCCTTCCCATTTCTGAGCCAGCTTTCCTTCGCAGGGTCCTTTGTGGCGGTTGTAGCTTTGCACAGGACCCAGTCTCCAATTACGAACTTACGGGGGCGCACCCGCTGATTGAAATACTGGGAGACCCTCTGCTGGTAGGCCGCCAAAGTCAAGCTCGCCTTTTCCTGTCTCTCTTCAACCAGGTCTAGGGACAGTTGGAGGCCTTCATCATTTTTTACGGGATCATAGTACCGCACCCGCGTGCTCGTGGAACCTATTTCAATGGGAATAACTGCCTCATTGCCGAATGTCAACCCGTATGGAGTATCCCCCGTAGGGGTTCGCAGAGTTGTGCGGTATGCCCATAATGCATCCTGCAGCTCTTCGGCCCAAGCGCCTTTCCTTTCTTCCAACTTCTTTTTTATAATCGTGAAGAGGGTCCTATTGGTGATTTCCACTTGCCCGTTTGCTTTAGGATGGCCTCGGGATGAATAAAAATTCTGGATTCCCAACTTCTTGCACCATTCCCTAAACAGTTGGCAATCAAATTGCCTTCCATTATCAGTAACAAAGGCATGCGGGATGCCAAATCTGGTGACAATTGACTTCCAGAGAAATTGCACGATATTCTGAGTGGTTATGCTTACTAAGGCTTCCGCTTCGGCCCATTTGGTGAAGTAATCCACCCTGACCACTGTAAATTTTACTCCCCCTTTTCCAATCGAGAGTGGTCCCATGATATCTACCCCCCATTGCGCGAATGGCCATGGTGAAGATATAGGAGTGAGCTCTTCTAGAGGAATACGCGGGACTGGAGCGAATTGCTGGCACTTCTTGCACTTTCGGACAACTTCCATCGACCTAGCATACATTTTCGACCAATAATAGCCCATCCTTACTGCTTTGTGGGCTAGGACTCGTCCGCCTGCGTGGCTTCCATATACACCTTCATGGATTTCACCCAATATGTAGGCTCCTTCTTCTGAAGAGACACACTTTAACAGCGGCAGGGTCTGTCCGCACTTGTAAAGTGTTCCTTGGAGAATCGTATATTTCGCGGCTTTCAGCCTTATCTTCTTTGCCTCTCTTCCATCTTCGGGTAGTCTTCCGTCTTCTAGGAATCGGACAATGTCTTCCGCCCAACTTGGCTTAGCATCCACTTGTGCGACTTCTTTTGCTGAAGTAATTGAGGATTCAGGTATTAGGCGAATCCACTCTTTCGAGGAATCCAGTTCCTCCTCCGATGCTGCCGCCAACCGGGCTAGTTGATCTGCCGCGTTGTTTAGAGATCGCGGTACCTTTATGATCACAACCTTATCGAGTTTTGCCATCAACTCTCTTACCTTCGCGAGGTACTTCTGCATCCACTCTTCTTTAGCTTTGAATTCGCCATTGACCTGTCCCACTATCACACTGGAATCACTTCTTATTTCAACATTCTTCACCTCCAACTCCACGGCTATTGCCAACCCTGCTATTATCGCCTCATACTCTGCTTCATTGTTGGTTACTTTAAACCCCAGTCTGACAGCGTACCTGAGCCCTTGCCCTTCTAGGGATTTGACTATCACTCTTGCTCCGCCACATCTCTTGTTAGCCGAACCATCCACATTGACGGTCCAGAGGCCATCTTTTTCACACTCCGGTTCCGCGGCCCTATCTGTGAACTCTATGATGAAATCTGCTACAACTTGTCCCTTCACCGACAGCCTGGGGGCGTACTCTATGTCAAACTCTCCGAGCTTGATTGCCCACTTGACTAGGCATCCTAAAGTCTCAGGTTTGTGCAAGATTTGCTTGAGCGAAAAATCTGTTAACACTTTGATTGCATGGGCCTGGAAGTAAGGGTGCAGCCTTCTGGCAGCTACTATCAGAGCGAACACTAGCTGCTCTGTTCATGGATATCTGGTTTATGCTCCGTGAAGCGCTCTGCTCAAATAGTAAACTGGCAGCAACACTCCTGAATCTTCCCTCATCAGGGCAGAACTGACTGTGGACAACGATACAGCTAGGTAAAGATATAGTGGCTCACCCTCTCATGGTCTGCTAAGGAGTGGTGGCTTTGCTAGGTATTCCTTCAGTTGCTCAAACGCCTTATCACAGTCTTCCCCCCACAAAAAGGCCTTTCGTAAAATTTTAATGAAAGGTAAACATTTGTCCGTCACTCTTGACACGAACCTGTTTAGGGCAGCAACCCGACCCGTGAGTTGTTGAAGCTGCTTGGTATTAGTTGGGGGCCGCATATTCACTATAGCCTGCACCTTCTCCGGGTTTGCTTCTATCCCTCTTTGCGATACGATGAACCCAAGGAACTTCCCAGCAGATACACCAAAGGCGCACTTTGCAGGATTCAGTTTCATAGAGTAATGCCTTAAAGTTTGGAAAGTTTCTTCTAGGTCCTTCACGTGACACCTCGCTATCTTACTCTTGACCAACATATCATCTATATAAACTTCTACATTCCTCCCAATTTGTGCTCTGAACATATGATTCATCAGCCTTTGGTAAGTCGCTCCCGCATTTTTTAAGCCAAAAGGCATAACTTCATAGCAATACAATCCGCGATCTGTGATGAAGGCTATTTTCTCCTTGTCGATTTCATCCATATGGATCTGGTTGTATCCTGAGAATGCGTCTAGGAAGCTAAGCAATTCATGCTCTGCTATGAAATCGACGAGCAAGTCGATTCTAGGAAGTGGGAAACTATCCTTGGGGCACGCTTTGTTTAGGTTGGTGAAGTCGACACACATTCTTCACTTTTCGTCATGCTTTCTAACCATCACGACATTAGATACCCATGACGGAAACCTCACGTCCTTGATGAAGCTGGCTTGCTTAAGCTTCTCTACTTCCGCTGCTATGGCCTTGATCCTTTCCGCGGAAATGAACCTGGGCTTCTGCTTCACAGGTTTGGCGGAGGGATCTACGTTCAGCTTGTGAGTGACTACAGTGGGGTCAATTCCTGGCATGTCTTGGTGAGTCCACGCGAACACATCCATATTCTCCTTCAACAGTTGTGCTAGCATTGCCTTCACTTCATCAGTCAAGTGGGACCCTATCTCAACAGCAGTTCTTCTAAGTCCTCCGTAGGTTTGCCCTGGCATAGCTTGCTTTCATCCCTTACTTCCATGGCGACTGCGAGGGTCTCCTTCATTAGCGGCTCCTTCAGGGCGGCATTATAGCAATAACGCGCCACCTCTTGACTCCCCTTGACTACTCCCACCCCTAATTCCATGAGGAATTTCATGGCGAGATGGGGTGTAGACACTACTGCTTTCATTACGTTTAGTGCGGGTCTTCCGATGATGGCGTGGTATGTGGAGGGTTTGTTCACAACTATGAAGTCGACCATAACAGTCACTTGGATTGGCTCAAATCCAGCGGTAACAGGGAGCGAGATTGCTCCTACTGCGCGAACCTTCTCGCCACTGAAGCCCACAAGCGGGCGGTCATAGGGAGTATCCTCCCTTTATCTATAGACATTTTCTCGAATGCACCCATGAACAGGATGTCGGCCGAACTACCAGTATCTATGAGTACCTTATGAACGTTATAATTGGAGATGAGTAGAGTTACCACAAGCGCATCGTCATGGGGGAAGACAATTCCTTGAAAATCTTCGTCAGAAAACACGATTGGCGGAGTCTCTCTCCTTTGCAACTTAGATGGCCTCACTACTGACAGTACTTCTCCTGATGCGAGACTTATGGCGTGATTCCTACGAGCAGAACTGGACTCCCCACCTCCTGCAAATTCTCCCGTGATCGTATTGATATCTCCTATGGCCCTGTTATGAATTACAAGGCGATTCTCTGGACGACGCCTCCGCTCCATCTCTTAGCGTCCTTCATTTCCCCTTACCACAAGAGGAAAGGGTTGTTCCTCTTCAGATTCTCCATCTTCATGAGGAAGATCTTCCCGCAATACGCGTTCTCGGTTCACATCCCTCCGTGGACTGCGAACGATATCAGTCCTAGCGAGGTGGTCTCTATCCTGACCACCTCTTGGGCCTTGAATTCGATTATCGCGGCCTCGGGGCCATGATTGAGGCCTCCTTCCTCCCGGCCCTCGCTGTCCGCCAGCAACAGGGTGTCCTTGGTCCGCTACAAACCTGGCTAACTTACCATTGTGAATCAGTCTTTCTATTTCTATTTTCAGAGAAATGCAATCCTCCGTGTCGTGCCCGTGATCGCGATGATACTCACAATACTTGCTCGTGCTTCTTTTGTCAAGTGGAGCTCGCATTGGAGTGGGGTACCTTGCTTCAGGTATAGTCATGATTTCTCGCAGAACTTCAACTAGACCGGTATTCAAGGGAGTGAAGTTCAATTCCCGCATCATGGCCTGCTTTCCCTTGTCTCCCTTTCTGCCAAATAATCCCTTCTTCGGGAGCAAGCCAGCCGCGAGAGATTCTTTCTTAGGGGCTACAGCCATTGCTCGCCTAGCAGCAGTCATAGCGCGGATGGACTCCTCTCCATTTATGAATTCAGCAACTTTTTCCATAAACTCTTGCAAGTCGGAAGGGGGTTTTCGTGCCACCTCTAGAGCCAGGGGATTCTGAGGATGAATCCCATTCATCAGGGGCATGAGGACCAGGTTCCCAGGTGCTGCCGCCATGGCTAACCTTTCTTTCTGGAAGCGATCAATATAATCTTTCAGTGACTTTGAATCCTTCTGTTGAACCGTCATCAGGTAAGAGACAGGCATCTTCCGCCTGTGTGTGGACATGAAATGAGCAAGGAAATGTTTCTCAAGGTCGGTGAAGTTGTCTATGGAATTGGGTGGAATACTAGCGAACCATTTGCGGGCTGCACCTGTCAGGGTGAGCAGAAAGGCCCTGCATGCAATTTCGTCTGGTACTTCGCGAAGGGCCACATGAGCTCGAAATTGTTCGAGATGGGCCATGTGATCAGCAACCCCATCATAGAGAGAGACGGGCGGAACCTTGAACTTGGGAGGCAGAGGAAAATTCAATACCCGCGTCGTAAAAGTCAAATTCGTATTCCTGAGCGCGTCTTCTATTGCTACTGACTTTCCTTTCATTTGACGGGCCATAGCCCTACATTCGTCTTTTAACTTGCTGTACATAGTTCGCCAGTCTTCGTTACTTGACCCAACCGCAGGTTGCCTGCCGCGACCTTGGGAATCGCTCCTGTTCTCGGGCAAAGTATAATTCTCACGATTACCCCGCTCATGTGTTGTTCCCGCACCGTATGTGGGAGCCTGTGCGGTGCAATATGGCGCGAACGCGTATGGTCCTATATAGTTCGCGTATCCTCCACCACCCGGGTGATATGCTTCTTCACCTTGGAACATGGTGTTAGCGTAGAGAGGCCCTTCTGGCGCCCCCCGGTTGAGGTGACCATGCTCCTGAAACCCCATATTATCGTATGGCCCATAATCTCCTTGCATCTCAGCATCTTACCCCCCTTGAGTCATGCCGCGGTAGAACTCCTCTTCTTCTGAGGTTGCTTCGTGGCTCACATACTCGTCATGCCGGAAGTATACGTCCGGTATCACTCCGTCGGACCCATAGTGCAGTCCACTCTCCTGGTGCTGCATTCCTCTCTCAGCGCTCCGTAAATACTCCTCAGTATGAACCTGCCAGGAAAGTTCTAAGTTTTGCTGGGTAAGCTCTCGTACGCGACCCCTCTCCAGCTCCAGTTGGGAAGCGAGGTAGCTTACGTGTGGGTCACTGACATTAGGGGCTCTGGTGGTTTCCTCCAACGTAGCTCCATCACTGGCTCCACCTTGCGTCAGGACTATGCCGGATGGGGCTACCCAAACATAGGCCTCGGTAGTTTCAGGTTGGAGGGCCATTGACGATGTAGGGTTCTCCGGGCCAGTCGTCTGTCCCTCGGTGGCCGACATGCTTATTCTAGCGGGAAAGAGCTAAGACGGCTATGCTCGACGATTCCCACAGACGGCGCCAAACTGTTAGTGCAATTTTTCGGTCAACACGAGGGAAAGGTCTTTGGTGAGTTTTTTTTTTTTTTTTACACAGCAAGACTAGGAAAAACTCTGCCTTTTATTAAAAACGAACACCCTATATATAGTGGTGCATTATTGTATACAAAGGTGGCTACTGTACGAATGATTGATATGCACAGGAGTGCATATCTTACAAGGTATGGCTAGCATCTTAGTTTTGAGGTAATACAAGGAGAGGTTGCCCATTCTCATCCTCAATCTTCGTACACCAGAGACATGAGGTCGTACGAGCATGCCTTGGAAGTGAGGTGGTATGGGGATCCATACTCTGGTTCAACAATAGGCGTGCATGAGTCGCTGAAGGGGCGAGTTGTGAATCTAGCGGATAGTAAGTTTTGCGGATAAGGAAGGCAATTACGTGGGCCCTACGCGGGGTGAGCTCCAAGTGGTTGCTGCGGGAACCGTGATAGCTGATCGCGCTTATCCTTTCGCACGTGTGGCGGTCTTCATTCCCACCAATTTACTAACGTGTCTACTGTTCACTAATTTTTGCCACGTCACTATTTCCTAACGTGTCTAAAATTCACACGTTACTAAATTTTTTTTTAAAATTATTTTTAAAAAAATTCCTCATTACTAACGTGGCATTATTGACACGTTACCAATTGGTAACGTGTTAGTAATGACACGTTACCAAATGGTAATGTGTCAATAATGCCACGTTAGTAATGGGGAATTTTTAAAAAATAATAAATAAAAAATTCATTTCCTAACGTGTCATTAATGACACGTTAGAAATGGAAAAATAAAAATAAAAATTTATTTCCTAACATGTCATTAATAACACGTTAGTAATGGAAAATTTATTTAATAATAATACTAATATATGATTATTAATATATAGTTATTATAATTAGATAATTACTATATATATGAATATTAATATGGTAACTATAATTAGATAACTATACATATTATTATTAATATAGTAGCTACATACATATATATATTGTAATTGAATGAAAATATACATACGTAGATAATTAGGGTTATTAATACATTTTGAAATTATAAAATAGGGTTATAGTAATTAATTACATTAATAGTTATGGTAACTTATAATCTAGGGTTATATATATAGCATTATTTATTTTATTTATATATTTATATAACTTAATTTAATCCACGTTATGGAATCACTGGCCCGACGTTTTGTTTCACCACCTTTATCATTCTTCATTTTTTCCTCCACGTCAGCAATAGTAAAAACAGGGTAAGAGAAACCTTGCCTTATTTTTTCCGCAGAAAAGAGGCAAAACTAAGGGAGGACAACTGGGCATTGTATTGCGAGGAAAAGATAATGGATCGGGAGTGGCGACGGCTGGTACCCAGCCCCGCCGACCGCAATGATCGCATTAAGCTGGAACTGTCGAGGGCTCGGGCACCCTCGAACAGTTCGAGACCTTCGCCGGTTGGTGAAGGAAAAGAGGCCCGACTTGGTCTTCTTAATGGAGACTAAGATGAAAGCAAAAATGATGGAGAAAGTAAGGCGACAATTGGGTTTTGATAATTTATTCGTGGTGGATTGTGTGGGACGGAGTGGGGGCCTAGCTATGTTGTGGATGGCCGAAGCTCAAATTGAAATAAAAAATTTTAGTCGTCGGCACATAAACATTATAGTTCGGTCTTATTTGTCGGGCATTACACCATGGAAGCTTACTGGTTTTTATGGTCACCCGGTCGCAAATAAGAGAGATGAAGGATGGAGTATACTCCGTCACATATCAACTCTTGAACCGGGCCCTTGGATTTGTTTGGGTGATTTCAATGAAATCCTAAATGAGTCTGAAAAATGTGGTGGAAGAAGTCGGCCAAGAGGATTGATGGAATCTTTTCAAGGTACTTTGGAGGCATGTGGTTTATCAGATTTGGGCTTCAAGGGGCCTAAGTATACTTGGAGTAATTGCCAAGAAGGGTTGGACCTCATAAAGGAACGGTTGGATAGAGTTGTGGCGAACCGAAGTTGGTGCGAATTTTTTAGGGAGACGGAAGTCTGGGTTGGAGCGGCAATCAGTTCTGACCATGCGCCAATAACTTTACATGTTACGGGTCTTGCACCTAAGCAACTACAAAGGCGACCATTCCGATATGAGGCTGGGTGGGAGTTGGAGCCAGACTATAAACGGACTGTGGAAAAGGCATGGAGTGTTCCTTCGAGTAATCTGGATCCATGGCAGAACCTGTTACGAAAAATTGGCTCTTGTCAAAAAGAATTCCAGCAGTGGCGGTATCATTCTCTTGGGAGGGACAAGCGTATTTTCCAATCTCAATGCGAAGTGTTGGCCAGGTTGCAGGGAGAGGAACTTGCTGTAGAGAGGGGTAAGATGAAGGAGATACAAACTGAGTTGCAACTAAAAATGGAGCAAGAAGATATTAAGTGGCGACAAAGAGCCAAGACTGATTGGTTGCAGTTCGGAGACAAAAACAGCAAGTTCTTTCACGCTTGTGCTAACCAAAGAAGAAGAAGTAATCAAATACATAGTATTTTGGATGAACAGGGACTGTTACGGGAGACACAAGAGGATATTGGTGCTGCTTTTACCAATTATTTCAACAACCTTTTTGCCACGGATGGGATGGAGCATATGGAGGAAGGGCTGGTTGCAGTGGAGGAGAGGG
>CM017322.1:16941497-16992096 GCA_006937295.1 Carpinus fangiana
AAAAAAAAAAAAAAAAAAACAAGTTAATTCTTCTCTACGGTTATATATAGTAATTAACTACATTAATATATAGTTATGGTAACTTATAATCTAAGTTCTTATATTTAGTAATTTGGGTTATATATATTGTATTATTTATATATTAATATATTTTTAATTTATAATCTAGGGATATATATATTATTATTATTATAAAAATTTAAAATTCTCGTTACTAACGTGTCGGTTAATGACACGTTAGTAAATTACTAACGTGTCATTAATGACACGTTAGTAATTGTCATTTTTTAAAAAGAGTAAAAAAAAAACAAGTTAATTCTTCTCTAGTGTTATATATAGTAATTAATTACATTAATATATAGTTATGGTAACTTATAATCTAAGTTTTTATATGTGGTAATTTGGGTTATATATATAGTATTATTTATATATTAACATATTTTTAATTTATAATCTAGCGATATATATATTATTATTAATATGGCAACTATATATATATATATAGTAATTGAATGAAAATATTGAAATAAGATAGTTAGGGTTATTTATATATATATAGTAATGGAGTTTTTTTAAAAAAATTATTTTTTAATTTTTTTCTGTAGCTGGCCATAGTGACGTGGGAAAAGTGCCACATCACCATTTGGTGACGTGCCAAATAGGCACGTCACCTTTTTTGATTTTTTTTTTTTCCCGAAAGCTTCCCTTCTTTTTTTTGTTTTTGTTTCCCCCCTTGTTTATTTCTCTCATCCCGCGCAGAGCGGCATGCCCCTCTTCCTCTCCCTGGCTCTCTCTCTCCCTCCGTCAGTACTCCGGCCGCATACCCTCAACCTCAAGTATGGATCTTCTCTCAGAGAGAGCCACAGATGGAGCTGTGAGAGAAATTGCAGAAAAATGGGTTCTTCAAAGGTATAAATCGTTCCTTTTTTTATTCTTTTTTTTTTTTTTTTAATTCTTGATTATATTTCGGTTTTCTTCTGTTGATTTTAGTAGCCGTGGATTCTTGTGGGTATTTGATTATAGGTCGTAATTTTGGACAATTTTGTGGTGGGTCGTTGGAGCTGGGGGCTAGGTGACACCGTGGGTGGTAGAGAGTGGCGCAAGGTAAAGCAGGGGACGGAGGACCTTCGACGATTGGAAGAAGGTGAGTTATTCCTGAAGCTTTCCTTTAAGATTACGTTATACCCAGTGATTATTAAGCACAAAAATATTGGTATTAGCAAAATAAGATAAAACATTAGATATCAACAAAACTAAGATCCTAACGAATGTAAATTAAGGGGGGTCTAATATACAATATTTGATACCGATCAAGCACAAGACCTGATTCATGTGATTTTTAGGACATGGATCCTGCTTGGCTGAGGATCATGTGGGAGGATGGAGGAACTGCTCGTAGCAACATGATCGAGATTCTGATCTCATTAGCCTTGCTTAAGCTTAGATCTAGGCTTTAATCTATCGATCCTTTTTAAAAACAATGTTTATTATTATCTTATGGTTTGTACCCCTACTTGATGATGGTCTAATGACCAGTACATTTTGGTAATTATCTATGCTATAATGATGTTATATTTTCTCTGGTGAATGTTGTGTGAATGTTAAATTATTGATCTTTATTTCCTATAGTCTTAGTAAAGTCTTCCGCTACAGCTTTCTCGTTACCACGAGAAAGGTTGAAATCCCTGAGTCTTGTCCCGCGAGGGATAGGGCTAGGAGGCGAGCCATGGGATCAATTATTAGTTAGTTGATTTTCCCATTGGGGTCGTCACACCAGACCACCTACAATACTTCTCTAAACAAGATTTTATGCAACAAGCTTCTAATAAATTTGCTCTACCAGAAATGAGCAAATCATCTGCAAACAGGAGATGATGGATAGCAGAGCTATTTCTAGAAATCTGGAGGCCTAATAGAGCTAGCTCTTTCCTCTCTAAACATAAGTCTTGAGAATACCTCTGAACCAAGAATAAAGGGGAAAGGGGAGAGAGGGTCACCTTGTGTGATGACCCAAATAATTAACTAAGCTTAGGTAGCTTAGTTGGAGGGTTAATTTGGACTTTGGGTAACTAGAATCAGCCATGAGGCATTTTGGAGAAATTAGACTTTTGGACCGGACGTACGCTCTTGTCTTTTAGTGTGGACGTACGCGGGGGGGACTACCAGACGTACGCTGACAATAGTACGTCGTACTTTTTGAATAGTACATAGACTTACACTCCAAAGTACCGGATGTACTCTACTTTTGGATTGACCACTGGATAATACCTAGAAGTATGAAGTAACCTTTGGACCGCTGGTGAATAGTACACAGACGTACGCCCCTAGGACCAGAATATGCTGCTTTCTAGTCCTAAAAATACCCTCACCCCCTTGACATTTCATGCCCATTACTCCCCGTTCTCACCCCCAAACCCTCTAGAGACCCCTGTGTGAGTGCTTTGTGAGTTGTGAGTGTTCATGGAGGAGGAAGAGAGATTTCTTAGAGGTTTTGCTTCAAGGAGGTAATCTTCTAGCTTAGCTCGTTTCCTTATTTGTTATGTTGCTTAAATGCTTTTCATAGTTAGCTTAGTCAGTAGCTTGTAGCTTTTAGTTGTCTTTGTGCCCTTAATCTTAGTTTAAGCATGGGTTAGCATTTAATTATTGTTGGGCATATTTTCTGTAACATCCCACCCCAATGACACACAATATTGTCCACTTTTGGCTCCCCTGAATCAGACTTCCCAGTGGGTCACCCATCCTAGTACTACTCCAGCAGAAGCACGCTTAACTGTGGAGACTTCCCAATGGGTCACCCATCCTGGTACTACTCCAGCAGAAGCACGCTTAACTGTGGAGTTCTGATGGGATCATTACCATCACGGCTTTAAAACGTGTTGTTGTCATTAAGGGTGTAAGTATACATATAAGCACATCCCCATCTCCATACCCAGGCGATGTGGGACGTCACATTTTCTCTTGCATGTAGATGTTGTTTTGAGATAGGAGGTCCTAGAAAAGGCTTTTGGTAGCCTTAGAACTATTTTGGGAGGATAGAAGGACGGTTGAACCAAATGAGGTTCTACTTGAAATCCTATGAGCAGATGTAAGGCCACGAGACGGAACGTATGATCAGAAGTGTTCTAGGGAACCCCACTTTGGCCAGTCATCCGATAACCTCTATCTTCATGTTCTAGGTTCGTTTTAGTTGGATTTAGAACTAATGATAGGTCTTTTCTCAGTATTCGAGGTTATGGAGCCTCAAAGGAATTTTATGGAGGAGCTTTGCAGCCCAGGTGAGTACAAACTTACATGAATGCTTTGTTGTTACTTTTTCCTTGTATATCTATTTTATATATATCAAACATGCATATTTTGTAACTCTCATGAAATACATTTTGGAACTACTAGGAACTCTCTTTCGTGAAAACATGTGTCAATTAATAAGATAATAATGAGATTTGTAAAACTATGCATGTAAAAGACTAATAAAATTAATTACATCGTATGACATTATACACTGGTACGTGCGGGATAATGGCCATGGGCTTATTATATGGGTTAAGGAGTAATATCTCGGGTTGACCATACGGTTGAACTATTACTGTTATTCATGATTATAAGCATATATTATATCTATATCACATCCATGATAAACTGTCATCTCATAATGTTAGATGTGCTTTATAAATAACTGAATCCACAAATTAATAATTGGTACATCATGTGCATTTATACTCATTAAGTCGTTGGACGTACCCTTGTATTATTTTCCTTTTTTCTCCATATGTTCAACTATGCTGTTATAGATATTTAGCAAAATATGGATAATGCGAAACATTCGGTTATTGTGGAGGATTCGACCCGGGAGATGCTTGAGGACTTATTGCAGCTTAGGCGGGTAATCATTGTAGCTAGTACTTTTGAGTTATGTTGTAGACTTAGGGCTTGATGCATGCTTGCATATTAAGGTTTAGCATAGATCCCTTGTAACAATAATATATATAGTATGAATCCAGCTACTTTGATGTTGTTTTGTAGATGCTCTGGCTGTAATGATTAATGTTTATATAACTTTAGTACTTTTTACTGCTTAGTATCCTCTATTTTTTAGGAGTAGAGGTCCCTGAGCCTTGTTCGGAGTGGAATCAGGCTGGGAGATGAACCGAGGAATTAATTATCAGTTAATTAATTCTCAAGGCGTTACATCTTGTCTTACACCTCTCTTAGGAAAGAAACATCCAAAAGGGCTTCCATTCAAGAGAATAGAGAAGGAAGCAGAAGAGATACACACTCTTACCTAATTTATCCAAATAGGGTTGACTCCTAGTTTTTCCATGATTGCAAGAAGGAGACTTCATTCCATTATGTCAAAGGCCTTCTCCATATCCATTTTGAGGAACATAAAACCCCCTTTGCCTTCCTTGTTCTTAAGAGTGTGAAGGAGTTCATGAGCTAAAATGTTATTATCCTAAATGTTTCTATTGGGGACAAAAGCTGACTCGAAAAGGGAAATGATTTTGGGTATGAGGGATTTCAATTTGCTGGCCATAATTTTTGAGATGTTCTTGTATACAATGTTATAGATACTAATTGGTCTAAATTGGTGAGCAGCATGAGACCCACTAAATTTTGTAATAGGGGCTAAGAAAGTGTGGTTCTGCATCCTCAAAAGGTGGCTATTCTTGAAGAAATTCCAAATAAAATTCAGCACATCTTCCTTGGCAAAGCACCAGTATTTTAAAAAGAATAGAGCAATGAATCAATCAGGACCAGGAACTTCAGAGGAGCCAAGGTTGTTTAGAGCTTGAACCACTTCAGCATCAAAGGGGATGGAGCATAGAGAGGAGTTGTCCTCCTCGGTGACAACTTGAGAGAAAAGCACCAGCATCTCTGCTTCTATGATGGGGTGAGAGGAAGATAACAAATTTGAGAAATGAGTAGTGAAGTTCCCACCAATATCAGCCCAAGATGACACCCAATTTCCATAATCTAACATGAGAAAGTTTATAGCATTTGATCTCCTTTTGATAAGAGGAGAGGTATGAAAGTATTTTGTATTAAGATCCTTGGAAATCAGTCAAGTTTCTCTGGATTTTGAGCACCAAAGAGTCTCTTCATGTTTGAGTAAATTCTCCAGCTCTAGCTTTAGATGAACTTCCTTATCAAAAGCTAAAGAAGATTTGCTTTGATCTTCTTTTCTATGTTCCCAAAATGAGAAGAGTTCCATTTCAGGAAGGCTGTCTTAGTGTTTTTGAGCTTTTTTGGGAGGTAGATGGAGGGATTACTGAGACATGAATCTACCAAGCTAAATCAATAACCTTTCAACAAGGAAGATCTTTGGTCCAAAATTCCTCAAACTTGAAAGGGCTAGGGAGGTAGTAGGAGTGACTGTTAGTGTTTGGGGAAATTGGGTTGTGGTCAGAATTGAAAGCATGGATGTGAAGAAAAGAGTATTCTGGGTGCAGGTGGATCGAATTTGAGGAGGCCAAGCCTCTATCAAGTCTTTCTTTGATGGTGACAAAATCTTGCCTATTATTACACCAGGTGAAAGGGTTTCCTACAAACCCGAGATCAATCATACCAAATTGATCAATGAACCATCTGAACTTGTAGTTAGTAGGACTAGCCACAGGTATTCCACCAAGTTTTTTAGAATGATACAAAACAGAATTGAAGTCACCTATGCACAGCCAAGGATGATCAAAATTGTCACTAGTAGAGGTGAAAGAATCCCAAAAGGCTTGCTTATCTCTTTTGTTAGGGGGACCATAAACACATGAGAGAATCCAAGGAGAGTGGGACAGATTAGAGTAACACCAAGCTGAGATATTGTTCTTGTTTGTAATGAAACATTCAAGATCCACACATGGGTGCCAGGTTACTACAAGACCACCATTAGAAGCACAAGAAGCAACTTGAGACATGAGAAATAAGCCAAGCCTGTTCAAAGTAACAGAGAGTTGGAGAGGGGAGGATTTGGTTTTAGAAAGAAAGAGAACATCATGGGAGCCCTTTCCAATTGCAGGACAAGATCTTCATTGGTGCTGAGGAGGCCTGGCACAGCCTCCCTTCTTAAAGATTCAACTTCAATAGCCACCACTACTGAAACTAGTTTGTTCTTTCCTTTGCGAGCAGCCTTGAACATGGCTCTAGCAGGGGTTTTGCCAGAAGTCCCTGCAGAGAAGCATAGAGATTGTTCTTGGGGATTAACCATGATGGTTTCGTGCTCATTGAGAGAGCAAGGACCTTTTTCTCGGAGGGGTTGACACATCATGAGTTCTGGGCCTTTTCTTGGTGATAGAAGAGGAAGGGGAGGAGGGAGGGCTAGTAGTAGGGGATGGTATATCATCTGTGAAGGATAATGAAGGTTTTTTTTGGGGGAACAAGTATTGTTAGTGGATTTTCTAATGGGATGGATTGGGTGTGTTTTTTGGCAGGAATGGACTTAGTAGCCACTATGTTAGAGGGGGTTAAATAAGGCCATTGGGTTTGAAGAGCAAGATTGTCCAGGCTTGGGCTGGAGATTTTGGGCTAAGAAATCTATGTGGGAGATAGTGGGCCTAGAGGGAGTAAGATCCATTAAGCTTTAATTGGGATGTTGGTTGGATTCCAACAAACTGTTGGAAGGGTTAAGGGGGAATAGAGAAATAGGTGCCTGGAATAAAGAGAGCATTTAATGGAATGTGAAGGGAGCTGTCTATTCTTGCGGCAGTAGGTGGGAAAAGGCTAGTAGTGACATGCTGAAATGGAGAGTCAGTTTGTGAGAGCACTAGCAGCAGACTCCCTAAAAGTGGTTATGTTCCCTTCATTTAGGAAAAATGTCAAAAAAAGTCACAAAAAATCACCCACAGCAAATTCCCTAATTTTGTGGAAACATTGGGATTGCTACAGTGCTTCCCAATGCACATAAAAAACATTGGGATTGCTACTGTAGCATTCCCATCCATTATTCTAATCATAAAAAAAAAATACTCTATCACGCACCCCTTCTTCCCTTTTTCTCTTTTTGAGCTTTGTTGGGTCTTTCTTGTTCGAATATTTTATTGTTTGGAGAAAAACAGAGTCTAGTCTGTGATGAGTTCAAATACAGCGACGTCGAGTTCAGGAGGCGCTGGATCGGCGGATTCGTCAGCTCTCAGGAGAATTTCCAAGTGACCCAAGTGTAATTTCCTCTCAAAAGCTTTTGTTTTTGGGGCTTTTTCGTCGGGGGGGGGGGGGGGGGGGGGGGGAGTTCGTTCCATAATCCCCGCAAAAACCCACCTCTTCTCTCCCCCAAAAACATAAATCCACAAAGATGAGAGAAAGAAAGAGGGAACCAGAGAGATGGGAGAGAGAAGCGGTGACGGAGAGGAGAGATGGGGAGAAGAAAATAAGATTTTTTTAGAATAAAAAAAAGGATGGTAAAAGCAAATATATATTATTTTAATGATATAGGGAAAAATTAAGGGAATCTGTTGTGGTGTGTAATTGTACAGGGAAGCAAAAAGTAGTTTGAATCCTTAAACTTATGGAAAATGATTGAGAAGCTACTACTAGTGCTTTGAGTGGGTGTAAACTGACCTAGGAGTATGGGGTGTGGGATTGGGTTGTTGGGAAGTCATACTTTTGATAGGTTTGAGGAGGGTGCTGGCACGAGTTTGAGTTAACCCACTTCCATGACCTAAAAGCTTGGGACGAAGATATTTGGGAGATATTTTCTACATGGTAAGTAGTAGAGGTTGAAGGTAGAAGATTAGAGAAAATGCTGACCTTGAGAGATATTTTATACCCGGGGGGAAACCTCTCTTATTGAGGAGCTTGGCGGAAAAATTGTTTGTGGCCAAGCAAACCATAGTCTATGTAGTAAACATCCAACCTTTCATACTTTAGGCTAACCCAAGTAGCTGCACCATCTTCTTTTGTGAAAGTAAACCCTAGACCGAGAGGTTGGTTTGTATCAATTTCCACTAGAAGTCTAAGATAGCTACGGAAAGTGGAGGAAGCACTACTAGCATCTTCAACCTTTAGGAGATGTCCCAATCCTTTTCCAATGGCTACGGCATTTTTGATGATCATATTGTGCAAAGGAAGACCATGCACTTGAATCCAAAATGAAACTCCTTTGAGAGAAATCTCCCTAAGTGTTAGTAAAGAACCATTGAAGTTCCATGTTATCTGGTCTAGGTTTCTGGTAATATGCTCCTGTTTGGAAAATTTGAAAAGGAATAAGTTTGGGTCAAGAATTGCAAAGGAAAAGGGTATGGCGAAGGACCAGGCTTTGATGAGGGCTGCATAGACGGATTGGTTATTATGAGTTTTCAGGGAAATAACATGCCCTACTAGAGGGAGAGATTCATCATTGACCTATTCCAGGGAGAGTCTCCAACTGAGAAGAGAGGTCCTCCCAAGAAAGAGCTACTGTTTGGGCAATGAGTGAGTCCAGATTTGTGTGAGAGTTCCATGAGCCAAGAAACGGAAAGAGGAACGCATGAAGGGATAAGAGGAAAGGAAGAAACACAGTTTCTAGACGAGCTCTGAGAGACGAGCAGTTCCTTTTTTCATATTTTAATTTCTTGAACAATGTGCATAATTATATTTTTATTTCTTTTTTATATGAATTTAAAATAATTGTAAACTCAGCTATTAGATTTGCAAAACTTAAAACTAGAATCTTAATGTCAAAATTAGGTAAAGCACTCAAGTGTTCCATAATCTTTTCCATAAAAAGTACTCGTGCATCTATTTATCAAAGGATTGCAATATTCTCACCTTACCTCCAAGGTACATTTTAAAAATTCAAAATGATTGCAATATTCTTTAGTTCCATTCGCAGCTCTCTCAAACAGCCCGTCAAGTCACAATTCAAGCACCTAATTCTACGACTTCTTGCGTCTGGTCATGCACCCAAACAAAAAACGTAGGTGTGGTTAATTTCTCCTGCCTGCACCAAACTCAAAAGAACATGTTTAATATGGTATGCTATGTACCATGATCTCTTTCTTAGCGTTCAAGTCAAAGTGACCGTGCTGTTGGGCAATTGAAACAAGACAATGGTACACTAGACACCCAACCATGATTCTATCTAAATTTTTTTATTTTTTTTTATTTTTTATTAACTTTTGGAATTTTTCTTCGTTCCCAAGCTAAGGAAAAATATCTCAGTAAACCCACAACTTGTCTTGTGGACTCGGTAATTCACCCACATAAATAGCCCAAACAGGGAAATCTGAGAAAAATAGAAAAATAAATATTAGCAAAATAATGGACTACGGCCAACTTATATAGAGCAAAATCTAGAAGTAGCACTCGATTATGTTAACGGGGGCAACTCAGCTCCTCCTTGAGCTTCTTCACAGCATCCAAAACTCCATTCTGAAAGCAGAAGCATAAGCCTTGTAAATGTAAGTTTAAATGGACTTAATTCATTTATGATAAAAATGATTTATTAATTTACAAATAATCTCATCCTCTCTCTCTCTCTCCTACCACACATACGTCAACATCACTTATTGAAATAATCATCTATTAACATTACTGAATAAGACAATCAATTTCAAGTGCATAAGATCAAAAATAACATTTCATTTTAAGTCATATTACCAAATACAGGTTACAGGGAAAAATAATCTTCCTCACACTTTTTCTCCATTTTGTCTTTTAAACCCTAGTTTTCAATTTGACAAATTTAAGACCAAAGTTTAAGAAGATTTTAAATCTAAAACTTTCTTCTATTTTTTCCTATAAAGAACAAAAATGATATGAAAATATAACTGTCATTCCTATTAAAAACTTGAAAATATAACCAACAAATAAACTCCCATAATCAAAGATTAGGCATTACCTCCAGAGAAATTCTGTCGGCAATTTCTACTGCACATGTTTTGACTTTAGGAGATAACGCATTATTTATTGCCCTTGATAGCACGGTTGCAGCTTCATGGATGCTCGCGTTATCGCTTGAATCAGGAAGCAAGTGATTTCTTTTCAGTGGTTCTGGTGCAACTCCAAGCCAAAACATCCTCTCAGCCCAATAGAACTGATCAAGCATAAACGGACATACTACCTGTCATCCGACATTACAGAAGAGATAAGACAGAGAAAGAGAGCTCCATGTACCAGAATAAAACACAATAAATTAATATTTTCATAGAGGACCCATCAAATAGCACTATGCATAGTCCAGTTAAGCATAATAGGGCAGGAATCATCAAGAGCTTGAAGATATCTTCATTAGGTTAGCAGAGATTACTAATATAATATATAAGCTATGAAATACATCATACGTGCAAAATGCAGGCACCTATGCACACATCAAATGACTAGCAAATTTTGCATCACTATCCTTGGCTAACAATTAATAAATTTATTGTATTTTATTGAACTGGAAGATATAAATTTCTACTCCCCGAGTATGTGCTCTCTCCCTGTGCGAGAGCTTACTCCCAACAGACTGCGGGTTCTCTTGGATTTCACACCTAGAATTCTAAAATCCTCCATTTCTACTACAATTACCACTGGAGGACCCCGTACCCAGTGACCCCCTTTAAGAAACCTTCACTGTCCAAGACCCACAAATGGAGGCCCACAAAGCTGGCAGACCAAGGTTGGCGAACAAAAGCCTCTAAACCAAATGTTAGATTCCCTGGTTCGATTAGCACCCCAAAGGACCAGGAAATCAAGGGACTCCTGGAGAGGAGATAACCACCACAATGACCAGCGCAACCGCCTAGTCCGGCAGCTCAATTGGAAGAATCTTAGGGACTAGGATTCAAGCGCATTGGCCAGAATTACAGCCTCCCACAGATGACAAAAGCCCCTGCCAACTTACGTGACAATCGCAATACCCTATTGAGAACGGCCCCCAGGAACCATATCAACCAGCATATGACACACGCACCTAACTCATGGTCCCACTCCCACTCCAAGCCCTAAGACCCAAAAATTATCCACGTCAGACCCTGAAATCCCATGAGAACCGGAAAATCAGGACTTATAAAAGGAGACACGTGGGTTTCCTTGAGGTATGTAGAGAATTCTATCTTAACTTAAACTGAATTCATTCTTGGTCATCCTACTAGCTTGAGCGTCGAAGGGGCCACATCAGGTCCAGCCCGACCACCCTCTAACCTCCCTTTCTCTCCTTCCGGATCTTCCTAGGTTTAGTGGCGTGTGGTCACTGTATCAATAGTAGGTGTCATATGCCGGGAATCACTTTTTAGTTTTTGCGGTATCTTTTCCAGTTGATGCAAACTACAGCATGGTATCAGAGCTTGAAGATTTAAGATCCTGATCTAAACCCCTCGTTTGTAGTAGCTTTTCTTTCTTATGGTTGAACTTCACGTCCTTGTTGGCATTTGGTGAGTCTTCATTTGGCGGTAGCAAGTTAGCCAACACACCAGTGCCATCATCCTTGATGAAGCTCTAAAAGAGCTACTCATCATGATCTCCGGTGTGGAAAAAAAAAAAAAAACAAACAAACAAACAAATAAACAAAAGCTTGTTGTGCCCAGTGGTGCTTGGTGATTTTCGGTGAAATCTAGGTGATTATGGGTAGTTCCGTGGATTTCTGGCGCCTTTTATGGTGTTTTCTGGCACTGGGTGATCGTCTCCGACGGGTTTCCGGCTGTTTTGTGGTCTTTGACAGCATTTTTAGTTGTTTCTAGCGGCTGTTCTATTTTCCGGCGAATTTTGAGTTCTCTGGCAACTTCTGGGGTGTCTCTGGCGAGTTGTGGCAGCTTCCAACGATCTGGTTGTCACCAGCAGGTTTTTGACAAGTTGGTTGGAGAAGACGATCTCTGTTTGGCTACTGGTGGTGCTATTCCTTCTCCAGGATAAGGATATCCCTATTCAAGATAAGGATTACCTTGGTTTTAATGCTTCTTCTCTGGTTCAGTATTTTTCCCTGTTTATTGTCCGGTTTATGTTATTTTAAAGTGGATCAGCGCCTCTTCAGACTAGTTTAGTGGTTTTCAGACCGGTTCAATGTATCTTTAGACCGGTTCATTGGTTTTCTGTCTGGTTCAGTGTGATTTATAACCGGTTCAATGGGATTCAATCAGGTTCAATGCATTTCAGGTCCGGTTCAGTTGTATTCTAGCGAGTTCAATATGTTTTCAGACTTGTTGAGCAATGTTTTGTCCAATTTCAAGCATTTCTTTGCTGGTTCAGTGGTGTTTTAGCGCAGTGCATGTTCGTTTGAGCTACATGGAGCTACCATTGGGCTTCTAGCTAGGGGGAGTAGTTCTAGTTCAAGTTGTCATTGTTGTTGGTTGTCGAGATCCAACTGGCCTCGGAGTTTTGCAGTGAGATCCGTCCGGCCTTTGTGTTTTGCGTTGCTTTCCAACCGGTTCTTGGTGTTTTCCAGCGAGATTCTACTGGCCTTTGTGTTTTACAATGAGATCCGACCAACATTGGTGTTTTACAATGAGATCCGATCAACTCTTGGTTATTTTGCGATGAGATCCGACTGACCTTAGTGTTTTGCAGTGGGTTCTGACAGGTCCTTGCTGTTCTGGCGAGATCCGACCGCCCATTACATTCCAGCAAGTTTTCAACTGGTGTTGATTGAAGCTTTTAGCAATTTTTTTTGTTATTTTTATTTTTATTAGTCTTTGTATTGTGTGCTTCAAGTTGTTCCAGCTTGAAAGGGAGTGTTAGAATATGGTTTTTAAAATGTTTTTCATTTGCTTGTTTCTTCCAAGCTGGATTTATATGATATATATGCTCCAACTTGAGAGGGAGTGTTAGAAGAGTTATTTGGGTTTATGAGCGTCATTAGGGTTTGAGGAATATTTTGGTCATTGTGATATTTCCCTAAACCTATATAATAAGATGTGTGTGGTAGGCTATGTAACAAGTTGAATAGCCTCCACCTTTTGTGCCTAAACTGTTCATTCAAACTACAACAAAACCCTTGATCTCTTAGCATTGGGAGACCTTGCCACCTCCCTAGCTTGTTTAAGCTCACTTCTCAAAGTCAAATTCACTGCACAAGCAGCTTCCAATTGCCGCCACGTCTCTGCTAGAACATCTTCCAACTCATGGTGAGATAGTTCACTTACAACAACGTTCGACACTCCAGTAGCAGCACAAGCGACCTTTAGGAAGAACAAAAATCATCCTGCTTAGTAGGGTCGCAGAAAACACTGTGTCTTCACACCCCATGCCCCCACCAAATCAAATTTGAGGCACTTCTCTCTGAGGAAACCTGCACCTTGAGGACGAGGATTCGTTGGAGCATCCCCCTGCTATATGAGATTGTAATCAGATTCAAACGGGAAACTCATAACTTCCTCGAAACAGTGCTTGGACCATCCCTAGCCCTTAATCAAATGCTCCTCCAAACAGCAAAGCAAGGTTCAATCCCTCTCGCATAGATCAGAGAGCACCGACTCCCTTTGACCTTACTGTTTGAAGCGGTGCTACAGTTTTTGCAACTTCTTGTAAAGCGCTCGCAAGCTCGTCTTTTCAGGCTGGCTCCACTTAACACTTTATGGCCAGGCACAAGCAAATCTACACCCGTACCTGGGAAAAAGGACTTGTCAACAGACACTGAGGCACGATGCATCTTCCCACCTTTTCCTCATCTGAAGACCTCTCAAGTCCATGATACGACAATGAACTCTCCAAGTGCCATGGCTGGAGAAGCCATTCCAAATCAGTCCAGAGATTCCTCCTGGCGGCTTCCCCTTTATCCCATCTTAAAGCATGCTCCACCATATCCTGAGCAAGAGCATCGAGCCAAGTATACTCCACATCTTTGGGTGGTTTTCCCCACAAACGACATATGGAGGATGTTGGCACACCATCAACTCACTCCCGATCAAAACATTTTCAATCCCAAACAGACAAAAATAAAATTTTGGTCATCCAATCCTTCCAATTCGTGTGATCCTTGGTTAGCTTTGTTCACTGTCATGAGAATCAAAACTACAATTCTCTCCACCCTCTCTCCTATTTTTTCTCACCTTTCCTTTCTCTCTCTCAACTAGCGGAGGCACGTGTTTAACGCATACTGTCAGGGGTTAGCCTCAGCCAGTCGTTTCCGAGCACATTAGGCTTCGGTGTTCTGGTTTAATGTTACTTTGGTGCTTTTTTGGGGCTTACTCTGTTCCGCTTGGTTGGCGTCAGATGTTGATGCCTCTTGAAGCCAAGCCTGGGTCGGTGGGTTCTGTTGAGCTTTCTCCAGCAGGGAAACATAAGGGAGTGGATTGGAAGGCTTCTTTGCCTGGGCATTCCTTTGCGGAAGTGGTGCGTGGTTCTATTGTGGAAGCTGGTGGGTTGAAGACACTGCCTTTGGGTCATCTAGATTTGTTTCCAGTGGCCGATTGTTTTGAGTTGGTGAACGGAGGTGAGGTAATGAGAAGGGCAGTGGACTGTTTTGAACTGGAGAAGCAACCGAGGTTGGATTTTCAGATTCCTCCGAAGAGGACAGCACTCGGTTCAGCGGCAACCGCTGGGTCTGTGAAGAAGTTGAAGGAGATTTCAACCATTCGCTGGCTGAAGAAGATCCTAGGGCGTCTCAGAATCAAGGTGAACCGAGTGAAACGCTGGTTGGGTAAATGGTTGGGCTTGAAGGTTTGGGCTGGGTTGGGCTTGAAGTCTGAAGGTCTTAAGGTGAGGGCTGGCAGAAGAAAGCCCAATGGTGTTAAGTTCTCCAAGCCCAAGCCTTGCTTGTCCATCGCTCAGGTCGTGTCTGGGTCATTGGTGGCTTCTAGGGTGTTTTCTCAGACGGCACGCATGGTCCCAGGGACGGTGGAGGCTCTGATGATCTCGGCTCCGGCACCAGCGCCTGTCCCAGGCGTTGCTTTCTCGTCAGTTTCAGACCTCGGATTGCTGGGTTCTTCCACACTCTCGGCAGCCAAGGACAGAGAGGCAGCTACCATGAAGGCTGTTTGGAAACCTCCTCCGGCAAAGGGCCTTCTTCAGCGGGGGCTTCTTGGTCCGAGTCTCCTCTCTCGGTCTCCAATACCCTATCTGAAGTTGGGCTCTCCGGAAGGTATCGATCCTATCCCATCTTTTCCGTGCTCAAACCTTGGGTTGTTTCGTTCAGATCCCTTGATCAATGCCTCAACATAGGCTTCTCCAGTGCTTTATGGAGGTTCTTCCTCAAGGACGGCTGAGTTGGGTGTGAGACTTCGCCTCTTTGTGCCTATGATGTCAGAGTCTGGAGCATCTATTTACCCATCTGACCCCTAGTCACGGCGGAAGTATTTTCAGAAGGTAAAGGATGGTATAGGCACGCAGCTAAACAAGAAGTTGAACAAGAAGTCGATCACAGAGGTAGTTGTGGTCTCGGCTGCTTCGACGAAGGTGGTCACACGTCTGGCAAAAGGATCTGAAGTGATTGAGCATCCTTCGTTGTCTAGCACCAGAGCAATAGCTTAGGCAAGTGATCCCCCAATCTTTATCAGGATTGTTTTATTTCCATAGCTTCCATTCTCTTCAGTTTTGAGGAATCCGTTGGCCCCCTGTTGGTGGCTGGTACCGTCCTTAAGGTGGGCGAATCCTCAAAGTGGGGGTGTTTTGGCTTGGACAGGGGATGGAGAGAATGGTGAGGTAGGGGTTGAGGGCTACTCCAAGTTTGTGCTTAGTGCGATGGGAGTTATTCCCATTATGGGGTTGTCTTTTGGGGCCGACGATAAAAGACTTACGGATCTTTTTTCTGTCATTGACGAGGGTTTGTATCTTCAAGATGGGCTCTACTTCTAAACCTAAGGGGAAGAGGGAGCTTAAAAATTTGGAATGCTCTCTTAAAAGTTTGATGCTAGAGGAAGTGGCTCTAGTCGGCGTAAAGGCAAGACTACTATGCAGGTTTAGGGCTTCAATGGGGTGTAGGGGCATGTTCTATGGGTTTAGGGCTTCTCTAGGTTTTTTTTTTTTGATAATTAATGTGAATATTATATATAAGGCGCAGAAGGGCGCAACCCATATACATTCTCTGGGTTTTAGGGGGTCTTTTTTTTTTTTTTAAACTCCTTTGCGCTTTCGATATACAACATTACTTATAAAAAATAAAAAAAATAAAAAGAATGAAAGCTCCAAGCACTCCCTAAACATTCTTCCGTTAGTTGCTGGCGATCATCACCTTTAAAAAGCTCCGGCTAGATCATAGCGACGAGTATAAGATCATATATCCAGTGGGATTCAACTAGACCAGAGCAAGATTGAGCCTCTATAGCACCTCCCACACGATCGGAGGAACGGGGAGTCACAGACGAACTCTGGATTGGTCTTCAGTAAGCACAATCTAGTGTGAAGATGGCAGAGTTGTAATCATCTCGCCTTCTACGGGAAATCTTAATACCATTGCACCTGTAACACCATATTCACAGCGGAGGGTGGCAAGTGTGTCAAAAAGCACACATGATCATCTGATCGCCCCTCCAACGGTCACCCCCTCCAATTGTATGCGGGCAAAATCTCCACCAAGCACTGCCATGAGAAGCTGTATCAACAAAATACCCTCCAACACACGACAAGCAAACAAAGACACCAAAGAAAAAAGACAAACAAGGATTTCAAACCCACACAGCAGAAGCAAAAAGACATGCACTGAATGCACATTAATCACATGTGCTCGCAATAAAGACGGCGAGACGCATAGTTAAGCACACTGCCAGAATCAGACCACAACCCCATGACAAATTAGTTTTCAAATTATGCGTATTGTAGTTCGCAAGAACGGTTTAGACACAAGGTGGAGGCTATTCAACTTGTTACATAGCCAACCCGACACATCTTATTATATAGGTTTAGGAAAATATGACAATGACCAAAATATCCCCAAACCCTAATAACTCTTCTAACACTCTGCTTCAAGTTGGAGTATATATGTCATATAAATCTGACTTTGAAGAAACAAGCAAACGAAAAACGCCTAGAAAAACATACTCTCAGACTCTCCCTCAAGCTCGAACAGCATGGAGCACATAGTACAAAGACTGATAAAAATAAAAATAATAAGAAAATTTGCTAAAACCTTCAACGCTAGTTGAAAACTCACCACAAACTGCAATGGGCAGTTGGATCTTGCCGCAAAACACCATGGCCAGTAGGATCTCTTGCCGCAAAACACCAAGGACCGGCAGGACCCCACCACAAAACAACCAAGAGTTGATTGGATCTCACCGCAAAACACCAAGGCCGGTAGAATCTCACCACAAAACACCAAGAAGCGGTCGAAAATCATCGCAAAACACCAAGGCCGGTCGAAAACCACCATCGAACACGAAGGCCGGTCATCGCAAACTCCAAGGCCAGTCGGATCTCGACAACCAACAACAATCACTTGTACTGTAATCAACCAACAATGACAATTTGAACAACTACTCCCCCTAAGGAACAAGCCTGATGGTAGATCCATATTGCCCAAACCAACACGAACCAGGCTAACATACCACAAACCAACCTAGAAACAAAGTGAACCACAATGAACCAGACATGAAACTTCCTGAACCAGTATAGAAAGGCATTAAACCAGCTTTAAAAGAGGCTGAACCGATCATAAATCACAATGAATCAGACTTGAATGAACTGAACCGTATGAAAACTAACTGAACCAAGTCTGGAAGATGAGGAACCGGACTGAACCGGTCTTAAAACGTCGAGAAACGGTCTGAACCAGTAAAAAACAAACTGAACCGGCAGTGAACAAAACCGGATTAGAAGCAGTGAACCAAGGTAATCCTTATCCTGAATAAGGTTATCCCTATCTTTGAGAAGAATAACAAGCACTTGAAACCAAACAGGGATCCTCTTCTCCAACAACTCGAAGGAAACTTGCCGGTGACAACCAGACCTTGCCAGAAATGACCACAACTCACCGGAAACACCTTAAAACACCCCAGAAGTTGCTGGAGAACTCACAATTCACCGGAAAAGACCACAAAAGCTGCCAGAAAGAACTTACACCACTGTTAAACACCACAAACCGCCAGAAACAGGTCAGAAAACACTACAACAGCCAATGAAAACCGCGAAAAAACCACCTTTAATGGCCAGACTTTGCCCATAAACGCCACAGAGAATGCCGGAGACCAAGAAAACTACTAAGAAACAACAGAAAAACCACTGAACTTTATTTTTCTCAAAACTTCTTTTTTTGGGTCACCAAGGCACACAGCCCATATGGACACTAAGCCAAACACGGGCGGTGCTCCCAACAAAAATAAAATTACCAATATGTTAAGGGATTAGAGAGAAAAACCAAAATCAGAGAAGAAAACTAATACTACAAACAAAGGGACAAAGGATTTAAATCCTAAGACTCTGATACCATGTTGTAGTTTGCATGGAAAATTATTGCAAATTGATAGCTTAGAGCTTTGTTTGATTAATTCCTTGTGATCGATCAATTTTTTTTCTTAGTCCTTCATCTTCTAATCATCCTCTAATCTATTCAATCATCTCTTTACTTATCTGTGATTCATCAAAAGATTCTACCAAATCAAATATGCAAAACACCCCTATGAGACTATTAAACCCTATACTTTCCACTGTAAATCCTAAATGACCATACCATTGCCTACATCTTACTATACTACTTCAGTGATGAGAACGGTTAAACCCTAACCCTAATTCCCAACATTTAAGGAAGAAGGTGCAGGATTCAGCCACTGTACTGCACCAGGCTGCTCTCCTCCTTGCCAAAGGGCACACTTGCATCTGTTCATTCAACTAAATGACCTTGACTTCTTTTCTTAAAATTTCATCAGCATTTTCACATTTTCACATTATTTTATCCTTATCAAGTTAAGAATCCTGTCCGCCTAATTTTGGCAATAATGCAGGAATAATCATGTAATGATGTTTCAAGAGGGCCTATTAGTAGAAACCGTCATATATCTCCCAACACATTTTGATAGGTCTCAAGATCTGATTATCCTACAAAATTTGGAAAATGTTGAAAACTTTTTATTCTCAACTCCCACAACATACTTTCTACATTTTCATACCAATTATTTGAAGCAATGGAGCCATTTCATATAAGTTTTAAAACCTAAACCACAGGAACACTACTCAACATTAACAACAATGAAATAAAGCAGCAAAGTGTTTAGATTCAAATCATACCTGTGGGATTCCTGCATGTAATGCAGCAGCAGTAATTCCACTAATCTTACACAATGACAGGCAACATAAAGCACATATTAGTACCTTGCTGATTGCATATTTCAACAAGAGGATCAACATCAATACAAATGAGCATAGAATATTCCTACCTTCCCCCATGATGAATTGCAGCTGCACATTTTGGAAGCAGCCACTTGTATGGCAAGGAGCTATTTACATGATAAGAAGATCAATTTCCAGAGAGGAAAACAATGATCAAAACCAACTCTATTAGAATGATACTGACACTTTAAAAAAGCTACCATATTGTATATTCATGAGCACAATCTATTGTGTAATGCCAAAATTAATCATATAGAATAGAATAAATTAAAAAAGCAACCTCCATGAATAATATGGGCATGAACGATGCTCACAACATAGAGTGAATGGCTTTTTCAAGAAACAAGTGTTGGAGCACGTTCTTCACATCTGGAACTTTTTCTGACTAATGATTAGATAATTGAAAATGTATTTAAATTTATTTACAGGGTTCTGAATTATTAACAGTGAATATTCACTCAACATGTTTCTATTTAATTTAGCTTTTATTAGAGTAGAATTTACGTATTTACAAATTNTGGTCTTGGAACCAAAAGACCTTTTAGTGAGGCCAGCGATCATAGGAGCCTCCTCTAAAATCGGACGGAAACAAAAATGATTCCCTCGCACATCAGGGGCAACCGAGGGAGCCGCATCATAACCAACCGCCGCAGAGGCCACCACAACCGCCCCCTCCATGCAACCAGCCTCGGGGCTTACCGCAACAGAAGCGACCAGAGAAGAACCCGAGGGTTTACTGGGCTTGGGGAGCCTCCCATGGCTTCTCTGATACACTTGGAGAGGTCTGGGCCCAATCTCTGGGCTTTTCGACCCAAGGGCATCACCCAGTTCCATAGCTTGATCCTCGACCCGAGGCTTCAGATCAAACTCCAACACCCTCGACGCGTCAAAGGAACCATACCGCGCCGGCGAAGACAACACCGGCGAAACCTCCCCTGAAAGGGTCGACCCTGGCGCCTCCTCAGGCGGTGTAGCGAACCCAAATATGAGCCGTAGCTTCGCCGGAGAAGAGACAGCATCCTCATCGATGAAGCCCGCCGAACCAGAGATTGCGTCCATAACCAGCTCCGTCTTCTCCGATGGAGTCTGCACCTTCTTCGGAGACCGCTCCCCAAGACGCGAATCTACAGGATCCACCTTAGATCCCGGTCCAGAGCTTCGACGGAGCAAAAATCCACGCCGCAGCATACCTTTCGGGGCAGCTATGACCACCGCAGCTTGATCGATCGGATGTCCGGAACCCATCGACGCCTCTTCCTGACTCGAGGCCAAAACCTCAACCCCATCAACCCCGGCGTTTGAATATAACCGATCAGGGACAGTCGAGGGCCTGGGCCTGGGCCTCACAGTCAGCCCACAAGCCTTGCGCCTCCCCCTCCATTTATCACCAAACAAAAGTTTGGGCTTCAGGCCCAACCGGGAGAGAACCCGGCCCAACCTTCTCCGAATGCCACTCGACGCATCAACCTTCATACCCAGCCCGAAGAAGATGATCCTGTCGACCTCCGCCCTGATCTTTGCCAGAAAATCCCTCGCCAAGCTCCTCACCGCCTCCATCGCACAGTCTGGCGAAGGCCACTGTAACCCTAGATTACTCCCCGCAATCAACACCGATGCCTGTTCCTTGACTGGCGACAAACGAGAGGCACAAGCCACCTCTCCGGTCTTTACAGCGGGATCCTCGAAAGACTGCATTTTACCCACTTTTTCGGCATTGATTGCAGGAACCACCGGAAGAACCCTCTCCGCGAGCTGCGCAACCAAAGATCGCAGTTCGTCCACAAACCTTTGCCAGCCCCAACCACCGCGTCCCTCCGGGATCCGTATGACCCCTTTCCGGCCACCCTCCACGAAGACTGCCACTTCCAAAAAACAGCCCGCCTTATTGCTCCCCAACCGGACCTTCAAAACCCTCACTTCATCCCGATGCATTCTGGCGAAACCCTCCTTCAGTTGAGCCTCCATCGCCTCCTCCACCGCGTCGGCCAACCAACCTGAGCATTTGATCCCCAGCAAGATGAACCCACCGAACCCCTTTCTTTTTTCCTCCAGACGAATAACCGCGTTGCCCTTCTTCGCCGAGAATGAGAAGGTCTTCGCCTCCACCACAAACCGGCGCTCCATCGGTAGCTACCGAGAACCCCCCACGGACCAGAAGCCGAGCCCTAGCGGGGCGCGTCCACACGCGCCACCGCTAGAGAAGGAGACCTCAAGCGCTTTCCAAGACAGAGAGACGAAATCTTCCCCGGAAGAAGAACTGCAAGTGCAGATGAGGCCGATGAACGAGAAAACAGGCTATCAACAACGCCGGATACAGCAGAAACAATCTCCAAACGATAGCAAGAAACAAGTGTTGGAGCACGTTCTTCACATCTGGAACTTTTTCTGACTAATGATTAGATAATTGAAAATGTATTTAAATTTATTTACAGGGTTCTGAATTATTAACAGTGAATATTCACTCAACATGTTTCTATTTAATTTAGCTTTTATTAGAGTAGAATTTACGTATTTACAAATTGCAGTGTCATCTTTATGAAGTGTTGTCATTGCTGAGTATCACACAATCTGTACAACAAATACATCCATGTAAAGCATATCCCTGGTGTTCATGATAAGAAAAAACCAAGCTTAGGGATGTCCAAGCTTGGTTGTTTAAGCAATTGCACTTGAAACTTAAGTTTCTGTATGGGTTGTTTAGAGCTAATGAGCTTGAGGAAGCTAAATGAATCAATTTCAAGTTGTTAATGAATAACTTAATGAATCTGGTAGATTTGATCTGCTTTTTACATTGTAGACTTTAAGGTTTATGGCTCTCTTGTATACTCTTCGTGTACGAGGGCTTTGTCCTTTTGTTTCAATAATATTTTAATTATTCATAAAAAAATTTTAAAAAAATGTAGTGAGCACTCAAATGCATCAAGAGATTAAATTAGATACTCAATGAATTTTTTTTTTTTTTTGATAAGTAATAAAGATTTTATAAAAAAGCATAAAGTGGCCCTAGATACACAAGCAGTATACACAAGAAATACCTACAAAAACCCAAAGAAAACATCAGAAACTACAAGACCCAAAAAAGCCCTCAAACCCAACAAGCACACCAACTTAAAACCCACAAAACACCAAAAACCCTCTGATCCAAAACCCACACGAAGCACTCAAACCTGCAGCACATAAGCCTTGCCTTTCTCATGCATAGAGGATTGGCCTGCAATGTTTAATGGATCATTTTAAGTTTAACAGTTCCCTTCTACCACTAGTCTTAGAATGTGCACCCTTTACCTACCAATGATGATCCTCTTCATTGGTTGTCAGGCGCACCAAAGTCAAATCCTCAAACCCCTCATATGAGACTCCCATCACAAGGTCCTGACAACCCAAAGCCCAATCCAAGGGCATGACAAGAGGAAAAACACCCAAAGGGTAAAGGATATATCTATCCTCCTCATCCCACAAATTGTCTCCTTGACCCCACACCACCATCTCCGAAGATGAACCAAAGCCTATCGACCACTTCTGAGATTGAATCAAACGAGTCAACCTGACATCATCACCCTTGTCAGCAGCTGGAGTGACAGAAGAAGAACCACCCAAATGGGAGGAAAAGACCCCTTCCTCCCCAACTTCCTTTACAACCAAAGTTGACGACAAAGCACCAGACACTTCCTGCAGGGGAGAGGGAAAACCTTCATTTCGGAACTCAGCCCGAGAAACCCCAGCCGAAACAAGCCACTCGCCGGAGGACAATTCCAAACAGCAACCTTCATAGTGGCTGTAATCTTACCAACAAGGGCACTGATTTTTGCCACAGCCTCGGCAATCAGAGAATCCACCAGCGATTCAGAACACCAACCAGAAGCAATTGGACCTTCACCACCCACGGGAGAAACCTGGACCGGGTATGGTCCACCCTACAAAGCCCTCTTAGAAAATGGCTTCTTCCAAAATCTAAAAGCAGCTTTGGGCTTGGGCTTAAACTTGAAAGCCCAACCCTTCTCCTTAAGGAGCTACCCGAGACCCTGAGTCTTGCGGGTCGGCCCAAAAAACATAAGCCCAACCCTTCTCCAAATCCTCTAGAATGCTCCACCAAACCTTATCCATATCGTCTTAGGCCTTCACGAGCAAACCCATCCAGAACCGAAATAGAGAACTTACCTTCCCCTTTCCTTCGGACCAGCCAGACACAACGTTAGAGAGGAAAGAAACGTTGCCTAGAACAGAGTGATAACGTAAAGCGTCAAAGGAGTCCTTAGCCGGCTTGGTTTACCATCACCCTCACTTTCAAAGACCACTGATTCCCCTTCAAAATCAGCGGCAAAAAGACGGCCTACAACCAAGATCGGAGCATTCCCCAAGCTGGGTATTCGCCCCAAAATCAAGGTCGTGGACAATGCCCAGCAGGTCACCAACAACCATTGTCAAAGAAACTTCCACAGTTGGGTGCCTGACCACCGCTCACAACATGACGACGTATGAAGGAACACCCATGCTCTCTTCCTCAGTCTTGAACTCTACCCCTTCACAATCCCCACCGGAAGGGAACCAACAGAAGACGAAGCGACAGTCGTGGCTTCGAAAAAATCCACCACCTTACTCGACTCCCTTGCAAACTAGCTCCATCCCCTACCACACCCCCATCCGATAACAGAATAAACCCCTTCTAGCCACCCTCTACGAACACCGCCAACTCCAAGAAGCAACCGACTCGGTTGCCCCCTCGAGGAACGATCAACACCTTTAGTCCCTCCCAGAATGATTTGACCAAGTCCATCCCCCCTATTTCCACAATGCCGCTTCCAACGTCGCCACCAACCACACTGAGCATTGTAAACCCAAGGCCACCACTACGGTGAAACCCTTCCTTCTTTCTACCAACCAGACCACCGCCTCACCTTCCCACCACCGAGGCGACAAAATACTTTGCCTCCACGAAAAATCGCATCTCTCATTGACCCCGACAATGAACCACCAACAGCCCTTCAGCAGAAGCACAATTGAGCCAACCCAAACCACACCATAATCGAAGGGATCTTGTTCCCAAAATCCTAAAGAGCACCAACAGAACCAAAATAGAGCAAGACCCTAGCAGGACATGCCTTCACGTGCCACCACAAGGGAGAAGGAGAAATGTCTTGGAACTTTCTCCTCTATCTCTTGAAGAGATGTGGTTTTGGGGAAAGATGGTGTTCTTGGATCAAGCATTGTATTTCTACCGTCCGTTTCTCAGTGTTGATCAATGGTTCCCCTTCCGGTTTTTTTGGTAGTTCTCGGGGGGTGAGACAAGGTGACCCGATATCACCGTTCTTATTTGTTTTGGTCATGGAGGCTTTTAGCAGGATGATCGATGCTATCTACTCTAGAGGGCTGATTTCAGGGTTTTCGGTGGGCTCTAGGAATCATGTTCGTGTGGAAGTATCCCATCTTTTATTTGCAGATGACACCTTGGTGTTTTGTGGTGCGGACACTAGCCAAATCAGTTACTTGGGTGCTCTTCTTGTATGCTTTGAAGCGGTTTCTGGGCTCAAAGTGAATTTGACCAAGTCCTCTTTGATCCCGGTCGGCTCTTTGGATGATGTGGATCAATTGGCCGGTAATATGGGTTGTGGCACTGCTGATTTTCCTTTGAAGTACCTGGGTCTCCCGCTAGGGGCGTCGTTTAAACTCAAGGCTATATGTAGAGATTTGGAGGACTTGATGGCTAGGCGGTTGGCTCCTTGGAAACGGATGTATCTCTCTAAAGGGGGGAGGGTTGCTTTGATCAAAAGTACTCTCTCTAATTTGCCTACTTACATGCTTTCTCTATTTCCTATTCCGACTGATGTGGCAAATCGCATTGAGAAGATTCAACGAGATTTCCTTTGGGGAGGTTTGAATGATGAGGCCAAGTTTCATTTAGTTGATTGGGACACGGTGTGTTCTCCTATTTCTGAAGGTGGTTTAGGGATCCGAAATGTGAGGAAGTTCAATCAAGCTCTTTTGGGGAAGTGGCTTTGGCGGTATGCGCATGAGGATGGGGCTTGGTGGAGATCTATTTTGGTGGCTAAGTATGGGTCTTCTCGGGATGGGTGGCGATCTAGTGATATTACTGAGTCACATGGGGTGGGGCTTTGGAAGTTTATATGTATGGGATGGAACAAATTTAAGAATCATTTCAGGTTTGAACCAGGGGTTGGCTTGAAGATTAGTTTTTGGGAGGATGCTTGGTGTGGGGAGAGTCCTCTCAAAGATACATTTCCTGGTTTGTTTAGTATTGCCAGGTTCAGGGAAGCTTCCATTGCGGACAATATGGAACTTGCCAATGGTACCATTCAGTGGAATATTGTTTTCACACGTTTGTTCCATGATTGGGAGGTGGAAATCTTAGCTTCGTTCTATAATTGTTTGTATTCTCGGAAGCTCAGAGGGGTTGGGGAGGACAAGCTGTGGTGGATTCCTTCGAGAAAAGGTGCCTTCGAGGTGAGATCTTTTTATAGGGTTTTGTCGTCCCATGGGCCCAGCTCTTTCCCTTGGAAAGGTATTTGGAGGACGAAGGCTCCGCCTAGAGTGGCGTTCTTTGCTTGGACGGCCACTAGAGGTAAGATTCTCACCATAGATAATCTCCGTCGGAGAGGCATGATTGTGGTTAATAGATGTTGGCTTTGTGAGTCGGATGGGGAGTCGGTGGATCATCTTCTCATTCATTGCAGAGTGACGAATGCCCTGTGGAATGTCATTCTCAGCCGTTTGGGTCTCAGTTGGGTTATGCCGAGTTCGGTTAAGGAGTTGATGGCTTGTTGGTGTTCAGGGGGGCGCACAAGGAGTGCGGTGGTTTGGAAGATGATTCCTTTATGCCTTATGTGGTGTATTTGGAGGGAACGCAATGCTAGACGTTTTGAAGACTCTGCGAGGTCGTTTGAGGAAATTGTGCATTATGTTCTATGTACTCTTTACACCTGGACGGCCGGTTGGCTCGATCCGCTTGTTGTTAGTTTTCCGGATTTTCTTTCTTGCCTTTCTTCTCCCTCCTAGGCTTCCCCTTGTATACGTCCTGTGTACTATGGGTTGCGCCCCTTTCGCGCTTTTATAATATATTTTGATTTATCAAAAAAAAAAGGCTTACGAGTCCAGTGTTACCTTACTAAGCAAACACAATGTGTCCATGGGTGTAGCATACATAGATATCAAGAAATACCACACAATCTTCTACCTTGTTTCAAGTAAAATCCAAATCCTAACTACCTCTCTGCTCCATTCTCTCTCCTATTTTGCTTCGCCCCTTCTCCGTAGCTTCTCAACCCTAGCGGTGGCACAACAGGCGCCTCGAACTAGGGCTCGGCATGCTCATCATGGAACGCAGCTTCTCCTTTGAAGCTAAAACCTTTTGCCTGTCGACAAAGGTTGGGTGTCCTAACCTTTGTTTGGAGGAAAGGAGGAAGGGTTTCGTGGGGTACATCTTCGCGAGCATCCAGTGCTCATCGTGGTTGGTGGATATAGTGGAAATGGAGATTCAGTCTCAGGTGAAGGAGGAAATCGCCAGTTCTTACCGTGAGGGAGTTAAGGCTACGATGGTTCACGGGGGAGGTAATAAGGTTGGAAGGTTTTTGGAGGTGTTGGTTCTGGCTGAGGGTGGTCGCAAGGGAGTCATCTAGCTACCTGAGGGTCGGTTTAGGAGGGGATGGCGGCGATTTGCGGGTGAACTCCGACAACTGTTGAAGGCTCAAGTTAAGTCGACTGGTTCTGAAGAGAATGGGGGTCCTACTCTGGCGGAGGTCCTCAGGGATGCTCCTTCTTCAGGTGTAAAGTCCGGGAGGTTGTTTGCGCAAGTCCTTCGATCTATCTCGGGCATCGAGGAAAGAGCCGTTTGTTCCTCAAGGTCTCTCAATCTACTTCCAGTGTCATCTTGCTTTGAGTCGGGGTCCGACGGTGAGGGTTTGCGTTCTGCCATGGATTGCTCAGAGTTGGAAGGTTTTTTGCCTAGGTCCTTGGCGGCGGCGCTTGGGTCTTTGTGTTCGATGAAGAAGAAGAAAGGTAAAATCGGTAGTGGTGGGTTGTTGAGGTTGTTAGGGCATATTCATCTAAAATTGGACCAAGTCTTTGTTGGGGTTACTTCAAAGCCCACCCGAAGGAGGAAAAGAGTTCGTGGTCTGGGCTTTGTCGATATTGATTTGGGCCAAGCATCTAGGCCTGGTTTTGAAGTGGCTTGGGTAAGCTTTTGGATCTGGGTGTGAATCAGGATGTGGTCCCGGGTTTGGATCAGGGTTTGGACCCGGGGGTGTGAATCTGGGTTTGGATTCAAGTTTGGACCCGGGTGTGGAGCTGGATTTGGATTCGGGTTTGGATATGGTTTCGGATCTGGACCTTGTCTCGAATTCTTTTCGGCTGGAACCTCCTTCTGTTCTCGCAATGCTCCCGGAGCTTTCTTCGGTGCCTCCTTTGGTTTCTGATGCTGTTTTGGAGACATTGGTCGCTGGGGATTTGGGCGAGAATCTTGGGCCTACCAAAAAGGGGTCTTCGGCGAACCTCTTTCGCAGGGAAGGGGAGGAGGCTCTCTCTCTAGCTGCCGACGTTGGGTCTGGCTCTTTGTCAGCAATTCAGCGGCTTTCTCAGGTGAGTTCTTCTGCTCCTCCTGATTCTGCCCGGAACTCTCCTCCGGCGATGGGTTTTTTCGATGATCCTACCTTTCTCCAGCGTTCATCTGCTACTCAAGCTCGTCTGGGGGCTACTTTGTTGTCGGATTCTAGGCTTGCTACTAATCCGGTTATTCTTGAGGCCTTCTCTCTTCCCTGGGAGGATGGAGACTTTGGTCAAGGCTGCTTGTGGTTCTTCTCAAGCTAAGTTTGCTCGGAACCTTTCTCCAGCGAAGAGTTTGATCAGACGGGGTTTTTTGGTCCGAGAGCTACCTCTCCTTCTCCAGCTATAGATGAAGAGAACCCTGCTTCAGCGAGTGGTTTGATCCGTCGAGGGTTTATTGGGTCGTGTCCTGCTCCTCCCCTGCTTTGCCGGTGGTGAAGGGTTCTACTCCTCATTCTGATGGGGCAGTTCAGCTGGGCAGGAGTCTTAACCAACCTGTTTCTTCCACCTCTTCTGTCTCCAAGTCACAACTGGGGTACTCTCGGAGGGTGAAGGAAAAGGTTGCCAAGCAGCTGAATAAGAACAAGGAGGGCTACTCCAAAGAGGTGCTCGATATGATGAATGTTGCTCCTGCGGTGGGGATGTCCTGTGGAGGGGATGACAAAAAGCTATTGGACTTGTTTTCTGTCATGGATAAGAGGGAGCGGAAGGCTAAGGGGATGAGGGAGCTTAAGAACTTGGATTGCTCCATTTCTCCGGTGAAGCACCAGCGTAGGCAGGGGGTAGTTGGGTCTAAACATACTTTTTCCTTTCCCCCCGAAGTTTATTAGGGTAGTTGGGTTGGTGGGTGTTTGTTTTTGTGGGTTCTGATTTGGGGCTTTTTTGTATATTTTTTTTTAGGTGTTTTCCTTGGGTTGACGGCTGGGCTTCCCATGTATACTCCGAGGCGCTTTGCGCTTTTTTTGATATACGACATTACTCGTCAAAAAAAGAAATACCATGCAAATGTTCCTATAAAGCTACATTCTAAAATTTAGCATACAAATAATAAAATTATGAATACTTAAATGACGACCACAACAACAACCACCAAAAATAGAAAATAAAAAATTCTCAAATTAATGGTTCATCTAGTTCTATAGCCATTACAGAAAATCTTGCTTGAATTAGTTTGGAAAATTATAAGCAGAAGGAGCTTTGCGGCAAGTAATGGCATGTCTTAAACTGAAAGACCTGAATCCCCCAATTTCTAATTGTCTTTGCAACTCGAGTGTGCCAGTAAGTATAAGATCCATATAAACTTGCATAAATTTGATAGATGTCACAATTATCTTTTGATAACTTTATATTAACAGCACGCATCTTCTTTCAACCAGTTTCCAAGTATTCAAGAGACATACCCAGTGAAGCACAAAAGCTGACAGTTGAAGATAGAGATGCAATCTTCATTGGGCTGTCTGTGACTTAAACATGACGATGCTTCTGCAGCAAGCATATGAACAGCTGCATCTAAAGGTTCGAAGCCAGCTGTGAAGAGAATAAATCTGTAACTTGTGATCTCTATAACAGTTTGAAGAACACAAAGAAATGCTTGAGGATTTTTTAAAAACCCCATGCTGCAAACAAAAAAGGGAAACTCATTAAAAACCAAAAAACAAGGCCAGTGGCAACATCGACAATAATAATACTACAACAATAAAAATGGTGGCAGTCCAAGGCCTTCATGCATCAATATAAATTGAAGATGCCTATTCAAACAGAAGTGCAGTGATAATCAATAGGCTAGACCTGCTATATTTTCACAACTATCTATTTCAACCCAATTAACAATGTCAGTTGGAATTAACTAGGACTAATGGTAAATAAACTTTTCAAGGATTCTTTTTTTTAGTAAGTAATTTCCTATCATTAATAAAGCGCAAAGGGGCGCAACCCGAGTACACGAATAGTATACATAGATGACCCCTAATAGGAAGAAGAAGAAAATAAATTCATGAAATCTATTAAAGTAGGAACATCCAATCGATGATGGGCCGCTATCCACATATGTAACAAGTTAATCCTATACTTTCACAGCTCTACAACTGAAATCTTAACATCCTCAAATATCGACGCATTTCTCTCATGCCAAATACACCACATTACACACAACAGGACCAGCCTCCAGATTTCCTTAACCAGACCACACCCAATCAAACCACCCCAACTTGCCAACAAATCCATTACCAACTTTTGTGTAAGAAGAGTAGGGAGTCCGTTGATCAACTTTTGCTTCATTGCGAATTGGCAGGCAAACCATGGAATAACATTCTTACATTGTTTGGGGTAGAAAGGGTTATGCCGAGGCGGGTAATGGATTTGTTGACAAGCAGGGGTGGTTCAATTGGATGTGGTCTAGTTGAGGAAATTAGGAGGTTGGTCCTACTGTGTGTGATGCGGTGTATTTGGTGTGAGAAAAATGCGCTGCTATTTGATGATGTTGAGATTTCAGCAGTAGAGTTGCAAAAGTCTATGCTTAACTTGTTACATATGTGGATAGTGGCTCATCATAGATTGGATGTTCCTACTTTAGCAGATTTCATGAATTTATTGTCTTCTCCCTATTTGGTGTTCATCTATGTATACTCCATGTGTACTAGGGTTGCGCCTCTCTTCACTTTATTAATGATATGAAATTACTTATAAAAAAAATGGTAAATAAACTTTTTTGTTGACAGTAACAAGAAGTCGAGAACAAAATTAAATGAGGAACTTGCCTTCCAACAGAACTCAACCCAACAAAAATAGGCGGCCTTGACATAGTCTTCAGAAAAGTTTGTAACTCAAGATGAGCTAAACATAGTTCTTCATTTCTATGCAGATATCCTGAAGAAGCAAGTGCTGAAATTTCGCCACACTTCTTACATGAAAACTGCCATTCCAAAGGCAGAAACCAAAAGCCGCAAACACAGACACTCGATGGCCAATAATCTGTTAATGTAGTGAAATAAACATGGTGATGATATTGAAGGAACAAAACTTGGAAATAATAGAATTTTTCATCATGGGCACATAAACTTCTGCTTTAAAAAGAAAAGGGGCAATCTTTTTTCTTTTTTTTTTAAAAGTCAATAGAATATATCAAAAGCCCAGAGGGGCGCAACCCTTGGTACACTGGGAGTATACAAAGGGGACTAGGGGGAAGGAGAGAAAAAAGAGAGAAAATTAGAAAAACTAATCACTTGTGGGGCCAAACACCCCATAGTCCAAGTGAAAAGAGTAAAGAAGAACAAATGGAGGAGATCCTCATTGGACCTCGATTTGTCCTCAAAGCACCTATCATTACGCTCCCTCCAAATGCACCACATAATGCAAAGGGGAACCATTTTCCAAACAACCGCACTCCTTGCACGGCCACCCATCCACCAACTTGTGTATAAGTCTTTGACAGTGCTTTGCATGACCCAGCAAAGACCAAACCTGGAGAAGAAAGCATTCCACAAAGCCCTCGCAGCCCCACAATGAAGGAGAAGATGATCAACCGACTCCCCATCCGATTCACAGAGCCAACATCTGTTCACCACCACCATCCCCCTCCTCCTAAGGTTATCCAAGGTGAGGATCTTACTACAAGCAGCTGTCCATGCAAAAAACGCCACTCTCGGATGAGCCTTTGATCTCCAAATAATCCTCCAAGGAAAGGAAATGGGCCTGTGGGCCGAGAGGGCTCGTTAGAAAGACTTAACCTCAAAACCCCTTTGCGCGAAGGCGCCCACCACAGCTTATCTTCCCCATCCTCCCTCAACTTACAAGAATACAAACACAGATAGAACGAAGCCAACACCACCACCTCCCAATCATGAATCAACCGCATAAACTGGATGTTCCATTGGATAGCACAATTAGATCGCTCCGCATTGTCCACAATAGACGCTTCCTTGAAGCATGCAATATTGAACAGCTCGGGGAATGCAACTTTAAGAGGTCTATCCCCACACCAAAAGTCATCCTAAAAACGAATCTTAGTGCCCTCCCCCGGATCGAATCTAACGTGACTCTTGAAAATCTACCACCCCATACAAATGTATTTCCAAAGTCCCACTCCATGAGAATCGGAAATATCTCCGGAACACCAACCTCCCCAAACCGACCCATAATTGGCTACCAAAACTGTTCTCCACCATGCCCCTTCTTCATGAGCAAAACGCCAAAGCCACTTGCCTAAGAGAGCTTGATTTAATCTCCTCACATTTCGAATCCCTAACCCACCCTCATCAATGGGAGAGCACACTTTCTCCCACTCAACCAAATGGAATTTGACCTCATCATTCTTTCCCCCCCAATGGAAGTCCCGTTGAATCTTCTCAATACGCTTCGCCACATATGCCGGGATAGGAAATAAAGACATCATATAAGTAGGCAAATTTGATAGAATACTCTTGATCAAGGTGACCCTAGCCCCCTTGGAAAGATACAACCGTTTCCAAAGAGCCAACCGCCGCGACATCAAATCCTCCAAATCTGCCCACATCGCTTTGAGCTTGAAAGAAAACCCCAGCGGTAAACCCAAATACTTCAACGGCAAATCACTTGTGCCACAGCCCAACACACCGGCTAACTGATCCACCTCACCCCGCAAGCCAACGGGAACCAAAGCGAACTTAGACAAATTGACCTTAAGACCTACAACCGCTTCAAAGCAAACAAGAAGGGCCCCTACGTGCCTGATTTGACTTTCATTAGCCCCACAAAAGACCAAGGTGTCATCCGCAAATAAAAGATGAGAGACGTTGACCCGATTCATCTTGCTTAAACCCACAGTAAAACCTGAAATCAGCCCCCTGGAGATAAAGGCAACAAGCATCCTGCTAAACGCCTCCATCACCAAGACAAAGAGAAAAGGAGAGAGAGGATCTCCTTAACGAACCCTGCGAGAGCTCCCAAAGAAGCCGGAAGGCACACCATTAATCAGAACTGAAAAGCAAACAGACAAAATGCAGTGCTTGATCCATGAACACCATCTCTCCCCAAACCCACACCTCCTCAAAAGATAAAGAAGAAAGTTCCAATCAACATGGTCATAAGCCTTTTCCATATCCAACTTACATAACACACCGGTTCTCCAGACCTAAGCCTACTATCCAAACATTCATTCGCAACCAGGACCGAGTCTAAGATCTATCTCCCTTTAACAAACGCATTTTGAGGCTTAGAAATGACCTTATCCATGACTCTCCTCATTCTATTAGCCAAGACTTTAGCAATAATCTTGTAAATACCTCCCACAAGACTAATGGGATGAAAGTCTTTAATCTCCTTGGCCCCATGAACCTTCGGAATAAGCGAAATGAAAGCCGAATTAATGATTTTCACAAATTTACCTCTGGCATGAAACTCAGCAAAGACCACCATAAAATCCCCCTTGACCACACCCCAACAATCCTGGAAAAACGCCAATGTGAACCCATCCGGGCCAGAGGCCTTGTCCCTATCCATACCTTTGATCACTTCCCTCTCCTCAAAAGGATCTTCCAAACTAGAGGCCTCTTCCACGTTCAATCTATCAAACTCCAAATTATCCAACCGCGGCCTCCAACCCATAAACTCCGAAAAAAGGGACTCATAGAAACCTACAATGTGATCGCTAATGATATTAGGATCTGAGGTGGGCGTGCCATTCACGATCAGCGACTCTAGAGAATTATTCCTGCGGTTGGCGTTAGCCACCTAATGGAAAAACTTGGTGCGTTTGTCCCCCTCCTTCAACCACCTCACCCTAGATTTTTGCCTCCAGCTAATCTCCTCTTCTAAGAGAGAGGCTTCCAGATCTAAAGCCAGCACCCTTCTTCTCTCCTTCTCCTCCTCAGAAAGCCCTCTATCTTCCTCAAATCTATCCAGCAGCTTCATTTCCTCAGCCCAGGCCTTAATTCTAGCCTCTACACTACCAAACTCCTCAATTCTCCACCTCTTGAGCTCCCCCTTTAACGCTCTAAGCTTCTTGGCCAAGACAAAGCTTGGGGAGCCCACAAAGGAATATGAACCCCACTAGCTTCTAACTTTCTCCACAAAACCCTCCTCTTTTAGCCACATATTTTCAAACTTAAAAGGGCACTTCCCATTCTGCCGATTACCCCCAACCAGAAGAATAGACGCATGGTCCATGCACACTCGAGTAAGCTTCTTCTGCAGCAAATCTGGATAGCTAAGATCCCACTCCGGGGAAACCAAAAGCCGGTCCAGCCTAGACCAAGATATATTGTTGGACCATGTGGAAACCCCTCCCGACATAAGAAGATCCATAAGGCCCTGTTTCGCAATGAAATCGATAAAGGCAGCCACCGCCCGCCTCCTCCTAGCACCTCCTGACCTCTCACTATGAAATAGGGTCACATTGAAGTGTCCCCCCAATGCACCAGGGCATATCCCATAAACTCATCAACCCTGCCAATTCCTCCCACAACCTCCTTCTCAGATTGTCCCTGTTCGAACCATAAACCCCTGAAAAGGCCCACACCGTACCATCTTCCACATTCCTAAAACAGCAAGCAACCACATAAGAACCTAGGCAGACGTCTAACATAGAAATCACCCTTCGGTCCCACATCAGCAGAATGCCACCCGAAGCCCTTTCAGCAGCCACATAACACCACTCCACATAGGGGCATCTCCACAAACTCGGCACCAAGCTTGAAGTGAACCGAGAAACCTTGGTCTCCTGAAGACAAACAATATAAACCTTCCAAATACTCGGCAGATTCTCATTCAACCCTCTCACATTCCAAGATAAAATTTTATTCTTCATAAACAATATTAGAACCCCTCACCTGCCGATTGCTCCCTCCATTAAACCTTGTCAATTCTTCCACTGCATTCCCATATTTCTGGGCAATAATCTGACCCAGTACCCCTGCTAATTTCCTCTCCTGCCCATCACAAGACAGACTCGCTAACCCACTGACTTCAAGAGTAAATTTCAGCTCCTCCGTAGCATGTGAGTCCAATTTTGCGGCTAACGAGTTCTGATTGACCCGCAGAGAATTAGACAAGACCCCATCGTCTAGCTTCTCCCCCACCACATTCACATACACCCCAATAATGCCCGACTGTTCAGACAATTCCATCGCCGGCCTCTCTCTCGCATTCTCCCCCATATCGGCCAGCAACATAGTCGGAGCCTCACCCAAGACACCAGCAGTCGATAGCCCCACGAACCCTGACTGATGTGCCGCCCACGACTCAAGCGGAATGCTCTCCGACGATATTGCATCCCGATTCTGCCCTGAAGAGAAAACTTCTCCGGAACCAGCTTTGATCCCCTCCCCTAAGCTCATAACCCACTGCTTTGAGCTCAGAAGTTGGGCCCAGCACCACTTCCTCTGTTCGACCCAACCCATCCGACGACCTACTGACCTCCTTCCCCATCATCCCCGTCGAATCCTCAGTTTCAATGACAAAACTCGTGCTACCCTCCTCCTCTGACGTGCCCAGGCCCTCCACCGATTGGACTAACCCACCGAAGATCCCCCCAGTTGCCTCTCGCGTCCCCTCCGACGCCGATCTTAAGAGACCCACATCACTGGAACCTTCGTCGGCCTTCGCTTGGTCACCGGACGTCTACTTCGAAGATGAGGCCATTGTTGGATGTCGCCGAAGACCATCCAAGCATCTGATCACCACCATCGACCCCGAACGTGCTGTAGAACCCGCCTCTCTCTCGGTCGAATTCTCACACGCCCTAGGTCTCTCCAATTCCGAAGTTGCCTCAACCCCCTTTGGACTTGACCCCGAGCCCATGTCCCCTTTCTTTCGAGCCCACGCCTTCTTACGAGCCCAATAATTCTTTTTGGGCTTAAATTTCCTCTTGTGCTTGGGGATCCAGCCCGCCACCCAGCTCCCCTGCCCTGACCCGGATGACTTCAGTGTGTTAAGTACCACGTCGAGCCTCTCAACTCCTGCATCCACCTCACCCCTAAGCTGTCCCAGCCATTCCCTAATGCTACATAACTCTTGCTTAGCATTAAATGCAGACACCTCCTTACTGACAGCCCTCTCAAGTCTCTTCGGCAACTCTGGAATCAAGGAGCATGCTACCCCTACCGGAACCTTCGCCTGAGTTGTGAATGCCGGAGCCCTCTCACATCCTGCGTCCACCTCCCCCATCGTGATGCCCAGCAGCTTATTGCACCCCGCCCTCTCCATGGAATCACACGCTGATTTTGTCTGAAGGTGTGACTTTGTCAAAGCCTTCTCCCGAACCCCACCGTCAACCTTCTGAGCATACGTTACCGGTAGCTTTCCCTCCTTTTTGGCTTTTTCCCATTTTGCCGACGCCTCTTTCAGCCAACTTGGCACTTTGGCGATTGGCTCCATATATTGGTGGAAGTAATCCTCCTCCGGTTGTGTCGATAGCCCCATCACTTCCACGTAGCTCCGCCTATCGATCGCCACCTTCGCCTCCTTACACTCCCTGGGTTCTCGTCCCTCCCTGAGTTCTTGCCCCTCTCTAAGAGAGGATTTCGCCCTGTATAATTCCACTATGAACCGTGCCCAGCCCTGGCCGAACCAACCCTCTGGGATAAAAATAGTGCCACTTCTTCTCCTTCCGTCAAACTCCTCAATCGTCACAAAGCGGCCATGCCTATTTGAACATTTTTGAGTTATGATCCTTGGATATTATGCTCTTGATTGATCCCAAAAGACCTCAGATGTTTCCACTTCCACCACCTCCTCCAATGCACCCACTAGCCATGCTAACTCATCTCTCAGAATGAATATGGAGCTTTTTTTCTTTTTACTTCTTTCATAAATTCTCACCCCTGAATCACCTCCCTTAATCATCACTTCAAATTCCTTTGATTCCACAGACTATCTCCTAGAACCTTCCATGACGCTGCTCAGCCAATCAAACACTTAATCCCTCAGCTTCACGCGCCTCCTCTGGCAAAGAAGTATGAGAGAGAAGAGAGCGTTCACTTAAGCCACAGGGACCCTCAATATTGCAAACCAAAGGGGCAATCTCATAGCCGTAAAGCAAATAACTTCATCATTTTCAATTTTTGGTCGAGGGCCAAATTTATCTCCAGCCCAGTCTCAGTTCAATAAATCATCTACCAACAAAACTTTCCCACAAATGGCTATTCATAGAAGAGTTAATATCATTCAATCCTATGCACAAAATTCTACCAAGAACCATCTGATACTATTTGACCATGAAAATCTAGTATCATCTTTAGTCATAGGAAACCTCTTTGGTGCCAAGGCAGCATTTGAGCTTGACATGCTGGAACCAGTATCCATTAGTAGTGGATAATGGATTATGGATTTTCTTACAGTGTTTTTAAAATAGTTTCAAAACACAAAACAAAAAGTTTTTGTTGATAATTTTCATGAAAACATATTGGGTAACTGGTCTGAAAACTGAAAAGTAGTATTAAAAATAGAAAAATAAGAACCAATGTCACATATGTGACTAGCAGCCATCGCGGGACCATTGGAACAGTCTGGCAATGCCCACAGCTTGGCACCAGTTTTGGCGGCACCGTGCGGCCGCTAAACTGTCTGCCAACCACTACAATGTCGCTGGACCTGTCTAGTAGCCACCAAACCTGTCTGGACACCACCATGTGGCTGCCAGCCTCCACCAGGGCTAAATTTTTTTTTCTTTTATGTTTTTTATATTTTTCAAAAAAGTTATCCAAAAAATTTTAGACGTATCCCCCACATGCAACACTTTTTCATATGAGACCCCTCGTATTTTAGAAAACATTTCAAAAAAGAAAACACTTTTCGAAAACATCCCTAAACAGGCTCTTAATATTTTGGTCATGATTCTCTCTGCCTCGCTTTCCCTTCCTGATCTTTTCTCTTCTTTATTACGGTTCAGATCATTCTTCGCTACCCCCTTGACAGCAATCAGATTTGACACTTCCTTCCTAACCCTTTCCCATACCTTTCAAAAGCCTAAACTCCCACAGAACAAGTATCGATAAAGTAGCCGTTGAAATCACTCTTTAGAAACCCTGTTAAACCCTATTTTGTATGCTGCCCTGTAATTACAGCAAACACAATTTCCAGATTTTTTTTTTTTTTTTTTTTCAAATTTCAGCCATTAAGCTTTCATCCTTTTTTTTTGATAAGTAATGAAAATTTATTAAAACGCGCAAAGGGGCGCAACCCTAAAATAAATGTACAAAAGAAACCCTACGAAATATACAAAGAACACTTAAGCAAGAAATCTTCCATAGTTTGTATCTCATTTCGGTAATGAGCCATTGCCCACATATATAACATAGTAATCATATTTTCCCTCACCCCCACCACCGAACACTCCTTATCCTCAAAAATCCGTGCATTCCTCTCCTTCCATATGCACCAAATGACACACAATGGGACCATCCTCCAAATATCTCTAGTTAGCTCCCTCCCCCCCATCTGATTCCATGAAGCAAACAAATCTAAGACCTTTTCCGGCATGACCCATTCCATACCAAACAAAGTTAGTACAGAATGCCATAAATAGGTTGCCACTTCACAATGGAGCAATAAATGATCTACTGATTCCCATTCTTCTTACACAAACAGCACCATTCCACCACTACAATATTCCTCTTGCGCAAATTGTCATGTGTCAAAATTTTCCCGAGTGCCGCGGTCCACCCAAAGAAAGCCACACGCTTCGGCACCTTACATCGCCAAATACTCTTCCAATGAAACACCTCGGCATTTGAAATGGACAAAATCTTATAAAACGATTTCACCTCAAATAACCCTTTCTTAGAGTATGACCACCGTATACGATCTAAAGTACCCTGTGAAATCTTACACGAGTACAACACTTCAAAGAAAGGTGAAATCACATCCATCTCCCAATCTTGGATAGCACGAACAAAACATATATTTCACTCAACAACCCCATTCCTCCACACAAAATTATCCTTCACCCATGCTTCTTTGTATCTTGCAATACGGAACAAAGAAGGAAATGTCTGCTTCAACGGCTGATTCCCGCACCATATATCATGCCAAAATCGTATTTTCGAACCCATTCCCACTTCAAACCTCACATATTGTGCAAACTTATCCCAGCCTCGTCTGATGTGCTTCCACAATCCCACACCAAACGGTCCAGAAACCTCCTTTGAGCACCATCCACCTTCTTGGTCTTCATACTTCTCTTTTACTATTTTATACCAAAGAGGCTCGCTTTCTGTCGCATACCTCCATAGCCACTTTCCCAATAGAGCTCTATTAAACTTCATAATATTTCGAATGCCAAGACCACCATCCCTTATAGGACGGCACACTTGATCCCATTTAACAAGATGCATTTTCGTTTCATCTCCCATTCCTCCCCATAAAAAGTCTCTTTGAATCTTCTCAATCCTATTAGCCACACTCACAGGGACCGGAAATAAGGATAGGTAATAAGTTGGAAGATTAGACAACGTACACTTTATTAAAGTTACCCGTCCTCCCTTTGATAAATACATCTTCTTCCAACCTGCCAGCCTCCTCTCCATCTTCTCTATCACCTCATTCCATATAGAAGCAACCTTATAAGCAGCCCCCAGCGGCAACCCCAAATACTTCATGGGCAAACCTGCCACTCTACACCCAAGAGATGCAACCAAGGTCCCAACATTTCCCACATCTCCTACAGCCACCATTTCTGATTTTCCAAGGTTCACTTTCAGCCCCGAGACCGCCTCAAAACATAAAAGGATAAGGCGCACATAATGAATTTGCTCCGGACATGCTTCACAAAAAATCAGCGTATCATCAGCAAAAAGAGAATGAGAAACCACCAAATCTGAAAAAACCCTACCTCCCACAGAAAATCCTGATATCAACCCGTGCTCTACTGTCGCATTCACCATCCTACTCAATGCCTCCATGACCAACACAAACAATAACGGTGATAACGGATCTCCTTGTCGAATACCCCTTGAACTATTAAAGAAACCTTCCGGGGAACCATTTACTATGATGGAAAACCTAACCGTTGATATACACCACTCTATCCATTCCCTCCATCTCTCTCCAAAGCCACATCTTTTCAATATATACAACAAGAAACTCCAATTGACATGATCATATGCTTTCTCCAAATCCAACTTGCAAATCACACCTGGCATACCTGAACGCATACGAGCATCCAAGCATTCATTCGCTATAAGGACCAAGTCTAGGATTTGCCTCCCCCCAATGAAAGCATTTTGAGAATAGGAAATAAGCTTGCCCAAAACATTTTTCAGTCTATTGGCCAGCACCTTGGATACAATTTTATACATTCCCCCCACCAAGCTAATAGGCCGAAAGTCCTTCATCTCCACCGCATCCACCTTTTTTGGTACCAACGATACAAAAGTAACATTCAAACTTTTCACTAATTGTCGTCGCCGATAAAATTCAGAAAATACAGCCATGACATCATGCTTCACCACTACCCAACAAGACTGGAAAAAAGCCATAGTAAACCCATCCGGTCCCGGTGCCTTGTCCCCAGCCATACCCTTCACCACCTCCCAAACCTCCACTTCCTCAAAATCTCTTTCCAACCACACTTTCTCCTCATCATCAATGGTCGAGAAGGCTTGATTATCCATTCTAGGACGCCAATTACTTTGCTCCGTGTATAACTTCCTATAAAATTGCACAATATGCTCTTTGACCTCATTCGGATCATGTGACATAACACCATCAATACACAAAGAGTCAACACAATTATTCCTACGGTGAGAATTGGCCACCTTATGAAAAAACCGAGTATTGCTATCCCCCTCCTTTAACCACAATGCTCTTGATTTTTGTCTCCAATGAATTTCCTCATACATCAAAGTATTCTCCAACTCTCTAGACATATCCTTCATTTTCATCTTTTCCTCCTCCATAAGTCCCCTAATTTCTGCCACACCATCCATCTCTTGTATACCTTCCATCAACTCTTTTTTCTTCCTCCCAATATCACCAAACACCTCCTCATTCCATTTTTTCAGGTCTGTCTTGAGCATTTTCAGCTTATTAGCTAAAATATAAGATGGTAACCCCTCAAAAGAATACGAATCCCACCAATCTTTCACCTTATCCACAAAACCTTCATACTTTAACCACATATTCTCAAATTTAAAGTGCCTCTTTCCACCTCTAGGATTCCCACATTCTAGCATCAAAGGAAAATGATCTGAGCATACCCTTGGCAACCTTCTTTGTACCACATCCGGATAGTGATCCTCCCAGCTTGGCGAGAGTAAAAACCGATCAATTCTTGACCATATTTCCTCTTCTTGATTGTTAGACCAAGTGAACTGGCCCCCAATCAACGGAATGTCCACCAATCCTTGTTCGGCTATAAAATCCGAAAACTCCATCATGGCTGTAGAATAATTCGACTCACTAGAGCGCTCACTAGGAAATCGAACTATATTAAAATCTCCTCCTATACACCATGGAAACTCCCATATACTCACCAAACCTGCCAATTCCTCCCATAGAAATCTCCTTTCCACATCACCATTCGGTCCATACACCCCCCCAAACACCCATTCAAAATGATCCTCCACATTCTTAAAAGAACAAGCAAGCATGTAACTCCCCACACATTCCTCCCTCTTTTCCACAACCCTCCTATCCCACATCAACAATATGCCCCCCGACGCCCCCATAGCCCCCTTATACATCCAATCCACCTGCTGCCCTCCCCATAAACTACGTACCACCTCCCGAGTAATACATTCCATCTTTGTCTCAATCAAACACACAATATCCGCTTTCCATTCTCTTAGAAGACCCCTTATCCGTAACCTTTTCTTGAAGGCATTCAGCCCTCTTACATTCCAAACTATAATTTTTGGCTTCATAAAACACCATATCTGCCCCTCCCTCTTCCCTTACTTTGCTGACCCTCCGACATGCCCCTATCATAATTCACATAACAATCAAAACCTCCGTAGCTGGTAGATGTACCCCCCTCCTCTACAATTGGCTGCTGTCTACCATTTGCAATACCCTCCACAAGCATTTTCATTTTATTCTCCTCCCCCTCACATGTTACTCCCACTTTCGGATAAAACTCCAAACATCTATCCACTACCCAGCTAACATTTTCTGGAATATTCTCCTCCAAGCCTTCACCTCCACGCTCAGAGTCTCCTACCCCCAAAACTTCCTCATTTTCCACCCCTCCTGTGTTAGACTCACCCCCATCAAGAGACCCAAACCCCCCAGAAACACCCGAACAGACCTTCTGCTCCTTATCGGCATCAACTCCCTCAGCTACTAATTTATTCAACTTGGGTGTGGTAATCATGCAATTAAACTCCCTTCCCATGCTCGCCGGTTGATTCTGTCCCATTAGCGCGTCACTATTCATCGTTTCCGGTACTATCTGCGGCGTTTCAGCCACCTGGATAGGCTCAGGCGAGTTCCGGCAAGTATGGGTCCTCGCCGGCTCTGCTTTATCTTTAAGTACCCAGTCATGGTTTGTGTCCCCATCACTAATAAACTCTGTCGCCTCACTCCGTCTGACCTCCGGTGATGATTTCGAACCCTCCGGCGAGAACTCCGGCCTTCCCAGCTCCTGTCGCGACATCCTCGCCGCTTTTCTCAACGCTACCGCACAGTACCGTTTTCGGTAGTAAGTTTTCGAGCAACACATGGTCAGCTTATTGGGTCTAGGCCCATTCGCCTCCTGGCCCAACTGTATTTTCTCCCCCTCCCTTTCCTGCTGTGGATCCTTACGGCCTAATCCTTTCTCCGCACAACCCAGCCCTTTAATTTGCTCGAGAATCTCCAGCTTTCTCCTGATATCTTCCACGACATCCCTCATGATCTTCATATTTATTATTCCTTCACTCAGCATCGCTAGAAAATCCTCCCATTTCAACTCATCAGCGTGATTCTCGGCCTTCAACATCTCCTTTCCCTCATCAGCGTGATTCTCGTCCTTCAGCAGCTTCTCCTTTCTTTTTTCAGGTTCTGTAACGTACCCCACATTAAGTTCTACTGATGGATTTCCCGTATTGCCCTCCTCCCTTCTACCGGTACCGGCATCGGAGTTTTTTCCCTCCACCACAGCAGCAAACGTCCGGCCAGGAACCACCCCCCGTGGCTGTATTGGTGCTTTCTGTACCTCTTTATTCTTCATATTATTCATATAATTCACCAATCTCCCCAGTTGCACGATACAGTGTTTCCATCCCTGCCCTTCACGCCCCTCCGGGATTACAACGAAGCTTCTTCTTCCTCCACGGCCATACTCGGTTAACTCCATGAAACTCCCATATTTATTCTTTCTTTTCTGTAAAAACATAACCGAGCCACCCATCCGATGATCTCTACACGCACCAACCCCCATCGTTTCCAACACCAACTCCTTCATCATCTTCAGCAACCATACCAACCTCACTTCTCCCATGAACACCGAACTTAGATTCATTCTTCCCCACTCCGTCAACTTGATATTCCTACTCCCATCGCTTAATCTTAATTCATAAGATTTGGATTCCACATAAAAATATCCCACATAGCCCATCTCACCGATCACCTCAATGAAACAAATACGATCAAAACCTGTAAACACTAATCTGAAACCTCACACGCTCCGGCAAAGTTACTCACGCGCCGCTAGGACTAGAGAGCATTTTCATGCTGACGTGGCGAGAGCATTTTCAGTTGTAAGCTTTCATCCTTTTCAACCCATAAACAATCTTTGAACCCTTAACTGCTTCTAAAATCCTAATCCCTAAAACCAAAAGTTTCAAACTCTAAATCCTATGATATGAGCAACTGTAGCCAAGTTTCTAAATTTCTCCTATGTCAGACAGTCAACAGACACCTAAATTATGATTCTGTCAATAGAACTAAATCAAAAAGGCCAAAATTGTCTCCTCACTGTTAACAATTTCCCATGATTTTAATTATTTAGTAAGAGCACTGGATTCATACCTTAGACTTTCACCAGCCTTATGCACATTGCAAATGAGGAAAAAGAAGTGACTGTACAAAGTTCAAAAAATAAAATTTTGAAATAATATGTGAAAAAGATAAGCATACCAGGGCATTCAACAACTTCTTTGCTAAATCCGTACCTGTTATATGAAATTAGTGAAAAATTATAAATCAGTACTAGTATGTTTTTTAGTCAAAGAAGCAAATTCATTATAATGATGACGAAAATTTGTAAACGACGAGGCCATACAAACCAACTCATCAAAAAAGAGTGAACTAAGCATCATCACAAGAATATTTTTACTTGTTTAATAGCGCTTAACATTGGCTTATGAAAAAAAAAAAAAAAATGAGTCCCGTCTCTAGCAATAACGCAAAAAAAATTTTTTGACAAGTAATCCATGTCATTAAAAAGCGTAGAGGGGCACAACCCTAATACACAGGATGTATACAAGAGATAACCCATGTTAATGATTAAAAGAGCACTTTGGCCAACATTCCTACGTATTATATGTCTCTTTTCAAGATTCCTGCTAAAGTGGCCAATCACATCGAGAAGCTTCAACGTGACTTCCTATGGGGTGGAGTTGGGAAGAATTCAAGTATCATTTGGTGAAGTGGTCCAAGGTTTGCTCCCCTCTTTCGGTGGGTGGGCTTGGTTTAAGGAAACTAGTGGACTTCAACCGTGCTTTACTAGGTAAATGATTGTGGCGGTATGGGCTTGAAAGGGAAGCTTGATGGAGAGTTGTGGTGGAGGCCAAATACGGGAGCATGTGGGGCAGTTGGTGCACTGTTCCTCACACAGGAGCAAGTTTGTGGAAGAATATTCGGATAGGGTGGGAGACTTTTTCTAGTCACACTAGACTAGTGCTTAGGGATGGGTCCTGGATCCGGTTCTGGCATGATCGGTGATGTGGGGATATGATGCTTAAAGAGGAATTCCCTGTGCTCTACAGTATTGCTCGTGAGAAGGATGCTTCAGTGTCAGCCAATGTGGATTTTTTAGGCAGAGCACCTCGGTGGAATGTTATCTTTAGCAGGGAAGTTCATGATTGGGAGTTGAATGTCGTCATTGCTCTTTTTCAGAAATTGCAGTCTGTCGCTATTCAAAAGGGGATTCAAGATAAATTGTGGTGGATTCCTTCCAAAAAAGGAACTTTTAAAGTCAAAGATTTCTTTAGAGCTTTATCTAGGGCGGAAGGGAGAGGTTTCCCTTGGAAGAGTGTGTGGAGAACCAAGTCTCCACCTAGGGCTGTGTTCTTTGTATGGTCGCTTGGGAAAATTCTTACTTTGGATAATCTAAGTGACAAGTGATGGTCATCAATAGATGCTTCATGTGCAAGAAGGAAGGGGAGTCGATCGATCATTTACTCCTTCATTGCGAGGTGGCCCACGCTTTGTGGTGCAATATTCTTAGCCAGCTTGGTCTTTCTTGGGTTATGCCTAGTAGTGTTTTGGATTTGTGTGCTTGCTGGTGTTCTTTTGGCAAGACTAGGAGTGCCGTGGTTTGGAAGATGGTGCCTACTTGTATTTTTTGGTCCTATTTGGAAGGAGAGAAACAATAGGTGTTTTGAGGAATTGGAAAGCTTTTTGGAAGAGATTCTAGCCTCTTTGTTGTATTCTTTGTATTCGTGGACTGCGGCTTACCCGTCTCCTTTGTCTCTTAGTTATGCGGACTTTCTTTCCCGCTTTTCTTTTTCTAGCTAGGAGTTCGTCTTGTATATATCCTATGTACTTTTGGGGCGCCTACACTTTTTAATAAAATTCCTTTTTGACTTATCAAAAAAAAAAATGATTAAAAGAACACAAATCCACTGATTCGGAAATGGTAGAAAAACGTGAGAAATTATATGCCCCTATCCATATAGAAAGTGAATTGGCCAAGATGTTCTTGAGCTCTTCCATCGACTTTTCACAATCTTCAAAGAATCTTGCATTCTGCTCTCTCTTCATATAATCCACATTAAGCACAAAGGGGGCATCCTTCATGTGGCTAAAACTGAATGACATCGCAACTGACCTCACCAACAATCTAACAACTCTATCACCCTTCTAGGCATGACCTATTCCACTCCAAAAAGGCTAAAAATCACATTCCATAATTCTCTTAACACTTCACAATAGAGAAGAAGGTGATCTATAGATTCCCTGTCCCTTTTATACATGCAACACCAATCCACCACTATTACTTTTTTCTTGACTTAAATCAGATTGATTCTTTTTTAATCTATATGCACTCATGTTATCCAAACTTAGAATCTTTCCAAGAGCCAACGTCCACACAAGAAAACTCACTCTCAATGGAATATTGACTCTCCAAATACTCTTCCAAGAGCCCCCCCCCCCACCCCCGACCTTACTTCAAACTTCCTCCTATTTAAAGGGATCTACCAAATACTTTCCTCACCACCATGTCTCAATCTGAGGGAATACAGCAAATCAAAAAATGCAATCACCAAATCAACCTTCAAATCTTGTACAAGTCTTAAAAAAGATAAATTCCACTAAATAGCGCCATTAGAAAACTGCATATTATCTGCAACCCACACCTTTTTACAACAAAAAATACTAGACTTCAGAAAAAATAATCCTTAAGTGGTTGATCCCCACAGCATAAATCATGCCAGAACCTTGCTCCGGTTTTGGGGTTGTCTTGGGGAGGTGAAGACAAGAAACTTAGGGATCTGGTTGAAGCTACTGTTCCTAAGGTCAAGGGGATGAGAGAGCTCAAAAATCTGGAGTGTGCCATCTCTCCGGTGAAGGGCAAGCGGCGTAGGGGCTGGTCGGGATCGAAAAATGCGTTTTCGTTCCCTCCGGAGGTGCATTAGGGTTCCCTCCTGAATGCACTAGGGCTGTCTCAGTTGGGTGTTGGTTTTGGTCCTTTGCTTGTTTTGGGTTGTTTCGGGTTTTGTTTTTGGGCTCTTTTGTATACTTTTTGTGTACCTAGAGGCATTTGTGGTTTGGGTTTCCTTTGTATGCTTGTGACGCTTTGCTTTGTCCTTGTGTACTTAGAGGCGCTTTGCGCTTTTTTTGATATATAATATTCTGACTTATCAAAAAAAAAATAAATCATGCCAGAGGATTGTTTTGGGGTGTACTCTCTGGCAGTGAAGTTCAAGTTTATTAAGGATAATTCCTTATGGGCGTTTGCGGGAGTGTATGGTCCGAACCATGCTAGAGATAGAAGAATCTTGTGGGATGAACTGGCGGGCTTGATGAGCTGGTGGAGCATGCCGTGGTGCATTGGGGGGAACTTCAATATCACCCACTTTCCTAGTGAAAGATCCGGAGTTGCTTGTCGCTTGGCTATGTTGGATTTTTCTGATTTTCTTCATGAGCAGGGACGGCTGGATTTGCCTCTTCCATGGGGTCTTTTTACTTGGTCTCTTGCTCAGGATCCTCCAAAGTGGTCAAGAATTAATCGTTTTCTCATTTCTCCTAACTAAGAAGCCAGGTTTCCAGGTGTGGCTCAAAAGAGGCTTCCCCGCATTTGTTCGGATCATTTTCCTCTTCTACTCGATAGTGTGAATGGGCCTAGGGGCAAAAGACCATTCAAATTTGAGAATATGTGGCTCAAGAAGGAAGGTTTTGGGGCTCTAGTGAAGCAATGGTGGGATTCTTATCATTTCCAAGGCTCGCCTAGTTTTATCTTTGCGTGCAAAATTAAAGCTCTTAAGATGGATTTAAAGAAATGGAATGAGGAGGTCTTTGGTAATATTGACTGTAACATGAATAAGCTCCTAGATGATCTCAGGGAGTTGGATGATATTGAAGAGGTTCGGGCTTTGGATAGCGAAGAGCTAACCAAGAAAGAGGAGGTTTCTAGGGAGTTAGAAGCTATCTTGCTGATGGAAGAGGTTAGCTGGAGGCAAAAATCCAGAATCCTATGGCTTAAAGAAGGTGATAAGTGTTACAAGTTTTTTCATTCCATGGCCAATTCTCACCGAAGATACATTTCCATCGACTCTTTGATGATTGAAGGTATGTTATCCAACAATCAAGTGGAGATTAGTGAGCACATTGTTAAGTATTATCAAAAGCTATTTTGAGGAGCAATGTTAGTGGAGGCTCAGGGTGGATGGCCTAGTGTTTGACCAAATTCTTGATCATGAGGCTGGCTGGTTGGAGAGAGAGTTTGAAGAGGAGGAAGTGAGGAAGGTTGTGATGGCTATGGAGGGGGATAAGGCGCCAGGTCCAGATGGCTTTTCTATTGCTTTTCCAGATGTGCTGGGAAGTTGTCAAAGAAGACATCATGAAGATCTTTAGGGAGTTTCATGCTGAAGGTAAATTCGAAGCTAGTCTCAATTCTACCTTCATTTTGCTTATCCCAAATATCATTTGGTGAGGTGGTCCAAGGTTTGCTCCCCGCTTTCGGAGGGTGGGCTTGGTTTAAGAAAGCTGGTGGATTTCAACCGTGCTTTACTAGGTAAATGGTTGTGGCGTTATGGGCATGAGAGGGAGGCTTAGTAGAGAGTTGTGGTGGAGGCCAAATATGGGAGCATGTGGGGTGGTTGGTGCACTGTTCCTCATACAGGAGTGTCGGGGGCAAGTTTGTGGAAGAATATTCGGTTAGGGTGGGAGTCTTTTTCTAGTCACTGTAGACTATTGCTTGGGGATGGGTCCTGGATCCAGTTCGGACATGATCGGTGGTGTGGGGATACGAAACTTAAAGAGGAATTCCTTGTGCTCTACAGTATTGTTTGTGAGAAGGATGCTTCAGTGGCAGCTAATGTGGATTTTTTAGGTGGAACTCCACAGTGGAATGTTATCTTTAGCAGGGACGTTCATGATTGGGAGGTGGATGTTGTTACTGCTTTTTTCAGAAATTGCAATCTGTTTCTATTCAAAGGGGGAGTCAAGATAAATTGTGGTGGATTCCTTCCAAAAAATGAACTTTTAAGGTCAAAGACTTCTTCAGAGCTTTATCTAGGGTGGAAGGGAGAGGCTTCCCTTGGAAGAGTGAGTGGAGGACCAAGTCTCCCCCAAGGGCTGTGTTCTTCGTGTGGTCGGCAGCGCTCGGGAAAATTCTCACTTTGGATATTCTAAGAAAGAGATAGGTGGTTGTCATTAATAGATGCTTCATGTGCAAGAAAGATGGAAGAATCGGTCGATCACTTACTCCTTCATTGTGAGGTGGCCCATGCTTTGTGGTGCAATATGTTTAGCCGACTTGGTTTTTCTTGAGTCATGCCTAGTAGTGTTTTGGATCAGTGTGCTTGCTAGTGTTCCTCTGGCAGGACTAGGAGTGCGGTAGTTTGGAAGATGGTGCCTATTTGTAATTTTTGGTCTATTTGGAGGGAGAGAAACAATAGGTGTTTTGAGGACTTGGAAAGCTCTATAGAAGAGATTCGAGCCTCTTTGTTGTTTTCCTTGTACTCGTGGATTGTGGCTTACCTGCCCCCTTTGTATCTTAGTTATGCGGATTTTCTTTCCCGCTTTTCTTTTTCTAGTTAGGAGTTCCTCTTGTATATATCCTATGTACTTTTGGGGCGCCTTCGCTTTTTAATAAAATCCTTTTGACTTATCAAAAAAAAATAGTTTCATTTGGTAAACTGGTTCAAGGTTTGCATGCTGATGGAGGTGAGGGTAAGGAATTTGATTCAGTTCAATCGAGTTTTGTTAAGTAAATGGTTGTGGAGGTTTGCCAATGATGCAGATGCTTGGTGGAGGAAATTGGTGGAGGTTAAATATGATACGATGAGGGGTGGTTGGTGCCAAAACAACACTCTAGAACCATCTCCTACCTCAAACCGCACATGCTGCTTAAAATTATCCCACCCCCTCCGAATACATTTCCACACTCCCACCCCATAGGATCCCCTACTTCCTTGGAGCACCAACCACCAAAACAACACTCTAGAACCATCTCCTACCTCAAACCGCACATGCTACTTAAAATTATCCCACCTATTCATTACTTATCGGAAAAGCTCCGTTCTCTCTCCTCTAACTACCCTCTCGGAGTCGTCGCGTGAGATACGGTGCATCGTTTTTTTTTCAGTTGTAACAACGTGGAGGGTTTCGATACGGTGGTTGTGAGTGGCGGTGTAGGTATGGGGTGGTTTCGTATCTGGTCAGTGGAGTCGAAAGAATTCAAATTTTCGATAAAAGACAGTTCATCTATGCTAACGATACAAGAAAAACGTAGAGGTGTGCAGCGGGCAGTGAATCTAAGGAAAAAAGAACAAGTTTGGCTTGCTAGAATTTTCGGCGAGTTGGTTGCGGTAGAGGACTCCCAGGTCTTTAGGGATCAAACTGCACCAGGACGCCCATGGGTTTTGGCACAGAAATGTGGTAATAGAAATGGACGATTTCTGGTGCTAGAAGAATATAATGATAGGGGGAGGTGCGGGTCAATCTTCGTGCCGGAAGGGAGAGATAGACAAGGTTGGAATAGTTTTATTGAGGAGCTCCAGTTAGTCACTCAAACTCCTGTTCATAATCGGGAAATTCCTAAGGAAAAAAGAAGTTATTCGGAGGTGTTGTCTGGAACATTGAAGGAGGGACTGCAGAATCTGGTGGCGGCTCCGGCGAGAGTTCAGGGGAAGGTTTTGACAGTGATGGGTGACCATGCTGCGTCTGGCAGTGTTATTAAATGTTAGAGTGTGGCAGGAGGCAAGGCAAAGTACGTGGGAGAGGGTTCTAACTGCTGTGCGGGCTGTGTGTCAGTAGGAGGACGAGGACAACTTCTAGATTACTTGGAAAAGTTACAGGTGGAGTTATTCAAATGTATTGGGAATTTAATATTATGTAATTGTTGCTTACAACACGATAGGCAGGAGGACAGTGGGCTGGAGACATTGGAGGCCATGAAGGAGGCCCAGGAAATTAATTTTGATCTGAACAAGGGCCCGGAGGAGACTTTATGGACTGTTGTGGGTAAAAAGCAGAGGAGGAATAAGGAAAAGGGCCTGCTGCCACGGCCCAACAGCTCATGGGTTTCGGGCAGGAATGGGTTCGGGCCAGTGGAACCCAGGAAGGAAGC
>CM017322.1:16995054-17071021 GCA_006937295.1 Carpinus fangiana
TGATGTGAACCCCGCCAAGAATAACGAGACCCAACAACGAAAGGGAACCCAAGATCGTTCTATGGACAGATTCGAATGGAAGACCTCGACCCGTTGTTTATGACAAACAAGAACCTCGGTATAAGGAAGACGCCACAAACGGTGGTGGAATTTCCGTTTGATAAGTCAAGATGAACGCCACGGGAAATCCCGATAAGTTCAAGTAGTTCTTCAAAGAACCAAAGAGAATAAACCTCACAAGTTTTATGAATAATCAATATCTTTTCTCCATAGGAGTACAAAGAGTATTTAAATAGAGGCTGTAAAATAAAACTTAACCCTAAAATAAAACCTAACCCTAATTTGACTGACTTGGAGAACCAACCACCCCTCATCGTATCATATTTAACCTCCACCAAGCATCTCCATCATTGGCAAACCTCCACAACCATTTACCAAACAAAGCTCGATTGAACTTAATCAAATTCCTTACCCCTAATCCCCCACCCCATTGGCATGCAAATCTTGGGCCAGTTTACCAGATGAAACTTGAATTCGTCACCGACACCTCCCCACAAGAAATCTCTTTGTATTTTTTCTATATGCTTCGCCACTCCACTAGAATCTAGAACAAAGATAAATAATACGTGGGTATATTAGAAAAAGTGCTTTTAATCATTGTTAGCCTACCACCCTTGGATAAATACATCTGCTTCCACCCTGCCAACTTAATCTCCATCTTCTCAATGACAGTATTCCATATAGATGGATCCTTATAATGAGCACCCAATGGTAAACCCAAGTACTTAAACGGCATCAAACCCACTCCACAGCCAAGTATTCTTGACAAACCTTCAATATCTCCCACCTCACCTATAGGGACAATATCACACTTTGACATATTTATTTTCAACCCCGAAACCACTTCAAAACACAGCAGCAAACATCTCAAATTACGAAGTTGTTCCACCTTTGGGTCGCAGAAGATAAGCGTGTCATCTGCGAATAACAAGTGTGACACTACCATTACCTCTAAATGTTGCAAACCCACCGAAAATCCAAACATAAGATCTCTCTCCACCGTTGCAGTCATCATCCTGCTAAACGCCTCCATCACCAACACAAATAATAGAGGAGACAAAGGGTCCCCTTGTCTCACTCCTCAAGAGCTACTGAAAAAACTTGCAAGCATCCCATTAATGAGAATAGAGAAATGTACCGTAGAGACACAATGATGAATCCAACCTCACCGCCTTTCCCCAAAAGCCACCTTTATTCTCAACTTAAAAGCTATTGTATACCTGTGCTGTATTGTACACTACCTATGTACATGGATTGCCCCTTTGCGCTTATATATGAATTGATATACCTACCAAAAAAAAAAAAAACACAAACATAACACTAGTATTGCCCTAGGCTCTCTTTCCTCTCCTTGGTTCTCTTTCTTCTCTCTTCTTCCGCCCTAGCGGTGGCGTGTTTTACGCCGCTTGTTGGGGCAAACGCAGGTTGGGTTAGCTATGGAAAGGTGGTCCTCAATCAAAGCCAAAGCCTTCTGCTTCATGGTTAAGGGTCCACTGATCTTCGGTTAGAGGAAAGGAGGAAGGGTTTTGTAGGGGTCATTAGAGTGGGTCCACATTGTGCGGTTTGGTTGATGGCGAAGGTGGAAAAGGCTTGTCAGTCTTGGGAGAAGGAGGGTTCGGTCTAGGATTTTTGGGAGGACGAGAGATGCCTTATGGTTCGTGAGGGTCGCAATAAGGCAGGCAGATTTTTAGAGGTGGCTATTGAAGCCGATGGTGGTCGAAATGGTTCGATCTGGCTCCCATAGGGCAAAAAGGGGTGGGGTTGGCGCCAGTTCGTGGGGGAGATGAGAAGGATGCTAAAGTTGCAAGGTGGGAAGATCGGGCCTACAAATGACAATTTTCCTTCTCTGCCGGGAAAGCAGGTAGAGGTTAATGAGACTACTACTTCTGGGTCTCGTTCTGGACGGTCCTTCGTCTTTCGTGAACGTGCTGCGGTCGACAGTGGGTGGGGAGAAGCGATTGTCTTTGTTCCTTCTCGATGTGTTCCCAGTATCGGATTGTTTCAAGGCGGAGCTAGGTGGAGTGGAGTTGCGATCTGCTGTGGCCGGCTACGCTATGGAGGCCGAGCAGTTTTCGACGAAGGAGCTCTTGGTTGTTCCTTCGCTAGTGATTTTGTCTCTGGCGATGGCTGACTCGTTGAAAATGAAGGAGTGGGTGAAGCTTCAATTAGGGCTTTTTCGCAAAGAGGTGGATCAGGCTTTAGTTGGGCTAATTGTTGGGTTGGATTTGAAGCCCAAAGGGTTGCAGAACAGGGCTAAGTTGGTTTATGGGTCGGTTCATGGACCGGTCCATGGGTCAGTTCTTGGACCTGTTCATGGGTCGGTTATTGGATCAGATCCGAATCCTTATTTGGATCCTGACTCGGATCTGGGTTTTTCTATTGATTCTAGCTCAGATTTGTCGGATCCGTTGCCGGCAGCAAGCTCTCCTAGGCCGTCAATGCAAAACATACCTCTAGGCAGTGATGATTATCTGTATCATAGGGAGCTGGGGGCAGCGATAGCTATGCGGGGGGACAGAGCCTCGGATTTTAAGCCGATGTCTCCTGTTCATGCCAGCTTCTAGCCGGTCCATGCCAGTGACCATCCTTCTGACCCTCTTACCTCAACCCTTCCCTCGTCTGCTGATTCTTCCGCAGGTGTGTTAATGGCTGAGGCTAAGGAGGTTTTTGCCCTCATTCCTCGCCGACGTTCACCCCTGATGCCATTGTTGATTCTGGTTTGAAAAAATCACAAAAATGGCTGATTGAGTCTTTTCGAGAAGTGGTTGAGGATGATGTTACGCATATGGCGATCTTGAACGACTTGGAGTCTTTTCGTCAGGCAAGTAAGGAAGCTCATGACGTGTTGTCCCCTAAGGGGGACTGGAATTTAGCATCTAGGAAGGAAGAAATTGATAGGTTTCTAGGAGGACGTTTGCTCGTGTCAACATTGGCGAACAGGTCTGACCAAGTGCTCGTTATTGATGCTCTTATCTCGGTCCCGCCCTCTTCTAAGCTTTCATCTGGCAGGTTTTTCTGCCGGAAAATCATGATGCAAATTCTACAAGGGCACTAGCTTTGGGAGAGAGGTTACGCATGTCTCTAGGCAATGGGGGGTTCCTATATATAAGCAAATAGTGAGATACTACCAAAGAGCTAAGAAAGGAAGAGGAATTCGGGTGACTAATTCTCTTCTTGAGGCAGTGGAATCATTTAGTGCTCTGCAAACACATTACCGATCCAAACCAGTTGCGGGGTTTGTTGCTCAGACTTCATCGGAGGTTGCACACAGTCAGGTGTCTGATTCGTCACCAACACCTTTAAAAAGCCTGATTCTAAGAACTCTAATCAAATGAGGGGCTTTCTACGGCGAGGGTTTCTTAACCCAAGTCCGAAAGAAATAAGGGAGTCTCATTCTTCATCGCCTGTGGCTGTTAAGGATGATGAAGTAATGGGTGGCAGCTCTTCAGTTTTGGATGAAGCTTTCAAGTTTGGGTGAGATCGAGAAGACAACCACTGGGATGAGGGAGCTATCCCCCGATCCCCCTGATTGGGTGTTGGATTGCGACGAAGAGGAGGATCCATATTCGGCGATGCTGGATGACATGAAAGAGGATTTTCTTCGGGTAATGGACATCGCCTAGCCTAGGGCTAAAGAAAAAAGGCCTAGGATTAAGGGCAGAAGGAAGCTGTTAAATTTTTTTTTGATAAGTCATAAGGATGTCTTATTAAAAGCATAAAGCGCCCCAAAAATACATTGGATATATACAAAAGGAACACCTAACTAGAAAAAGAAAAGCGGGAAAGAAAGTCTGCATAGGTAATAGACAAAGGGGAAAGGTAAGCCGCAGTCCATAAATACAAGGAGTGCAAAAAAGAGGCAAGGATCGCTTCCATAGAACTTTCCACATCCTCGAAACATCTATTGTTTCTCTCCCTCCAAAGTGTCCAAAAGATACAAATAGACACCATTTTCCAAACGACGGCACTCCTAGTCCTTCCAAAAGAACACCAACAAGCGCACAAGTCTGAAACACAACTAGGCATGACCCAAGACAGAAGGGAGCTATTAAATTTAGAAAGCTTCGTTAACTATGGCATTGCTAGTGCGTCCTCCAGGACAAGGAAGGGCAAGATTAGTGTGTCATAGTCTTTTGTAAAGGGGTGAGGGTGTTTGGTTAGTAAGCATTGCGTTGATGTGTTTGTTTGAGGGTTTTTGGGTGGTTTTTTTGGGTTTTTCTGGGTTGTTTTGAGGGTGTTGGGGTGGTTTGCTGGGGTTTTTCTATGGGTTCGCTTTGGCCCCCTTTGTATACTCCCTGTGTAATTAGGGGTGCCTCTTGCTTTTCTCTTTCCTTAATAAAACTTCTTATTACTTATCAAAAATAAGTATTGCCCTAAATATTAAAAAGACTTTCGTGTTTTGTATGTGCAAGAAGAGTGAGTAGTTTATCGATCACATTCTTCTTCATCGTGAAGTAGCAAGACATGTATAAAGCACGTTCTATAATTTGTTTGGTGTTAAATGAGTTATGCCTAGAAGTGCAAGAGATTTGTTGATGAGTTGGAGAGGTCAAGTGGGGCATCGTGATATTTTGGAAGTTTGGAGGTTGGCTCTTGTATGTTTAGTGTGGTGCATTTGGACAAAGATTAGTACGGAGCCTTGAAGATAGAGAGACTTTGGTGGTGGAGCTGAAAAAGATTATATTCAACTCCCTTTACACATGGATAACAGCTCATAATAGGTTTTTTTTTCTAACTTTTTGAACCTTTGTTCTTCTTTTACTACTAAATACAAGATTCTCTTATATACTTCCTATGAACTTGGGTAACACCCCTCTGCGTTTTACAATGAGATAAAATACTTATCAAAAAAAATTAACCTACTCAAGTGACTCGCATGACAGTCACACAGCCCCTCTAAAAGACTTTAAAGTAAATCAAACAAATGGTAAATGACTGAAAATAAGAATTAAAACAAGATCAGCCCAAGTATCAGGGCTTGAAAAGTTCAACAAACACATTTATGTCCCATGGTACATCACATGATAACCTATAAATATAGCCTTTTTTATCTCAAATATAATATATATACATACATACGTGTGTGTGCATATATATATATGTGTGTGTGTGTGAAACTAATTACTCACAATAATAGGGGAGATGGAGGCCTATCATGCCATGTGGGGAGACCTGTTACCGGATCCTGAGTCAAGAAAAAAGCACTGCAATGAGTTTAAGAAAGGCAGCAAGGCACTTCGATTTTATGTTTTTTCTTTCCGTTCTCTCTTTTCACGTTTCTTTCTTTTTCTTTTTCTTTTTTAATTCACTGCTATATGTTGTTTCATGAATAAACTATCAAGTAGAGGTTTTGTCTTCTGAATAACTGAGTTGAGATTGCATAATGTATCAAAAGCATCAACAAATCATGTGTAGAAAACACCAACCGTAAAAGGGCAAGTACTCAGATTCAGCTCATCACATCTCCATGATCCCCAACTTTCAGTGAAAAGAGGCCACATCCAATGAATCACGTCCTTCCAACAAACCTATGTGCATGGAGGTAGATCAAAATCGATAAAGCTATGGATGTAAAACCTACTTGAATAAAAGGGGAACAGAATCTATTTATTTTTTAATGATGATTTTCTATCAGCAAAATTGCACTTCACGTGACTAGGCCAAAAAACCAGTTACAGTGGCATCATTCATGCTTTTCTACTGAGACGCATCAGTACCTTATCAATGGGAGCTTCCTGGAGATATCTATACAAAAGTGGAAGTTCTTTTCTGAAGTGGCGCTCAAATGATGAAGGTGCACTACACGGTAAACCAAGAAAAGAACTATGTAATCATACATAAAAAGATTTAGCTCCACGATCCTTATTGCTGATTACTGGACAAGTAACACAGAGTTGTGAGAAATGTAGCCGGAAAATTGACTGAAAAAAATACATGGTCTTTCAAGAAGAATGGAAACTATAAGGTCTCGGTGAATATCTCAAAGATGATAAAGGCGGTTCATATGCGTGAAAAAATAGATATGAATGGTCAAAAGGACATTGAAACCTGCCAGCCAGAGAGAGAATAGCAGACCATTGTAATTGTAATAACATGAGAACATATTTTCTAAAATTTTCACTAAGTTATTTCACTCATCATGGATCCCCAACATGACACCAAAGTATCTAAAAAGTCTTTGTTTTGAGTCTAGGTGATGCAGGCAACAAGAAATCATTTCATTTTTTATTTTTATTTTAAGAGTCGAGGGTATTTCTAGAATTTTATACTTACAGGCATGAGCTGTACTTTTGATCCATTAGGTCATATTTTGGGTTTATTACATTATTAGGTTTTATTTTATGGGTTTCGCATATTTGATTTGTGCTTTAACTAGTATAAGTACATTAGGGTTAGGCATTATATGCCAATATACATTGATGAAGGGTTTTTCTTATATTAGTTTAATAAAGAAGCGACTATGAAATTTCCAATTGACGCAACCCTTCTCTGAGGTGTGATGCCAAGGAAACCAAAGTGTGATACTTAACAACGTGTTTGATTGGCTATTTAAACAGCAAAAATGTTGTTTAAACACAAAAGACACTTTTAAGACGTTAGTTATCTAAACAAGTTTTTAGATGTGACCCCAACAGAAAACAATTTTTCAGTGTTTAATTTCAGTATACTTTTCAATAATTAACTAAAAAAAATACTTTTTGAAGATGTAAGAAGAATTTGTATAAGTTTTTAAAAAAACAAATATGGGACACTGCCCCCCAAGCTCCAAAGTATTTATGTTCCTGATAGAGCTCATTAAATTACAATATTCTACAATCAATAATAAGTAAATGAACCTCAAGGGGTTGGCTCAAGTGGTGAAAGCCTTGACTTTGGTGGCATAACCATCAAGTCTAAGGATCTCGATGGGTGCAAACAACTCCTCGGGACCACACCCCTTGCAAAAGCTAGATTTAACCGAATCGAGTGGTAGGAGTGCATTACATGGGTTTGGGGTTAATCCTTCAAGGATGTGTTCACGAAGTGGCCCTACCTTGGGGGTTTCCCCATCATCAAAAAAAATTAGTAGATGACATATATTTCCATATTGCTAACAACAGTTCCATCAATATGTCAACACTATAGGGGATATAAACAACAGGCTGATATCTAAACACATATATTGACCATTTTTCATTATTAAAACATTTTAAAATGCTAATTTATCCATTTGACCATCAACCATTCCAGAGAAAAAAGAAAATTATTGATAAGTAACATTCATCAGGGCCATTGTCCAATGCAATGGTAAAGTCATAAGTATGAGGATTCAAGTCTTGAGAGCACACACTTTTAAGTCTAGAAAAATGTAATGTTGTCGTATACAAGGCATCACCCCCAAACCCCCCCCCATTCCAGTTAGGACTAACTATGGACCCCTTTTTTTATAAGTAGCATTAAGATGACTTTGTTATCTATAGCAGGTAGAACTTCTACTCTTCCTATAAGACCAAAATGGACTAACATCTAAGTTTCCTCTCATAGGGGAGACTCCTACTGTATTACCTATTCAGGAGGCAAATTTGAGGCTAGCCAGTCACAACAGAAGATAGGTAATTACATTCAATGTTCAATTGTGTAAAAAGAAGCTGAAATTCTTCACCTATATGGGACGACATATGGGGCAGCAACTACGCAACGGACACAAAACATTTCCGCAAGGCTCCACCCTTCCTGCATCATCAAGCAAAGGAGATCTTCCAGGTATCAATCACTTAATTGCACCTACTGCCTGAATTCATTTTCCAAATCAATAGTCTAATACGTATATGTGTGTATGTATAGTATTCCAAACCATTTGTTATCTTATGGAAGGTCACTTTCCATTAATATCTTTCCTTTAGAGAAAAAGAAAAGAAAAGAGAAACTAGATATACAGTAAGACATTTTCTTTTATCTTTTTTTATGAATAAAAAGTTTCCTTATGTCTTCCACGGCGTAACCACACCCAACCCACTCTTTCCCACCATCACCATCATTGATGACATAATGGCTGAATATTTTGGCTGTACACATAATTATCAGTCGTTGAGAAAAGAGAAATTAAATGTCAAACTTAAAGGGCAGATAATTCAATTTCTTTTATTTTTATAAATAACTATGTTAAATCACAAAAATAAAGGTGAAAGTATCTTCATAAACCATTTCTGAAACTTTTTGTAAAATTTTTTTTTTTTTTACCAAACTTTTTCAACGATAAAAAAGTACCAATGCAAAGAAATTTATCAGAATAAAATCACTCTCCAAGCTTGGGCCATGTCCAAATATCCTTTGAACTAGAGAACAGCACTCTTGTCTATGTTCTCTTTGAAGCTTTTCTTTGTGCAGCAAAAATGACAACTCCATTGAGGTTGATCCTGGTAAGACAAAAGGATCCATTAAAGATGTAAGCTTGTTCATTACTGTAGACAACCAATTTCATCCATTATAATTTAGCTTTGTTTATAAAATAACAAGGAGAAGGAGACCAAAGTCAGTAATACAAACCCATAGCAGTCTCATGATTTTGATCAGTAGAAAGAACAGGCGGTGATGAAATTGGATAATAAGCAACATGCTTTTCTGCCAAGTGAAGACCTAAGTTCTGCAACCAAGGAATCATGACATGGGCTTTGCTTAAAATTGTATTGAGTAACTTTTAGAAAAGTCATGACTCAATTTCAAGGTACGAAAACTTTTTGTGAATAGTTTTTATATTAATTTGTTCAAGTTTTATGCTATGAGAAAGCTTTTTGTTTGTTAATAATGCAGCCTGTGATTTAATTACTTGCTTTTGTTTGAATTTACTACCACATATCAGCCTTAGCTCAAGAGGCTGGTTTCAAGATGCAGCCTTTAGACATGTATTCATGTCTTGTATTCTTGATTTTAATTATTGATGAAATTAAGTCCAATGAAAATAATCAGCAATTCTGTTACCCATTAAAGATGAAAATAATTAGGAATTTCAAAAGCAACCCGGCACAGACCTCATGTGCTGAATGAGTTATCAGGACCACATTGTATTTTTTCTGGTCACAAGCAAAAGCTGCAGCAATAGCCTGGAAAAGGTAAGGGAGGAGGATGGGGAGGTAGGAAACATTGCAACTGTTACGAATGGCACTGTCATTACAATATCAATATGCATTACAAAGAGAAACCAATCAATATACATAGCCTTATAAAACATTCTCTCAGTTGAAGACATAATTTTTGTTTAATTACAAAAATTTCTTGAGCAATATTAAAGTAAGATTTAGTGGGCTGGCATTAAGAATAAAAAAATCTGCACATATAAATCCAAGAAGACATAAACAGTGTCAATGTTTTGCCACATGCATTTCAGTTGAATTGTTATATTTCCTCTTTCAGAGTCCGTTTGGCCCTACAATTTCGCAAGCCAAATGTGCATTTTTGTACAAATTGCAAAAATTATCCCGTTTGGAGGTTTGTTCTAAAAAATAGTGGTTAACGCGGAATTACGATTTTATTGGCCAGAATGCAATTTTACAAAGTTTTTAAAAAAAATTAAAAACTTGTCTACTCAAAAGAAGAGTGGAATGACCGATGATAGGTAGTCCGAAAGTCGGTGGCGCTCTTGAGTCAGTGACGAAACGATGTTGAAGAACTTTTCGAGGACGTTGTTGGGGGAAGCCTTGTTGAGTCACCTTGGACTCGCATCACACAAGATTTTCCCCATTTTTATAAGTTCCCCCGTCTGTTTCCCCCCGGAACTGCCCTAAAAAATGGAATTCTTTCGTCCTCTAGCTGCTCTACAAGATCTGCTTTTTCTTGTTTTCTTGCATTGCATGTTTTGAAACTGCTAATCCAAACCCATAGTATTGCAGAAAATAAAAATAAATCAATCAATCAATCAATAGCTGAGAGTTATTTCTCTACTTTTGTCTATTTTCTCTAAATCTAGCTATTTATAAACTTGTACTAGAATAACACTCTGTTTGGTTGCAGAGAAAAGTAAAGAAAAAATTAAAATTCTAGGAGTCAGAAAACTTAGAAATGCTCGATTTCGATTTTACACTAAAAAGTTACTGAGCAACCAAAAGGAAAAAAGGAACGGAGGGACAGTCTTACAGCGATGGGATAGACGTCGCCTCTAGTACCGAAGGCCATGAAGATGGCAATGGGTTTGGTTCTTTCCTCCGTCTCAGCCTCCATAACTATTTCAGAACGTGCTCCAAACAAAGCTCTTTTCGCTCTCTCGCATATTTGACGTGTTTGAACCTTGGGCTCGTTTCGGTTTGCCAATTTTATTTTTATTTTTTAATTCTTCTCAACTCTTTTTTTTTTTTTTTTTTCTAAATAAAAGAGTTTAAGATTACTCTTTTTTTTATATATATATATTCGTATAAAATGAAGATTTGAACTAGTGACATCCGCGAGATTTGAACTAGTGACCTCATCTTCATTAAGAGTAGTCCTAATAGATTGAACTACCTCTTGAGGACAAGTTGAGATTACTATTATAGTTATTAGTGAGTGAAAAAATTAAAGGAAAATTATAAAAAATATATATATAATTAAAAAACAATAAAACAATAAAACAAAAATTTGGGTGATTTTGAACTTCCAAGGGTAGCCGAACCACCCCAAAGAGCGAATCAACTGCTTCCTAATTTTAAACAAAAAAAGAAAAAAAAAAAGAGGAAAGTTATAAAAAAAACCTGTTAAGAAAGTTTATAACAGATTTGAACATACAAGTCGCTCCCACAGAAATCTGTTACAAGTCGCTCCCTTGGAAGTTCAAATCTGTTACAGATTGAGTTGAAAAGTGTTGGAGAATTTCTGTGGGAGCGACTTGTATGTTCCAGACTTCCAGCTATATACCAAGATCAAATCTGTTAAGAAAGTTTTGAAGGGAGTTAATAAAGAGGAGTTTGGTAGCTTACAACCAAAGGTCATTCAAGATCGCGTTAGGCTTAAGCAGCTCAAAAGAATGTGATCCTTTACAACGGCAGTGCAGGGTGAGTGAAAAGATAAAAGGAATGTCTGCATGAATATGTGTCGATTAGCAAAGCGAAATAAAATTTTTTGAAATGGAGGAACCAATGGTTTGATCTTGGTGACCAAACTAATTTCTTCTTTCAAAGAATTGTGAAAGTTAGAAACTCAAAAGAATTTGATAAAGGACTTATGGGATGAGGATGGGGTTAGAGCATAGGAGAGAGATTAGATTAGAGCAAGAGTTTTGGCTAAAGGTCGATTTCAGAAGACCTAAGAAAACCTAAATCTCTATTTGAGTTGGAGTTTACCAGTTAATATACTTAGTTGATAGAGTAAATGCTTATGCTATAGAAAGTTTAGTTTCTGGCTATAAAATTGTTGCTTCTCTAGGTGTTGGCTGCAAATGAATTGGGTCAACTCTGTTTTTTACAGAGTTTTGAATGCTTCTAAAGTACTCTGGAAGTTTAGTCCAATGACTCCTCAACTCGTGCCATCCACGATGGCTTCAAAATCCTAAAAGCCAGGGAGAAGGGCCGGTACAGCTTTTCAGTGCTAAAGGACTGACCCCACAATCACTCTTTCGTCGTAGCGTGACCTTGAACTGATGCATGGGATCAACAAAGCTTATATCTTATATAATCGACTGGATCTGTATGTAACCCATGCCGGGGTTAGTACAGGAGAGTGTTGTACTGAGTTTGTTTGTTTATAAAAAAATCTCATTCAGAATATTTTTCTTTAAAAAAATGTTCTGATGATTAGAAAGAACAGTAGTAATTCACATGGTTTCCTTTTAAGGTAGAGCTGTTTTGTTTAAGGTGGTGTTTGATAAACCGATTTGTGTTTTGGGTTTGCACTGTTCACGGGATTTTACTGTTCATTCTTGTCGTTTAGTTTAAATGGTTCCACAATCAGTCAAACACCTCAAATTTTGAAATTACCAAAATGCCCATGGATATGTTGTCTTCTCCCCTCGTGATAGTCACACGCCGTCAACTTCGCCGTGGCCTGGCCAAAACCATCCTTCCTTGTCAACCTCCATTTCCCTCCGTTGTCTTCTCCCCCCATGATAGTCACACACCCACTACTCCATTTCTAGAAACAAAAACGGCTTCGTTTTGACAACGCTGGTTTTGTTCACGGAAAACAGCCTTGCCGGCAGGCGATTCGACCCGGCGAGTATGTACTTGGAGTCCGGCACCACTTGAGCGCCATGACCTTGTTGTTGAAGTCGGCGAACGTCTGGATGAGCTCAAAGGGGAAGAACTCCTTCTTGAAGCCCGGCGCGCACCATATCTGGAGGAGCTTGCCGGCGGCAATGGCGATGCAGGACTTGCAGGGGCTGAAGGCCATGGCTTTCACGGCGTTCTTGAAGGAGATCCGGTGGAGATTCACGAGGAGGCACCGCCTGTTTCCATCGACGATCAGGAGGAAGACGCCAAAGATTCTCTGATTCAACGTCAGAGGAAGAAGAACAGGGGAAGAAGAAAGGGGCTCGTCTGGAAGATCAACGAAGGTATCTACTTTTGGGTGTAGATCAACGAAGAGATGAGCCTTGTTTTGAATCCTTACCACATAGTTTGATCGGCACCCAATCTCATTCCCCACCCACACCCAGATTGAACCCCTTCTCCTTTTCCATCACTTTTCACTACTGAGGAAGAAGAACAGGGGGCATAGCATGTCGAGTTTCAAGTCTGGAACAAGCTTGAGGAAAAAAACGAAAGTGAGGGTAAATTCGTATTTTTGGCCTGGACAGAAGTTTAAAAAATTGTGTTTTAAAACATTCTTACTGTTAAAGTGCACAGTATAAACCCGCACAGTACAAACCCCCAAACCCAAACCCCGTTGTCAAACAGGGCCTAAAATGTTTTACATGCTAGTTCCTAATTGGGAAGTGATACTAATGTTTAGTCTAGAGACATTAACTTGTAGAAGCAAGATTAGTAGGACACACAAATAAGAACTTCAAAGCATAAAAATCTAAATCATTAGCAGCATACCAAAAAACATATTATGTGTAGGTTTTTAGCAATAGAATTGCCAAGTGAATCAGTACTCACCTCTGAGTATCCTTAACTTTTTTAAAGTGAATTCCATGCACAAAAAAAGTATTGGGGATGCAGTGAAGAAAGAAAGCAAAAAAAGATCAATCAACAAATGAAGAGGGACAAAATGACCACCAAAAAAAAAAAAAAAAATCGAACAAAAGACAATATCAGAGTTATAGAGAAAAGAAAAATTACTTACCACTTCCATTCTTCAAATTTCATAGCGTATTGAGCCACCAAAAAAAACGTTAGTCCAATTAGCTAAACTAGACCACACAAACTCATTTGCCCTTTAGGCAAAGAAGTAGTTTCTAATATGATGATATGACTGGAAATCATTACTTATATTCGATCTTTACTGGAAGATTTTATCTTTTTTGCTTATTGATTGCATTTTTGCTTATTGCTTCTCTCACTTGGGATTGACTCCATTTTTGTGTTGTTTGTAGATGGATGAAACAATTCGTTCGGTAGTTATGGCCACAGTTACATTTGTTCTTGTTGTTGATGTTGTAATCTTAAAATATATTAGTCTAGGAGATTATTATGTAGGGAACCTCATGTTAATCAAGAGTATGAAAGAGGGATTTATATGGATAGTAATCTTTATGGAAGTAGACAAGATTGTATTGACCAAATAAGATTTTTTTAACACATTATTGGGCATAATGTGAGGTATCGAGTGATTGGTGGAAGGTTTTATAGATCGATTGAGTCTATTCATTGATATTTTAGGTTGTCCTTAAAGGAGTCTTAACATTATATTAACATTTAACTAGACAACTTGACAACTCTATTGTAACGCCCCCAAAATTAGCTTCAGCTAATCCGGTGGAGTCACTTGCAATTCACCCAGTTGAACTAACGTGTGGTCAAATAGGTAATCACCCTTATAAAAACTGTCAGAGTAAATGCAAGGAAGGTGAATAAATCTGAGAGTACTACAATTCATCAAGTAAGAACGTGGAGTTACTAAACAATAAAGACAAACCTATAACTACAGATAAAGCATAACCAGTCAGGCAATAGCAACTCTAGCCACTTCCATAATGATGAATCAGATTACCTAAAGAATAATAACCGCGTAAGTCTAACGACTTAGTAAGTAAACTCCACACTTAGGTATGACATGAGCCCAATTAATAAAAGTAAACGTATAATTCGAGTAATAACCAAAAAGAGGGCATTACCTCCGCTAATACACCATTTTCATAGGTTTTAGGGTTTTTAAAGCTTTATGGTGTAGAACCGGCGATAATTGCCTAATTGTTTTGATATGTAAAAGAATAATGCTTTATAGGTCATAACTCCCACACATGGTCTACCCGAGATATTACCCATTCTGAACAGGGTTGATGCTGTCCCGAGGGACCTATAATACAATGTTAGTGCCCCAGCCATTGTACAATATACCATACATAACATTAGTGGCATGATCGGGTCCGACCCAAGTGGCTCACATCAACTAATGATGTTAGTCCTGTAGTGACTGAACCATTAGGAATGGTTACATCAAGGTCACGAAACCAATGGATCCACAGCCCTCACATAATACACACATTTGACCATAATACGTAGTCCATATAATAAGCCCATGGCCGTTCATACCGCACATATCGGCGTACCATGTCTTATGATGCATCTTTATCAGTTTATTTAATAACAAAGTTACCGAGTAATTACAGAAGAATAGACATGCTCAATTACCGAGTAACGCGTAGTCCGTCAACTGACATATCCCACATTTTATGTAAAAAGGGTGTAAGTGTTTACTTACCTTGCGCACTCGAGCGAATCCTCCGACCAAGCTAACTCTTGTTATAACGGATACAAGACACCGTTATTCTAAGCCGTATGAAACCTAGAAATATAGCTGAGCCTAAGCATACACGTGCGAAACTCAAGAACAGGTGTTTTGTCCACTGACCATACGTCCAGCCTCGATGGCGTACGTCCGCTCAGCGTGTTAAGCACACCGTTTCAAGATTCGAATAGTGCATGTTTCTAATGGCGTGAGGAAGCCATGGAGCTCTTTGAGACATTGAGTGAGTACTCCCAACAATTATCATCCAGGGGGAGACAAAGAGTAAAGAGTAAGGTCATGTATGAAGTAAACACTAATGGTGGAGTACAAAATCAATTTGCTGCCATGGAGAGAAAGATAGATATGACTGTAAAAGCCATGGCTACTCAGAACATTTCTCTCATTCAGCAAGTTGCACCACACCAGGCATGTTCCATATGTTCCCATTCTGATTATGCTATTAAGACTTGTCCTTTGTATTCATTTGTGGATCAGGAGCAAGTGAATTATGTGGGACAGAACAATTATACTCCCAAGAATGATCCATACTCTAACACCTACAATCCAGGGTGGTGCAACCACCTCAATCTCATGGGATAACAATTAGAATGTTTTGAATGCAGAGGAACTCCCAACAAGCAGTCCATCCAGTTCAGGAGTCCAAAAAGAATGACTTGGAAAGCATTGTACTCAACTTGGTGACTTCACAACAAGAATTTATGGCAGAGGAAAGACAACATGCGACTTCGCAACACCAAATCAATGTAAAGACTAAGCAATCTATCCAAAGACTAGAAGCACAAATGGGGCAAATTGCAAGGGAGCTAAGTGAAAGAAAAGAAGGGTGAATTCCCAACCCAAACAATACCCAACCCAGGGGGTCACCAGCAACAGAAAGCTGTAACAACTCTTAGAAATAGCAAGATCATAGGAACTGAAGAGACAACACATGCATCTGTAGATGAAGCCTCAACATCCAAGGTAAGTGACAAGGAGAAGGTGAATGTACCACCCTTCCCTCGAAGGTTAGTAAAGCCAAAGAAAGAAAAGAAACTTCTTGACATTTTTGAAACTTTGAGAAAAGTAGAGATTAACATTCCTTTGTTAAATGCAATTCAACAAATTCCTGCATATGCTAAATTTTAAAAAGATTGTTGTACTCACAAAAGAAAGTTTTAGGAGCATGAAACTGTGGCTCTAATAGAAGAGGTAAATGCGATGTTGTGAAGAAAATTGCCACCAAAGCTTATGGATCTTGATAGTTTTACTATTCCTTACAGGATTGGTGATCAGCTGTTTGAGCATGCATTACTAGATTTAGGAGCGGGTGTCAATTTGCTGCCATACCCAGTGTATGTGTGGCGTCCCACATCACTTGGGTATGGAGATGGGTATGTGCTTATATGTATACTTACACCCTTAATGATAGCAACGCGTTTTAAAGCCGTGATGGTTGATGTACAAATTTACTGTACTCGCAAGCGCACAAGTCGTGTGCAATATGGTGTTGTGCAAATGCGAGATCAAATCCATAGGGAATCGTGTTTTGCAAAAACCAATTTCTTATCTAAACTAACTCTATTCCAACCTAGTTCCAAAGTTCGGAGTTTGGTTGTGCAAAAATATAAACTAATCTAAATGCTTTGAAAACAAATAAATAAAAACACTAAGGTCTTAGAATCCACCTCACCACATCAAAATACATATTCTCATGTTTAGTTCATACATCCATGTAACGATTATGTTCTAGGCATATTCTGTTTGCTATTACTTAGTTCACACATTTGTCTATCGATTAAGCATTATGCATATTCTATTGCTTTTACAAAATCTTGTAGAATCATTCGATGAATCCACCATTAAAGAATCACAATGGATATTTAATCGATAAAATCAATAGAATCATCTGATGTACCCCCGGACGACACACCTCGAATATTGGACGTTTAATGATTCATAAACAACAATCAATCACAATTTTGTCACGAAATTGAATCGAAACGAACACACATAACATTAAATGATAGATTGAGTGCAAACTAAACACAAAAACATGTAGATAAATAAATAGTGAGGCTTCATTTTCAACCTTAGTTGAAGATTTAGCCTCTAATCATAAAGAAATAAAGGCTTACAGCTAATGATGAATGGAAGGTTAAAGAATGAGAAAATATAGAGTTTCTGCTCTCAAAGGCGCCTCCCAAAACGTAGGTTTTACAAAATGAGAAGATGTGCTATTTATAAGGAAAAATAATGTGCTGCCAGGTCAGTGGGTATGCTCAATCGCACCAAGTGCACTCGAGCGCAGGCCTATGTGTGCTCGATCACATGTAGTGCGCTCGAGTGCTCTCAACTGCTTAGAATTCCCATGGTGCAGCAATGAAAGCGATGGGCTAGGGCAACGTGGGAAACTCAGTCTAATGTGGAGTGCGCTCGATCACGGCTTCTTGGGCTCTAGCACAGGCACGCTCGATTGCGGCCTGCTTAAGCTCGATCTCAGATGCTCTTGATTGCAGCTCTTGTGCGATCGAGCGCACTAACAAGGACCAGATGTGCACTTTGCTTATTTTCACCCTTTAAATTACATTTTGATGCCAATGACCTATAGCACAATAAAATACTAAAACTAACAAAAACATTAGAAAACAACTAAGCTAAGAGCTTAACAAGCATAAATTAAAGGGCTTAAATGTACAACATTTCGTACTCATCAATAGTCATGATCCTATCAGAACTCTGCGGTTAAGCATACTTCTACGAAAGTAGTATCAGGATGGGTGACCCCCTGGGAAGTCTGGTTCGGGAGAGCCAAAAGCAAATAATATTGTGTGTCATTGGGGTGGGGTGTTACAGTATGAGATGTTGGGTTTGGGAGAGCTTCAACCAACTTCAATCACCTTACAATTGGTGGACAAAAGCATAAAAAAACCGAAAGGTATACTGGAGGATGTCTTGGTAAAGGTAAATCAATTTGTTTTACATGTTGATTTCATTATGTTGGATATGGAAGAATGTCCTATGCCATTGCCTTTGCCTATCATCTTAGGAAGACCTTTTATGACGACAGCTGATACAAAAATATGTGTGAAAAAGGGTACTGTAAGCGTGAAGGTAAATGGTGAAAAGATAGAATTCAAGATATTTGATGCTTTGAAATTGCCTTAAGATAATCTAGAATGCTTTAGTGTTTGTATTATTCGAGGTGTTGTTGAGAAAGTTTTTCAAGTCCATCATGTTGATCTATTGGAGGCCACCCTCACTCACAGTTTCACAAGGCAAGACATTGAACTAGATTTTGAAGATGTTACTGATGACATCATTGAAGCTGTGCATTTCCTTGAGACCTCTCCACCATATCCAAGTAAGTACACCTTTGAGACTCTTGTGCCTACTAATACTACTCTTGTCCGTTCTACTGTCAAGGCACCAAACTTGGAATTGAAGCAGTTCCCAAAGTATTTGACATATGCCTACTTAGGAGACAATTAGACACTACTTGCGATAGTTGCTATAAACCTGAGTTTGGGGGAAGAAGAGAAGTTGTTAAGAGTTTTTAGAGAGCATAAAACTGCTTTATGATGGACTATTGCAGACATCAAGGGATAAGTTCAGCCAAGTGCATGCATCAAATCATTATTGAAGATAAAGCAAAGCAAACCAGGGATGCACAAAGAAGACTCAACCCACATATGATGGAAGCAGTCAAAGTTGAGGTATTGAAATTGTTGGATGTTGGCATCATCTATCATATCTCAGACAATAAATGGGTAAGTCCAGTTCAAGTAGTACCAAAGAAAAATGGAATCACAGTGGTGAAAAACGAAGATGATGAGCTGGTACCTACAAGAACAACCATTGGTTAGAGGGTATGTATTGATTACAGAAGGCTGAACAAGGTAACTAGGAAAGATCATTTCCTCTGCCCTTCATTGGTCAGATGCTAAAGAGGTTAGCTGGCTATAAGTAGGGGAGAATGCAATGACCCAAATTATTAACTAGGCTTAAGTAGCTTAGTTGGGGGAATTAATTTGGGCTTTGGGTCACTAAGGACACTAGAGGGGTAATTTAAACTTTTGGCTAGATGTACGCTAGGTCTGGTGGACGTATGCTGTTGTCTGTAGTGCAGACATACAATGGGGACCACCGAGCGTACGCTCTGCAAACCGTACAGGTGGACGTACATAGGACCACCGGACGTACACTACTTTTTGAATACCCTCTGGTTAATACCTAGACATAAGAGGCAGCCTTTGGAACGCTGGGCGATGACCAACAGATGTATGCCCCTTTGGCCAGACGTCTGCTACTTTGCCAGGGGAGTTGTTGGCAGCCCTCTCCTATAAATACTCCATACCCCCTCATAGTTCTTCACTCATTTTCAGACGTCCCTAGGTTACCAATGTGAGTTCCCAAAGTGTTGTGAGTGTTCTGAGAGCGTGTGTAAGGTGTTTGGGTGTTTAGGAACGTTCGTGAGGCGGAACTCTTGTGGTTTTGTTTTAAGGAGGTAATGTTCGATCGTTAGCTTTTAATTACGTCGTTATGCTGCTTGTTTTATGTTTAGTTGTAGTTGCTAGCTTAGTTACGCTTTGAAACTTGTTTGGGTTAGCGTTTTCGTTAGCTTAGCATTGTTACATTGCATGGAGGTTGCAAACTAGACTAGAAAGCTTTAAGGTGTTCCTAGTAGCCCTAAGAGTCGGAGAATAGGCGGACAGTGGAGAGAAAATGAGGTTCTCCCTGAGAACCCACATAGTGGACATACGGTATTGTGCCGGACGTACGGCCCATCGTGACACGGTGGACGTACAGCCCCGAGCCTGAAAATACGGTTAGCATGTGATAGGGAAACCCTATTTTCACCAACCGTCCCACAGCTCTTGTTTTCCTTATTTTAGAGTTATTTTAGTGAAATTATGACTAATAGAAAGTTTTCCTCAGATTTGGAGAACCCAGATCTTTCGGAGTATTCAGAGACGCTTTTCAATATAAGTGAGTTTTAACTCACATAATTCTCATTGCTATTTTTCCATGCACTACACATCTATTTTGTGTATCTAGAAAACATGCATATTTTACAACTTTCACAGTTTGTACTTATTGCACATGAACTCTGTCATTTTGAGAAAAAACGTTGTGCTTAACATATTAACCAAGTGAGACTTGTAAAATGACATGTATGTAAAATACAGATAAGATAATTTGCATCGTATGACATGGTACACCGGTATGTGTGGTAATATTGGCCATGGGCTTACTATACATATTACCTTTATGGTCAAATATGTATGTTATATGAGGTTTTGGATCCATTAGTTTCATGACCTTGATGCAACCATTCCCAATAGTTCGGTCATTATAGGACGGACGTCATTAGTTGGTGTGGGCCACTCGAGGTCGGACTCGATCATGCCACTAATGCTACGTACGATATGTTATGCAATGACTGGAGCACTGACATTGTATTATAGGTCTCTTGGGACAGCATCAACCCTGCTGACAATGGTAATATCTCGGGTAAACCATACTGTTGAATTATGACTGTTGTTTACATCGTATGCATATATCATCACTATATATATATCACGCATAAATAAGCTATCATGATGGAACCACTTTTGCTTATTAAACATCTGAGTTTATTACTAAAACTGGCATGGGTATTATCTGCATTAAAAATCACTAAGTCTTAGACTTACCATTTTCTTTATGTTTCATTTAGCATTATGATTATTATACGGTTTAGCCGCTTTAGAAGAGGATGCTGTCGGAGAAGACATGGGTGCTAGCTCAGGACTTGATTCGTGTGATCTTTGAGGACATGGACCCTATTTGGTTACGCTCGATGTGGGAGGCCGGAGGATCTACCCGTGCAGATATGATAGAGATTTTGATTTCACTAGTTCTGTTGAAGCTTAGTTCTAAGCTTTGATCAATTGATCTTTTGTGAACAATGTTGGTGTTTGTTTATTTTGGGTTATATCTATTTCCTGCTGATGGTCTGATGACCAGTACATTTGGTGACTATTTATAATATTAATGATGTAGTACTTTATCCTTGGTATTGCTGTGTGATATTTCAATTACTGTCTCTTAATCCCATAGTCTTGGTAAAGTCTTCCACTGCAGTTTTCTCGTTACAACAAGGAAAGTAATTTCTTGGAGGTCGTGTCCTAAAAGGACATGGCTGGGATGGCGCGCCGTGGAATCAATTATTAGTTAATTGATTTGCCCATCGGGTGGGGCGTCACATAAAAAGACCAAGAGGTATACTTGAGGATGTCTTGGTAAAGGTAGGTAAATTTATTTTGTCTGCTGATTTTATTGTTTTGGATATGGAAGAAGGCCAGATGCCATCACTTTTACCTATTATCTTAAGGAGGCTGATCGATGCCAAATATTGTATATTTGACCCCCCTTAACTTATATTTGTTAAGCTCTTAGCTTTGTTAATTTCTAATGTTTTGGTTAGTTTTGGTGTTTTAGTGTTTTGTAAGTTGCTAAGTTGCATTTGGGGCTAATGCCATTAAATTTGGGGCTTAAAACAGTTCGGGGAGCTTTGGTCGCAAAATTGAGTCGAGCGATGATTTGCACCCGACGACTCCCACCAAAAAAGTCATATCTAGAGTTGTAGATCTCCGATTGGGGTGATCTTGGCGTCATTGGAAAGCTAACTCAAAAATATACAAAATCATATTTCACAAGATTTGGCCAATTCTGAAGTATGTGCACTCGAGCGCAATTGTGCCCATCCGATGCAGAAATTCATGCACGAGTGCGATCGATCGCACCTCTGTGTGATCGAGCGCACTTAGCTGACCTGGCAGCGTTGAAATCCTAACATTAGCCTATAAATACCCCCTTTCTTTTGTAAACAAACCCAGACGTGGGGAGGACTCTTGGAGGCGCCTTTGGGAGCTAGGACTCCCTTGTTTGGCAATCTTGAGCTCCTCTAAATGTCAAATCTTTGTATAGTTTAATTTTATTAATGCTTTCTTTTCATTTTCTCTTGTTTCTTGTTATGATTATAGGCTAATCTTCAACTAAGGTTGAAGATGAAGCCTCATCATTTATTTATGTTCATGTTTTTATGCTTAGTTTAATGCTTATTCCGTTGTTTAATTTTATGTTTATTCATTTCAACTCAGTTTTAGTGACAAAAATTGTGTTGATTGTTGTTTACAAATTGTTAAACGTCAATACTCGTGATCGGTGTCAAATATTGTATATTGGACCCCCCTTAACTTATGTTTGTTAGGCTCTTAGTTTTGTTAATATCTAATATTTTGTATTGTTTTAGTGTTTTAGTGTGTTGTAGGTCCTTGGTGCGAATTGTGGTTCAAAGGGGCGGAATTAAGTAAAGATGAAATTTCAGTCTCTGCAGGTGCGATCGAACGCACTTGGTGCGTTCGAACGCAAGGAGCACGTTCGAATGCACGCCTTGTCAGCCCGCGTTTCCCGCGTCGCCCTAGCCGGCCCTATCGTTCATCGGTTCACCCTTGCGCCGTGGGCAGTTACATGCGTTTGACCGCACTATGTGCGTTCGAACGCACTGCGGTCGAACGCAATGCCTACACTCGAACGCACGCGGCACTGTGATGCGCCTGCGACCGAACGCGCAGCACATGATCGAACGCACCCCTTACGTTCGAACACACCCCTGACCTAGCAGCACACTAAATTTTGTCTATAAATAGGACTTTGTGTAAATTAATTTTTCCGTATGTTTGGGAGGCGCCCCTAGGGCCTAAAACCCTCTGATTTTCACTGTAAATCCCTCCTAAATTATCATTTAGTTATTTTATGTTTTATTTAGTCTCTTATTCCCTTCACTATAGATTTGTTTACATTTATTCATGTTTAGTTCGTATTATTTTGTCATTTCATTTTATGTTTATTCGTTTCAATGCATTTTAGTGACAAAAATGTGTTGATTGTTGTTTGCAAATCGTTAAACATCAACTTTCGTTGCAACCGGAGATACATCGGATGATTCGTCTTCGAACCAATATCCGTTGTGACCTCTTAACAGTGTTTGCATTGGTTAGTTCGACAAGATTTTGTAGCAACAATAGGATATACATATGTGTTTTATCGATAAACGAAAATATGAACAATCTGTTAGCGCTCAGAGTATGCCTAGTAGCATAGTTGTTATTGAGTATGAGCTAAGCATGTTTATTTGTTAATTAACTTGTGGTGAGGTGGATTAGGGACCGTAGTCATTTTTATTTATTTATTTTATTGCATTTAATCTAGTTTATTTTTACGCACGTTACCTATTTGATATTGGGACTAGGTTAAAGTAATATTAGTTTAGGCATAGAATTAATTCACACAAACGCGATTCTCTGTGGGTTCGACACTCGCACTTGCACAATCACTCTATTACAAACGACTCGTGCAATTGGCGAGTACAATTAAATTTGTACATCAACTCGATGGAACCGGAGGTACATCGGATGATTCGTCTTCGAACCAATATCCGTTGTGACTCTTAAAACAGTGTTTGCATCGATTAGTTCGACAAGATTTTGTAGCAACAATAGGATATGCATATGTGCTTTATCGATAAACGGAAATATGAACAAAGTGTTAGCGCTCAGAGTATGCCTTGTAGCATAGTCGTTTGGAAGCATGAACTAGCATGATTATATGTTAATTAATTGTGGTGAGGTGGATTCTAGGCCTTAGTATTTTTATTTCTTTATTTTTAAGCATTTAATTTAGTTTATATTTACTGTACGCCACATGTTTGATTTTGGGACTAGGTTAAGGTAATATTAGTTTAGACATAGAATTAATTTACACAAACGCGATTCTCTGTGGGTTCGACACTCAAACTTGCACAACCACTTTATTACAAACGACTCGTGCAATTGACGAGTACTATTTTTGGTACGACCATAGGCCCTTCATAAGAACTGCTAATATGAAAATCTGTGTGAAAACGGGTACGGTGAGACGATTTGGAATGTTTTAATGTTTGTATGATCCAAGGTGTTACTGAGAATACTTTCAGGATCATCAAATAAATCCATTGGAAGCCACCCTTACTCATAGTGTCACAAGGAAGGACAAGGAGCTAGTTGTTGAAGATGTTACTGAAGACATTATGGAAGTTGTGCAACCCCTGGTACCTTCTCCGTAACATCCAGGTGCTAAAAGGAATCAACAATTGAATGAACTTGGGGAATTGAGGCATAAGGCAGATGAGAATAACAAACTCTACAAGGGAAGAACCAAGACTAATTATGACAAGTACCATGCCAAGAAGGAGTTTCAAATGGGACAGAAAGTGTGGACCTATAAATCAAGATTTCGGATCATCCTTGGTAAGTTCAAGTATAAATGGTTTGGTCCTTGTGTTGTCACTAACGTGTTTCCTCAGGGAGCTTTGGAGGTTCACAGTCCACAAAAAAATCAAACATTCAAGGTGAATGAACACAGAGTGAAGCCATACATTGGAGTAAATTCTACACCAAGAGCACCTGAGCCACAATTGGTGGATTTCAAGTGTGATCGTACCAAAAATAGTACTCGTCAATTGCACGAATCGTTTTGCAATAAAGTGGTTGTGCAAGTGCAAGTGTCGAACCCACAGAGAATCAGGTTTGTGAAAATTAACTTAAATGCCTAAACTAACCCTATCTTAACCTAGTTCCAAAATCAAACAGGTAGCGTGCGTAAAATATAAACTAAATTAAATACAATAAAAACAAATAAATAAAAAGCCTAAGGTCTAGAATCCACCTCACCATATTAATGAACATATAATCATGCTTAGTTCATACACACAAACGACTATGCTACTAGGCATACTCTGAGTGCTAACACTTTGTTTATATTTCCGTTTATCGATAAAGCACATATGCATATCCTAGTGTTATTACAAAATCTTGTCGAACTAATTGATGCATACACTGTTTAAAAAGTTACAACGGATATTGGTCCAAAGACGAATCATCCGATGTACCTCCGGTTGCAACGAATGTTGACGTTTAACGATTTGTAAAAAACAATCAGCACACTTTTGTCACTAAAATGTATTGAAACGAAAATACATAAAATTAAACGACAGAATAAGCATTAAACTAAGCATAAAAAAATGAACATAAATAAATGGTGAGGCTTCATCTTCAACCTTAGTTGAAGATTAGCCTCCCATACTAAAGGGAAACACAATCGACAAGAAATAAAAGCAATAAACTAAGAAATGACGTTTAGGAGTGTTTACAATGAAGAACAGTGAGGTTTTGGGCCACTGAGGGCGCCTCCAACGTATCCCAAGCATAGGTTAAAATGAAAACATAAGGGTCCTATTTATAGACAAAACTAATGTGCTGCCAGGTCACGTGTGTGCGCTCGATCGCAGGCCCGTCTGCGTTCGATCGTATGCTATGCATTTGACCGCATTGCCGTGTGTGCTCAATCATAGGCGTGGCACTCGATCGCAAGATGTGCGCTTGATCGCACATAACTGCTCTGAAATCCCACGGCGTAAATGAGTTAGCGATGTCGGCTAGGGCAATGCGGACTTCACAGGCTGACGAGGCATGCGCTCGATCGTGCCCACTGCGCTCAAGCGCAGTGAGCTCGATTGCACTGGCAGGGGCCTAGGTTCCATCTTTGCTCAAATTCACCCTTTTAAACCACAATTTGCGCCAAGGACTTACAACACACTAAAACACTAAAATAACACAAAACATCAGATATTAACAAAACTAAGAGCCTAACAAACATAAGTTAAGGGGGGGGTCCAATATACAATATTTGGCACCGATCAAATACCCCCAAGCTTACATTTTGCTAGTCCCTTAGCAAAACAAAAATTGAAAACACAATGAAAACAAGAAACATAAATCTGCTTTCGTGGGAGAAACGATTACATTTAGCGTATGCAACAAGCCTTTTAAACTCCTAGGCATCCCTAGTGGACGAGTGAAGTCTTGTGAGGGTTTTTCAGGAATGACACCTACAAACAATTATTTGGTACTATGTTATTAATGGACAAAGCCCTTCACACAAACACATGGTTCATACATCATTAGTAAATTTAACATATTGAACATACAAACCACATCATCCAGGCATCCAAACATCATTTCACTCAAGGTTGGAAAATTGAGATAACACATGCTCCATAAAGTGCAAAGTAAACTAACACAAGATCATGAGGTTTCAATCATTCCCAAAAGACGTGTGTCCCAAAATTCATAGGAAAACAATGTAATAAATACAACCAAAGGTTGAATTGAAAGATGCAATTTTTTTGTGTAGGCTGTGCAATGCTTGACTCCCTTGAGCTTCTAAATGACCTATGTAACGAGTGTTGGGCTAGTGGCTCCCAAACCAGGCGGTTTTAAGGCACTAGATCTAGAGATATCCCTAGGGCTTAATTACTCAAGTCAAAAAGAGTTACGAAGCCGAAACTAGCCATACAATTACTTAGCTAGAATTTCTCATCTTTTTACGCGTACACTCAATGCTTTGTGAGGCAAGAGGTCTGATTACTTAATGAAAAGCTCAATTTATTATGATTTTCTATTTTTTTTTAACAGCCAAGGTTTTCATCATCACATCACAAACCTATAAATCTCAAGAAACACACTTCGAAGTCAAATCTCATACCTCATGGTCGTACAAATTTTATTGTACTCGCCAATTGCACAAGTCGTTTGTAATACAGTGGATGTGCAAGTGCGAGTGTCGAACCCACAGAGAATCGGCTTTGCTAAAAATCAATTCTAATGCCTAAACTAATAATATCTTAACCTAGTCCCAAAAGCAAACACATGGTGTGCAGAAAATAAAACCTAATTAAAATGCAATAAAACAAAAAGATAAAAATCCTAAGGTCAAGAATCCACCTCACCATATTTAAATACACAGTTAATTAAACATCCGTCTATCGATTAAAAGTGATGCATGTTCTAGTGTCACGCTAGTTCATGCATCCTTACGCCCTATGCATGTCCTATTGTACCTATTGAAATAATCAAAACGTCCGCCCATTTAACAAAAGACAAAATATGAATGGTTTAGGTCCAAAGGATCCAAAGTGAAAGTGATTTAACACTAACTACAATGGATAACTGAACGTAACCCGAACGATGAAATGTATCCAACGGACTAAACGCAAAGACTAAACAACTACGGCACAATCGATGCAACTTTGTCACGAAATTAAACCGAAACGAACACACATGGCAAATAATAAACGGATTAATGTAAAACTAACTATGAAAGAACGTTAAATAAATCCATGGTGAGGCTTCATCTTCAACCTTAGTTGAAGATTAGCCTCCCATGCTAAAGGGAGACACAATTAACAAGAAATAAAATAATTAATTAAAGAAATGACGTTTAAGAGTGTTTACAATCAAGAACAACGAGGTTTTAGGCCACTGAGGGCGCCTCAACTCGTCTCCCAACCATGAAGAAAATCGAAATACACTAAATCCTATTTATAGACAAAATTTAGTGTGCTGCCAGGTCATGGGTGCATTCAAATGTAGAGAGTGCGTTCGAACGCAACCGTGCGTGTGTTCAATCATGGTGTTGTGTATTCGGTCCCAGGTGTGTCGCCGTGCCGCGTGCGTTCCAGAGTAGGCGCTGCGTTCGACCGCAGTGTGTTCGAACGCACTATGTGCGGTCGAATGCACATAACTGCCCACGGCGCAAGGTTGAAGAGATGTACGATAGGGCCGGCTAGGGCGACGCGGGAAACGCGGGCTGACTGGACCTACGTTCGACCGCAGTTACGTTCGAACGCACCAAGTGCGTTCGAACGCACTTCCAGGGGCTTGACTCATTCTTTGTTTCATTTCTCCCCTTTGAGCCACCTTTTGCACCAAAGACCTACAACACATTAAAACACTAAAACAAGATAAAACATTAAATATTAACAAAGCTAAGAGCCTAACAAACATAAGTTAAGGCGGGTACAATATACAATATTTGACATCGATCAAATACCCCCAAACTTACATTTTGCTAGTCCCTTAGTAAAACAAAACTGAAAACAAAACAAGAAACATAAATCCGCTTTCGTGGGAGAAACGATTGCATTTAGCGTATGCAACAAGCCTTTTAAACCACTAGGCATCCCTAGTGGACAAGTGAAGTCTCGTGAGGATTTTTTAGGAATGACACCCATAAACAATTATTTGGCACTATGTTATTAATAGACAAAGCCCTTCACACAAACACATGGTTCATACATCATTAGCAAATTTAACATGTAGAACATACAAACCACATCATCCAGGCATCCAAACATTATTTCACTCAAGGTTGGAAAATTGAGACAACACATGCTCCATGAAGTGCAAAGTGAACAAACGACAAGATCATGGGGTTTCAATCACTCTCCAAAGATGTGTATCCCAAAATTTAAAGGAAAACAATGTGATAAATTAACCAAGGCTTGAATTGAAAGATGCAATTTTTTGTGTAGGCTGTGCAATGCTTGACTCCCTTAAGCTTCTAAATGACCTATGTAATGAGCGTTGGGCCAGTGACTCCCAAACCAAACGGCTTTAGGGCACTAGATGTAGAGACATCCCTAGGGCTTAATTACTCAAGTCAAAAGAGCTACGGAGCCTAAACTAGCAATACAATTTTTTTGGAATTTCTCATCTTTTTACGCGAACACTCAATGCTTAATGAGGCACGAGGTCCGGTTACTCAATGAAAAGTTCAACTTATTATGAATTTTTTTTTTATTACTAGCCAAGGTTTCATCATCATATCGCAAAAACCTAAAAATCTCAAGAAACATTTTTCAAAGTCAAATCTCATACCCCACAAACCCTAATGCTAGTGTGCATGTGAAATATCAATTAAACAAGTGGAGTCTCTCTAATCCAACACATGAATCAAAAAAACTGGGATTTCTAATGATAGGCAATGTTCAAACAAGTTAAACACACCAATGACATGCAATCCATAGTTACGATGTAAGTCATGACCAATCAATAACATAGCAATAAACAAAAAGAAAAAAAATTATATACAGGGCAAAAACAAATATATACAGACAAAAACAAAATAAAACAAGACAGACAAAGTGTTTGTCCACACCCCCAAACTTAAATGACACATTGTCCCTAATGTGACAAGAAATACATTACAGTGGAATGAGGAACCGGGATGAGCAAAGTCCAAGGAGTCCCCCAAACTTGAACATCAGAACACTTGTCAAAAACTAACAGTAATCTTTTTTTCAAAGATCAAACATCAAAATGTTAATTGCTGTTAGAAACCGAAACAAACTAAAATGACAGGAAATAAAATAACAAAAAGAAAATAAATAAAAAATACGGTGCGAAAAATAAAAAGGAAAAATACCGCACCTTCCCCGCTCATAAGGGTGTCGAACCAATCCCTTCCATCCTTTCTTCTTTAAAATCTAATACCCCTCTGGAAGGATGTTTTGCCATCTTATGTAGTTGTCCTTGTTTCGAGGGATCCACTTAGGAACACGGTTCCTAGATTTGTGATCTTCTGTGTACGATTCCTCAAAGATTTCTACATAAGATGGCTCTTCGAGACATTGGAAAGATGGAACTTGATGTGAATGATATGTCTTGAGAGGGATTGTGACGAAGGAGTGAGCTTCAGTACTCACTTCCTTGTCATTGGGCCAATTTGAAATTGGCGGGGGCTCAATCTGCTCCTGCATTTCTTCTTCCCCATTTTCAGTCTGCATCTCAGGAGTGGGATCCAATAAGGCCTTAGCTTGCTCATGTACCATGTCAAGGTCCAAATCAAACTCAAATTGAGCAAAGCTCTCTTCCAAAGGATCCTCCAGACTTGGCTCTCTAAACCTCATAGCTTGCTTGAGGAACTTGTCAAGATCCATATCATCTTCAATTTGATCAAAAAACTCTCCCGATGGATCCTCAAGACTAGGCTCACTAAAAGTATCAGCATGATCAAGTAGCCTGTCCAGGTCTAGGTCATCTTCTTGGGTGAAGTGTTCCATCTCAGGATCCTCTAAACTTAACTCATGCAACACACCATCTTGCACAACTAGCCTATCAAGGTCTAGGTCACAGTCATCTGGGGTGAAACATTCCATCTTAGGGTCCTCTAAGCTAAACTGACTTACAGCATCATCAACAATTTCCTCACTCCTACATGTGATGGTGGCTTGGACATGCTCATGATGAGGATTGCTAGGGCAATCCTCATCAATCATGTACTGCCCTCTAGCCATCTCTTGACTTTGAAATTCCTCTTCCTCAATTCTGTTGAATTCAGCAACTAGATGACCAAGCTGTCCTTCCAACCTTGCAACTGCTTCAGTGTTTGCCACAGTGGCATCTATGATTTCTTGACATGGTTGGTCGACTGTTTTCCTAAACTCCTCGAGTGCGTCTTCTAATGATGGTTCTTGTGGCTCAGGAATGGTGGGTTGGCCAACTAGTTCCATGAATTCCTTAAGAGTTTCTTCCAAAGAAGATTTCTCAGGAGGATAGTCAAATGATGAATGGGAAGAAAAATGGTTGTTGAACTGCGGATATTCAGGATAGTGCAGTTCGTCAACCTGGGGAGCAAAATTTTCCGTAGCATGATCATGCCACGAAAAATTAGAATAGTTGCTCCAGTCTGGGTTATAAAAATTTAAATCTGATTCAAACCCAGGACTGGAGAAACTGGTGTTCAACTGCTCATGTGAAAAATTGGAAAATTGCCCCCAATGCAGACAATCACCTATACTATGATAAGGGCTGGAGCAGTGTGAACATAGTTCATGTAGGTACAAATTGGTAGGATTAGGCGTCCTACCACTAGGGGAAACATCAAAATAATTGAACGGAAGACTCATGCTTCACCTAAACAGTTCAAAACATCCCACATGAAACAATATCCACATACAAAAATAAACAAAAACTACCAAACTAAATAAATAACAAAACAACTAATTAACAAAACAATAAACTAATTAAATAAATAAAAATTAAATTAAACTAACAAAAACTAAAAACAGCTAGTAAATAAATAAAAACAGGCAGAAACAATAAATAATAATAGACAAAACAATAATTAAATAAAAGAACCCAAAAAAAATTGAAAATTGGACACATACACTGTCTCGGGTCTGCTGGCGCAGCCAGCTGAGGTGCGTTCAAATGCAGGACCCTACGATTGATCGCAGACACGCAAATAAGCAGAAAATGTAGCAGTATGTGTACGTGCGTTCGATCGAAACTGAGGTGCGATCGTTCGCAACAGTGCACTACGGTTCAGTCAGAGGGGCGCGCTCGCACGCAGAGGCGTGTATCGCGAGCGCAGGTACGCGGCCGAAGGAATAGGCTCAAGTGCTTTCAAATGCAGAAACTGCGTTCGACCGCACTGTCGGGGCCTGATTTTCCACAACTGAACTTAAACTAAAAAAAAAATGCAAAAACAAACACTAATCTAATTTTTTTTTTGGATTTTTTTTTCTATACAAAAGCACGAAATAAATAAAATAAATGCACAATAAAAATAACTAGTAGAAAAATAAAATTAATCTAAGCAAGCAAAATTAATTTAAACAAAACAACGATTCCCCGGCAACGACGCCAAAATTTGGTCGTACAAATTTTATTGTACTCGCCAATTGCACGAGTCGTTTGTAATACAGTGGATGTGCAAGTGCGAGTGTCGAACCCACAGAGAATCAGCTTTGCTAAAAATCAATTTTAATGCCTAAACTAATAATATCTTAACCTAGTCCCAAAAGCAAACACATGGTATGCAAAAAATAAAACATTATTAAAATGCAATAAAACAAAGAGATAAAAATCCTAAGGTCTAGAATCCACCTCACCATATTTAAATACACAGTTAATTAAACGTCCGTCTATCGATTAAAAGCGATGCATGTTCTAGTGTCACGCTAGTTCATGCATCCTTACGCCCTATGCATGTCCTATTGTACCTATTGAAATAATCAAAACGTCCGCCCATTTGACAAAAGACAAAACATGAACAGTTTAGGTCCAAAGGATCCAAAGTGAAAGTGATTTAACACTAACTACAATGGATAAATGAACGTAACCCGAACGATGAAATGTATCTATCGGACTAAACGCAAAGACTAAACAACTACGGCACAATCGATGCAACTTTGTCACGAAATTAAACCGAAACGAACACACATGACAAATAATAAACGGATTAATGTAAAACTAACTATGAAAGCATGTTAAATAAATCCATGGTGAGGCTTCATCTTCAACCTTAGTTGAAGATTAGCCTCCCATGCTAAAGGGAGACACAATCAACAAAAATAAAACAATTAATTAAAGAAATGACGTTTAAGAGTGTTTACAATCAAGAACAAGGAGGTTTTAGGCCACTGAGGGCGCCTCAACTCGTCTCCCAAGCGTGGAGAAAATTGAAATACACTAAATCCTATTTATAGACAAAATTTAGTGTGCTACCAGGTCAGGGGTGCGTTTGAACGCAGATGGTACGTTCGAACGCAACCGTGCATGCGTTCGATCATGGTGCTGTGCATTTAGTCGTAGGTGTGCCGTCGTGCCGCGTGCGTTGGAGAGTAGGCGCTACATTCGACCGCAGTACGTTCGAACGCACTATGTGCGGTCGAACGCATATAACTGCCCACGGCGCAAGGTTGAAGCGATGTACGATAGGGCCAGCTAGGGCGACGCGGGAAACGCAGGCTGACTGGACCTGCGTTCGAACGTGGTCCCTGCGTTTGACCACAGTTACGTTCGAACGCACCAAGTGCGTTCGAATGCACTTCCAGGGGTTTGACTCATTCTTTGCTTCATTTCTCCCCTTTGAGCCACCTTTTGCACCAAAGACCTACTGATAAGCGCCGAATGTTGCACATTCAATCCCCTTAACTCGTATATGTTAATTCCTTAGCATTGTTATTTTTTTGATTTTGTGTTGTTTTTGTGTTTTCAGGTATTTAATAAAGATGCAAGAAAAACCATTAATTTTGGGTTTAAAGCACAATTTGAGAGGACCTAGAAGATATGATTAAGCTTAACCAATCACAATAGAAGATATATATATGATGTGGTTAAGTTTAATTAAATCAAGGAAATGATAAAATCGGAATTTCTCCACTTAGAGTCAAAATCGGATCGGATAGAATTTCAGAGTTTGAACACGTCTCAGTATTTTGGCCATAACTTTCAGCTCAATTATCAGATTAAGGTGATTTCAGAGGAATTGGAAAGATAATTCAAATTTATACAATTCATGATGAAATAGGATTTTCCTAAATCGGACTCCCGCTATGCCAAAATCGTCCCGTAATAGAAGGAAGCAAATCTGGACGAATCCTATTCCGATTTGTACATGGATTGACTCCTAATTTGACTAGGAGATTGAAATCCGAATTCTCTAGGTTTCCTAGGGCTTCTAGGACTTGTAGCTCCCTATAAATAAGCCTCTAAGCTTTAAGAAAAGATATACTTAGTTTTAGACAGAAAATATTTCTTGGAGGCTTAGCGGAGTCATGAGCGGCTAAACCCCTTTGTGGGGTACAGATGTAACCCTTTCCAAGCACAATGGTGATTGTATTTGATTTGATTTAATTCAATTTATGTGTGTTGATTGCATAACTGTGAGGATTGCAACTCTAGATTTCTGTTCTTAATATTCAATGCAATTGTTATTCAATTCTAAATCAATATTTGCGAAATCCTATTCTTATCTTAGAAATTATTTTGCCTATATTGAACTCAAATCAATCTTATTTTCTGTGATGATAAGATTGATGGTTATGCAATGGGTTTTAATAGACATATGATTAATAGGATTAAGATAGGCCATGCCTAGGGAAGACGGTTCGTACTACACCCTAGTTTAGTGTAATTTAGGTAGACGATCCGTGCAAACCGAAGATGGGTTATGCTATTCCATTGATTGTATGAAAACTTATTAAGGGATTTTATAGTTAATGCCTAGGGAAGACGGGTCGTGCTGCATCTTAGTGGTTAGGTGGACGATCCGTGCCAACCGAAGATAGATTATCCTTATCCATTGATATTGTATTTTCTTGTTCTTTTATAACATACATATTCTGAGTTTCTGGAATTAAATACGGTTACCATTGTTGTGCGGATTATGGTGAAATCGGTACCTTACTTCTCTCTCTCATATATTTACTCTTAATTTAGCATTTAATTTCATGCGCTTTTAATTCTCAAAACAATCAAATCTCTTTTGTTCAATTAGGTTAAATTTAGTCTTTTGAATTTAGTAACGAAACCCCTACAGTCCTTGAGGTTCGATACCCTCTCTATAGCCGTATCCTACAAAGATTCGTCCTATTGTGAGTGGTTATTTTATTATTGATATTTTTGGTCACGAAATCACCACATCACCTACAACACACTAAAACACTAATACAAGATAAAACATTAAATATTAACAAAGTTAAGAGCCTAACAATCATAAGTTATGGGGGGTACAATATACAATATTTGACACCGATCACCTCACAGACCCTAATGCTAGTGTGCATGTAAAATATCAATCAAACAAGTGGAGTCTCTTTAATCCACCACATGAATAAAAAACTAGGATTTGTAATAATATGTAATGTTCAAACAATTTAAACACACTAATGACATGCAATCCACAGTTACGATGTAAGTTGTGCCCAATCAACAACATAGCAACAAATAAAAAGAAAAAAAAATTATATACAGACAAAAACAAAACAAAACAAGTAAATAAACAAACACAATAGACAGACATAATGTTTGTGCACACCCCAAAACTTAAATGACACATTGTCCCCAATGTGGCAAGAAATACAATACAGTGGGATGAGGAACCGAAGAGTGAAAAGTCCAAGGCGTCCCCCGAACTTAAACATCCAAACACCTGTCAAAAACTAACAGCAATCTTTTTCTCACAAGCACAAACATCAAAAAGTTAATTTCTGTTAGAAACTGAATAAAATAAATTAAAAAATAAAATGACAGAAAATAAAATAACAAAAATAAAATAAATAAAAAATGTAGTGCTGAAAATAAAAAAGAAAAAATACTGCACCTTCCCCGCTCATATGGGTGTCCAATCCCTTCCATCATTTCTTCTTTAGAATATGATACCCCTCTGGAATGTTCCACCATCTTATGTAGCAAGTTTGCTTTCTTTGAAAAATTTTCTTGGTATGCCTATTCCTATATTTGCACTTTTTTGTGCGTGATACCTTGAAAATCTCGACATAAGATGGCTCTTCAAGACATTGGAAAAATGAAGCTTGTGGTTCATGTTGCTTCTCGAGAGGGATTGTGATGAAGGAATGAGCTTCAGTACTCACTTCCTTGACATTGGACCAATTTAAAATTGGCGGGGGCTCAATCTGCTCCAGGTTCTCTTCTTCTCCATTCTCAGTCCGCATCGCAGGAGCGGGATCCAATAAGGCCTTAGCTTGCTCATGTACCATGTCAAGGTCCAAATCAAACTCCAATTGAGCAAAGCTCTCTTCCAAAGGATCCTCCAGACTTGGTTCTCTAACCATCACAGCTTGCTTGAGGAATTTGTCAAGATCCAGATTATATTCAATTTGATCAAAACACTCTCTCGATGGATCGTCAAGACTTGGCTCACTAAAAGTATCAGCATGATGAAGTAGATTGTCCAGGTCTAGGTCATCTTTATCTTGAGCAAAGTGTTCCATCTCAGGATCCTCTAAACTTAAATCATGCAACACACCATCTTACACAACTAGCCTATCAAGGTCTAGGTCACAATCATCTGGGGTGAAGTATTCCATCTTAGGGTCCTCTAAGCTAAACTCACTTACAACCTCATCCGCATTTTCCTCAATAACAAGTTCGGTGGTGGTTTGGGCATTCTCATGTGCAGACTTGTTAACTTCAGTCATGTAATGATTTATGAAAGGGCAATCATCAAATTGGTGAGAAGGATGATAACAATATTCACATGACTGATGAGGTGCATGAGTGTGAGAGAGCTGGGTATGGGCATGTCTGGCTGCCATGAGTTGGTTCACCCTCTCCTTAAAGTCATTGAAATTAGCGGTTGGAAAATGTTGCACTAATGACTCTTGGGGAGGATGATTATATGATGAAGGCAAGGAAGAGTGGTTATCTAAAATGAAAGGCTCAGCTGCTAATGAGAATGAGTTAGGGAATGATATCTCAGTGGTTTCCCCCTTCTCCGTTTGTACCTCAAGAGTATTATGCTCTAGATTTGGCTGTCTCCTTGAAAACTTCCTCACTCCTAGTCATCTCATGACTTTGAAACTCCTCTTCCTCAATTATGTTGAATTCAGCTACTAGATGACCAAGCTGTCTTTCCAACCTTGCAATTGCTTCAGTGTTTGCCATGGCTACATCCTTGATTTCATATATGGATTGGGAGCTGACCATGGCAAAACTCTTAAGCTATTGTACACACTGGTTGGCTGTTTGCCTAAACACCTCGAGTGTGTCTTTCAATGATAGTTCTTGTGACGCAGGAATGGAGGGTTGGCCGACTAGTTCCATGAATTCCTTAAGAGTTTCTTCCAAAGAAGATTTCTTAGGAGGATAGTCATATGATGAATGGGAAGAAAATTGGTTGTCGAACTGCGGATAATCAGGATGGTGCAATTTGTTAACTTGGGGTGCATAATTTCCCATGGCATAAGCTTGCCACGAAAAATCAGAATGGCTGCTCCAGTCAGGGTTATAAAAATTTGAATTTGATTCAAACCTAGGGCTGGAGAAACTGGTGTTTATCTGCTCATGTGAAAAATTAGAAAATTGTCCCCAATGTGGACAATCACCTAAACTATAGTAAGGGTTGGAGCAGTGTGAACATGGTTCATGTGGATAAAAATTGGTAGGATTAGGCGTCCTACAACTAGGGGAGACATCAAAATTATCGAATGGAAGACTCATGCTTCACCCAAACAGTTCAAAATATCCCACATGAAACAATCCAATTTACAAAAATAAAATAAAATAACCAAAAACTAATAAAAATAAACTAAACAATAAACTAACAAAACAATAAACTAATTAAACAATTAAAAATAAAAACAAACTAACTAAAACTAACAACAACAATAAAACAAATAAAAACAGGCAGAATAAATAAAAGACAAACTAATAATTAAACAACAACAACAACAAAAAAAAAAGAAAACTGAACTCATACACTGCCTCGGGTATGTTGGTGCAGTTAGCAGAAATGCGCTCGAGTGCAGAAAAATAAGATCAATCTCAGACACGCAGAAATGTAGCAACTGCAGCATGTACGCTCAATCGCAACAGAGGTGCGATCGATCGCTCAAGCGTATTGCAGTCTGTCAGAAAGGCGTGCTCACACGCAACTGCGTACTAAGCGAGCCCAAGCACTCGAACAAGATGGAATAGGCTCATGTGTGCTCAATCACAACAAAGATGCGATCGATCACATTATTAGTGCCTGATTTTCCAGAAACTAAGTAAACAACCAAACATTAATTTTTTTTGGATTTTTTTTTTCTATACAAAAGCACGAAACAAATAAAATAATTGCTGAAATTAAAATAACTAGTAGAAAGATAAAATTAATCTAAACATAAAATTAATTCCAACAAAACAACCGATTCCCCGGCAATGGTGCCAAAATTTGATCGTACAAAAAATAGTACTGGTTAATTGCATGAATCATTTTGCAATAAAGTGATTGTGCAAGTGCGAGTGTCAAACCCACAGAGAATCGGGTTTGTGAAAATTAACTTAAATGCCCAAACTAACCCTATCTTAACCTAGTTCCAAAATCAAATAGGTAGCGCGCGTAAAATATAAACTAAATTAAATGCAATAAAAACAAATAAATAAAAAGCCTAAGGTCTAGAATCCACCTCACCACATTAATGAACATATAATCATGCTTAGTTCATACTCACAAACGACTATGCTACTAGGCATACTCTGAACGCTAACACTTTGTTCATATTTTTGTCTATCGATAAAGTACATATGCATATTCTATTGTTATTACAAAATCTTGTCGAACTAATCGATGCATACACTGTTTAAAAAGTTACAATGGATATTGGTCCGAAGACGAATCATCCGATATACCTCCAGTTGCAACGAATGTTGACGTTTAACGATTTGTAAACAACAATCAACACACTTTTGTCACTAAAATGTATTGAAACGAAAACACATAAAATTAAACGACAGAATAAGCATTAAACTAAGCATAAAAACATGAACATAAATAAATGGTGAGACTTAATCTTCAACCTTAGTTGAAGATTAGCCTCCCATGCTAAAGGGAAACACAATCGACAAGAAATAAAAGCAATAAATTAAGAAATAACGTTTAGGAGTGTTTGCAATGAAGAACATGGAGGTTTTGGGCCACTAAGGGTGCCTCCAACATATCCTAAACGTAGGTTAAAATGAAAACACAAGGGTCCTATTCATAGACAAAACTAATGTGATGTCAGGTCACGTGTGTGCGCTCGATTGCAGGTGGTGCGCTCGATCGCAGGCCCATCTACATTCGATTGTATGCTGTGCATTCAACTGCACTGCCGTGTGTGCTCGATCGTAGGCGTGGCGCTCGATCGCCATGCGCTCGATTGCGAGATGTGCGCTTGACCGCACACATCTACTCTGAAATCCCACGGTGCAAGTGAGTTAGCGATGGCGGCTAGGGTGACGCTGACTTCACTGGCTGACGAGGCATGCGCTCGATCGTGCCCATTGTGTTCAAGCGTAGTGCGCTCGATCGCACTGGCAATGGCCTAGGTTCCATTTTTGCTCAAATTCACCCATTTGAACCACAATTTGCACCAAGGACCTACAACACACTAAAACACTAAAATAACACAAAACATTAGATATTAACAAAACTAAGAGCCTAACAAACATAAGTTAAGGGGAGTCCAATATACAATATTTGGCACCGATCAAATACCCCCAAACTTACATTTTGCTAGTCCTTTAGCAAAACAAAAATTGAAAACACAATGAAAACAAGAAACATAAATCCGCTTTCGTGGGAGAAACGATTGCATTTAGCATGTGCAACAAGCCTTTTAAACCCCTAGGCATCCCTAGTGGATGAGTGAAGTCTTATGAGGGTTTTTCAGGAATGACACTTACAAACAATTATTTGGTACTATGTTATTAATGGACAAAGCCATTTACACAAACACATGGTTCATACATCATTAGCAAATTTAACATGTTGAACATACAAACCACATCATCCGGGCATCCAAACATCATTTCACTCAATGTTGAAAAATTGAGACAACACATGCTTTATAAAGTGCAAAGGGAGCTAACACAAGATCATGGGGTTTCAATCATTCTCAAAAGAAGTGTGTCACAAAATTCATAGGAAAACAATGTGATAAATACAACCAAGGCTTGAATTGAAAGATGCAATTTTTTTGTCTAGGCTGTGCAATGCTTGACTCCCTTAAGCTTCTAAATGACCTATGTAATGAGTGTTGAGCTAATGGCTCCCAAACCAGGCGGTTTTAGGGTACTAGATGTAGAGACATCCCTAGGACTTAATTACTCAAGTCAAAAAGAGCTACGAAGCCTAAACTAGCCATACAATTACTTAGCTGGAATTTCTCATCTTTTTACACGAACACTCAATGCTTTGTGAGGCAAGAGGTCTGGTTACTCAATGAAAAGCTCACTTTATTATGATTTTTTTATTTTTTTTTAAAAGCCAAGGTTTCCATCATCACATCACAAACCTAGAGATCTCAAGAAACACACTTCAAAGTCAAATCTCATACGTCACAGACCCTAATGCTAGTGTGCATGTGAAATATCAATCAAACAAGTACAGTCTCTCTAATCCAACACATGAATCAAAAACTAGGATTTCTAATGATATGCAATGTTCAAACAATTTAAACAAACCAATGACATGCAATCCACAGTTACGATGTAAGTTATGCCCAATCAACAACATAGCAACAAACAAAAAGAAAAAAAATTATATACAGACAAAAACAAAACAAAACAAGTAAATAAACAAACAAAATAGACAGACAGAATGCCCTAAGAATAAGAGAAAAGTATGTCATTGTTGTTCATTGTGGAGGGCGTTTGAGCAGTGTAGAAGCTCAAGCACCTTTGTTGAGGTCAGTGGTCACTCAAAAATTAAAGTGTCACTCAAAACTATGATTTTCATTCATTAGCAACCTTAAAGAGATAAACGCCATCTTCACAATGAATTGGAATTTAAAGTCTAATAACTTACAACAGGCAAGCCAAGGCATCATAAGTTCGAAACAGTGTAAAGTGAATTAGCACAAGACTATGAAGCTTCCAAATAAATTCAATGTGCAATGTCTCAATATTTCAAGCTTCACTGAATTTCTCATCAAAATGAATAACAATGGCATACTTTTCTCTTATTCTTATGAGGCTCTACAATGTTTAGTTCCCTTAAGCTTTCTAATTGACCCATGTAGCGAGTGTTGAGTCAATGACTCCCAAACTAGATGGTTTTAGGGCATTAGGTGTAAAGACACCCCTAAGGACTTACTAACTCGAGTAAAAAATGCTACGAAACTAAACTAGCCATAATTTTAACCAAATCAAATTTCTTCACCTTTTGACATGAACACTCAATGCTTTGAGGCAAGAGGTCCAGTTACTCAGTGAAAAGCTTATCAATGATTTTTTTTTTATATATATATATGCTAAGCTATCCAACCAATAAGTCATCCAGTATCACCCAAAACACAGAAACATACACATTAAAACCACATGTCATACCCCACAAATCCTGTGCTAATGTGCTTGTGTTAGAGCCTATCAAACATGTGAATTCTCAACTGCCCAAAGTAAGTAACCAAACTTAAAAATTCTATCATCAGATCATGTGTTCAAAATTTTAAGCTCACTGATGAAATTCAAATTACAATTTTTTTAGATCAACAAAAATTTCAAGACAGCATGAACATGCAATTTTTTATTTTTTTTTAAAAAAAAGGGACAAAGAGTGTGTAAATGTGTCCCCATACTCCCAAACTTAAATTACACATTGTCCCCAATGTGTAAATAATATGGAAAGACCTTACTTGGGGAGATGGAGAATTGTTTGGATTGGCATGGCTCATAGCACACCCCCAAACTTGAATTGAAGTACCCTTTTGTCGCTGAAAACACAATACTAAAGTAACAATGGAAAACAAAAACAAAATAAAAAAATAAAAAAAAAACGAAAATAAAAAAAAGAAATAAAAGGATATGCTGTGGGGTGCCTCCCATGAGCGCTAAGTTTTACGTCTTCAACTAGACGATGTGGTCACTCACTGTTGTCCCCCATGTGGTGTCAGTCAAGACTTCTGTCAAATAGGTGGTGCGCAACTCTCAACCCAAGTGGTGCAAAACCACTTCTAAAATTGCGCAACCCCCCGCACTCAATGGCCTCAGTACCATTGACCTCAACAGAGGTGCTTGAGCTTCTAGACTGCTCAAACGCCCTTAGGGGTGTCTTTACACCTAATGCCCTAAAACCATCTAGTTTGGGAGTCATTGACTTAATACTCGTTACATGGGTCAATTAGAAAGCTTAAGGGAACTAAACATTACAGAGCCTCATAAGAATAAGAGAAAAGTATGCCATTGTTGTTCATTTTGATGGAAAATTCAGTGAAGCTTGAAATATTGAGACATTGCACATTAGATTTATTTGGAAGCTTCATAGTCTTGTGCTAATTCACTTTACACTGTTTCAAACTTGTGATGCCTTGGCTTGCCTGTTGTAAGTTATTAGACTTTAAATTCCAATTCATTGTGAAGATGGGGTTTGTCTCTTTAAGGTTGCTAATGAATAAAAATCATGGTTTTGAGTGACACTTTAACTTTTGGGTAACATGAGCTTATGCATAATGTTTGTGGGTAACATTCCTGAAAAACCCTCACGAGACTTCACTTGTCCACTAGGAAATATTTAGAGGTTTAAAAGGCTTATTGCATACGCTAAATGCAATCGTACATCCCAGAAAAGCTGGATTTATCTTTTTATTTTTCATTTAATTTTTAGTTGTGTATTGCTAAGGGACTAGCAATATGTAAGTTTGAGGGTGTGATAAGTGCTTAAATATTCATATTTAAGCCCCTTAATTTATATTTGTTAAGCTCTTAGTTTGTGTTATTTTGTTATATTTTATTGTCTTTTTGTGTTTTCCTTGTTTTATAGGTTTATGGAAGAAAATGAAGCAATTATGGAAATCTAGGGCTTAAAGAGTAAAATTTGGGAAAAGCTAAAGTTTCTGCCAGTGCGATCGATCGTAGGAGACCTGCGATCGAGCGCACTAGTGCTCGAGCGTCCAAGACAAGGAACGAGCGCATCTGAGCTCGCGCGCACAAGAAGATGATCGATTGCATCTACGATTGAGTGCACACGGCCTATGATCGAGTGCAGCTGTGCGTGAAGACCAAGTCTGCCACAACCCTATATTGGATAGTTTTATTTTTAGAGTTTTTGCAACTAGGACTAAACCCTATGATTTTTAGGGTTTCTAGGGTTTCCTTAGACTCTATAAATAAGCTTGTAAACACAGAAAAACACACAAGCAATTTTGGAGAAGAATTTACGACTCTCAAGAAAGCGATTTTTTCGGGTTTATTCTTTTCCCTTTATTTTATTTTATAAAGATGATTAGCATCAATATCATGTGTAACTAAACCTTTCAGTAGGGCTAGATTGAAGCCCTGATCATGTTTATTTAGTAATTCAATATTGGCGCCTTTGCGATAATTGCATTATGGTATTTAACTTGATTAATTCCTGCATTCAATAATTCGTTATATGTGTGTGTCTGGCCAACATATGCATGTGGTATGAACTAGTTAGTTAAACCAATTTGGATGGCCAAGTCCTGGGTTTAATAATTGTAACAAAAGCAATCCACGCCGGGTTCTTAGGTTAATCAACATGGGAAACCGGAAGTATATACCATGCCCTAGGTCTCATGTGTTTGTCGGTTTTCACAGTTTTTATGCTTTTTTAAAGAACAACTTAGTATATACCATGCTAAATCCTTTAAGAAAGAAAATAATTAGAGTATACAACATGCCTAACTCATTGCTTAGAGAAACCAATAGCTTAAGGAGTATACACCATGCCCTTAAGTTGGCAAATATTAGGTAGTCATAATGTAATTAAAGCATTGGCATATTGTTTTATTGTGTAAGTATGATTAGTGATGGATATCACAGCCCTACCCTTTTATCATTATCAAATCAAAAATCAATTTCTCTATCTTTTATTTTACATTGTGAAATTAATTCTAATTTATTTTTATTTCTTTTCTTAATATAAATTTTGTGACAGTTTGATATTTTAATTTAGTTATTTAATTCTAAGCAAAATTACCAATCCTTGTGGGAATGATCTCGCACTTGCACATCATGTTACTACACTGACCTTGTGCACTTGCAAGTAAAACTGCAATTATTTACCTATTAATTTAGGTAGATAAATTCACAACAATGCGCTCGATCATGTCATGCTTAGGCTCGATCGTAGGTGCACTCGATCGCACTAACAAGAACCTTCAAATCACATTTTCATGTCAATGATCTGCAGCACAATAAAACACTACAACTAACAAAAACATTAGAAAATAACCAAACTAAGAGATTAACAAACATAAGTTAAAGGGGCTCAAATATACAATATTTGGTACTCATCATTCTTGCCGAATTTCGAGGTAACCCCTTGCCCGTTACTATTTCATTGCTTCCTTAGGCCTCGTTTGACAAACATGTTATGGCAAAGGCCTTTGGCAATCTACTGTTCATGGGGTGTACGAATGTTAGCAGCTGAAGTGAAGTAAATGCAGGGCCTCAGTTACAAAACTTGAAAAGCAGCGCCAAATTAAGAAACCCCTCGCCCTTTTCCAAAAATGCCCCTACAAGGGACAAACATACAGCTCCTCCTTGAAGAACGCATTTCCTATTGCAATCTTTTCTTTGTAGTTCGGCTGGAAGACTGCAAACAGAGTGCCATTTTTCACAACTAACCAACTGCACAGGGCCGCTTCTTCTTCCTCCGGTTTACCCATCGACGGCGAAGACCCTCCACCACGGCGCCACTCACTAGATCCCGGACTCAGGTGATTTTCCTGACTCGAGACCACAAAGATTTTAGATCTGAACCCATGACAAAAATTTTTTTTCCCTTGCTTCTTTCTTCTTTAAATGTGTTGTATGCCTCTGCACATGAAATGAAAAAGTTTTGTTTGTTTGGCATTTGAGAGCTTTTTGATTTTAGTGTTGTCGGATTTTTGAGAACATTTATAAACAATGGTTCTTCTAGCTCTTCCATTTCTTTTAGTGTGTGGACAAGTTTGGCTGTGTTCATGTTAATGGGTTGGTGTTTTTGGAATTGGAGGACATGAAGAAGCAAATACTGTCGCTTATCTTTCGGACGTCATAAATAGGCATACGTAATTTGAGAGAAAATTCAAGAATCTAACAATCAAATCCATAAAATCCAACCCAAAATTCCTAATCAGAAACTCAACAAAATTACCCAAAAAAGGAGCACATAAAGACCAATAGATCGTGGATGCCAACCAAAGCCTAACCCAACCAAAATACAAAACTTAAAAATCAAACAAAAATAAGCAAAACTCGGAAACCCAAAAAAATAATAAAATAAAATAAAATAAATATACCGAAATATACATTCTCAACAGCTTGAGGGCATTTTGATTTCAGGGTAAAGGCATGTGCTTGTGTTGCTTCTCACTTTCTCTGTCTCTGTCTCTCTGTCTATCTGTTCTCTCTCTCTCTCTCTCTGTTTGGCTCTGCGTAGTTTGTCTGTCTCTGGTTCTTGGTGTGGTTGGTTTTGTTATGTGGGTTTACATTCTCAACAGCTTTCAACGGAGGTACTTAGACCAAAACAATGAAGCAATATGTTATGTGCTTATAGCTTTTTAAAAAAACACGAGTACAATATAGATTATTTTATAGACATGTAACGTTTATATATAACTATGAAATAATTTATTGAAAGATTAAATTTAAGATTTGTTTGCTTTTATTTTCTTGTGGAATTTGCTATTTATGGCAAATGACCCACTAGTCGGGATGTTTCAAGGTGTGAGGTTGGATAAATTACTTTCACAAAGTTGTTCATCTTGTAATCCACCATCCAAGAAAAATCATATCTAGTATTGTAAATGGACAATTGGTGTGGGATTTTCAATTTTGAATGGCGATTGGTTAAACTGCCCTTGTCTTTGATCCTATGGCTTTGATGTGTCTGGGCATATTTAGTGTGTGGGCAAGTTTTTGTGTTCATGTTTGATGGGTTGGTGTTTTTAGAATTGGAGGACATGAAGAAGTCAGGTTTAGGACTGTGAGAGAGTTGTATGTTGGTACTGAGGAGGAGGAAGGTTTGGTTTAGGGTAAAGGCATGTGCTTGCGCTGCTTCTCACTCTCTATCCCTGTCTCTGTCTCTCTATCTGTTCTCTCTCTCTCTCTCTATTTGGCTCTGTGTAGTTTGTCTGTCTCTGGTTCTTGGTGTGGTTGGTTTTATTATGTGGTTTACATTCTAAACCAAAACAAGAAAGCAAAAGCAATATGTTATGTGCTTATAGCTTTTTAAAAAAAACACGAGTACAATATAGATTATTTTATAGACACGTAACGTTTATATATAATTATGAAATAATTTATTGAAAGATTAAATTTAAGATTTGTCTGCTTTTATTTTCATGTGGAATTTGCTATTTCTGGCAAATGACTCACTAGTCAGGATGTTTCAAGGTGTGAGGTTGGATAAATTACTTATTCATTTGTTATTAAATACGAAATTAACTATAAACATCCCACACCTGGAAACAGTAGACAACATTTAATTGAACCATACATAATAGACGACATTTAATTGAAAACCCTTACATTTTGTCACCCCCGTAGTTTTGTGGTTACAGATGTCAGACCGTTCATCAACTGCCTCCGGCCATGGTCACCAGGAGATGAGTGTATGCTCCATGTCCCCTTCGTACCTCATCGAGTAAAGATAACCCCGGTCGGCGCTATGTTGGGTGCTTTAAATTTAAAGATGGTACTGGAACACATTGCAAGTTTTTATTGGATTGACGACCTTATCAATGATCGTACCTGTGCGATGTTATCTGAGCTGAAGAAAAAGAATAAGTTGTTGGAGGACCAACTTCGCCATAAAGAAGCTGTTGAGAGTCGACTCTATTTTGTGCTTATTGCATTATGCGGTCTATGTTTGACTCTATCTTCAATGCTCAAGTATGTTATTTTTGGACTACCTTACGGTATTGATCGGCGTAGGCTACCCTTGCAGGAAAATGTTTTGGCCAACAAAATACCATATGCATTGTATTTATAAGACAATCCTATATGTAACAACATAGTTGATCAATGTCAAATATTGTATATTGGACCCCCCTTAACTTATGTTTGTTAGGCTCTTAGTTGTGTTAATATCTTATGTTTTGTGTTGTTTTTGTGTTGTGTTGTGCTGTAGGTCCTTGTCGTGAAAACGTGGCTTAAAGGGAAGAATTGAGCTAAGAGATGTCAAGCCCCTGCCAGTGCACTCGAGCGCACTTAGTGCGATCGAGCGCACTGCGATCGAATGCAGAGGCCATGATCGATTGCAAGCCATGTTGGCCCGTGAAGTCTGCGTTGCCCTAGCCGGGCCTATGCTCCATTGCTTCAACGTTTGCGCTATGGGCAGTTACATGCGATCGATCGCACTATATGCGATAGAACGCAATGCAGTCGAACGCAACGCCTACGCTCGAATACACGCGGCACCGCGATGCGCTTGCGGTCGAACGCATGACAGATGATTGAACGCACGCAAGGATGCGATCGATCGCACCTCTTACAATCGAACGCACCCCTGACCTTGCAGCATGATTTATTTTGTCTATAAATAGAACCTCACCTCTTTTCTTGTATTTTTACGTTTTGGGAGGCGCCTTAGGGGCCAGAAGCCCTCTGTTCCTCACTGTGTAACCCCCTAAATCGTCACTTATTTTATTTTAACGCTTTATCTTAGTTTTAATTGGTCTCTTGTTCCCATGGGAGGCTAATCTTCAACTAAGGTTGAAGATGAAGCCTCACCATGTTTTTATCTACATATTTTTATGCTTAGTTTGATATTCCATTCATCGTTTACTGTTTTGCTTGTTCGTTTCAATTCAATTTCGTGACAAAATTGCATTGATTGTTGTTTATGAATCGTTAAACGTCAATAGTCGTTGCAACTGGAGATACATCGGATGATTCGTCTTCAGACCAATATCCGTTGTGACCTCTTAAAACAGTGTTTGCATCGATTAGTTCGACAAGATTTCATAATGACAATAGGACATGCATTAGTGCTTAATCGATAGACGGATGTATGAACTAATTAATAGCAAATAGAATACGCCTAGTAGGGTAATCGTTTTTGATGTATGACTAAGCATGATATTATGTATTTAATATGGTGAGGTAGATTCTAGGCCTTAGTATTTTTATTTCTTTATTTTATTGCATTTAATTTAGTTTTTATATTTTGCACGTCACATGCTTGTTATTTGGAACTAGGTTAAGATAAGATTAGTTTAGACGATTTAAATTGATTTTTACACAAAGCACAATTCTCTGTGGGATTCGACCTCGTACTTGCACACCCGCTACACTGCATAACGACTCGTGCAATTGACGAGTACAATTAAATTTGTGCATCAAATTTTGGCGCCGTTGCCAGAGAATCGATGTTTTGTTTGAATGGATTTTATGCGTAGATTAATGTTATCTTTCTACTAGTTATTTTAATTTCAGCGTTTATTTTATTTATTTCATGCTTTTGTATAGAAAAAATAAAAAAAATTAGATTAATTAGGTTTGCTGTTTTTAGTTTCGGTTAGTCCCTGGAAAATCAGCCTGTGATAGTGCAATCGATCGCACGACCCTACGATCGAACACACTTGAGTCTATTCCAGCATAGTCGCATACTTGCGCTCGCCTTATACGTTGCTGCGTGCGAGAGTGCGCCTCTGACAGCCGCAGTGTGCCTGTGCCATCGATCGTACCTGAGTTACGATCGAACACATGTGCACAGACTGCTACATATTTGTGTGTCTGCTATCGATCATATGTTCCTGCGCTCGAGCGCATATCTACTGACTGCACCAACAGACCTGAGGCAGTGTATGTGCCAGATTTTATTTTATTTTTATTTTTTATTTTTGTTTGTTTAATTATTAGTTTTTCTTTAGTTATTTATTATTTCTGCCTATTTTTATTTATTTACTTGATTTTTTTTTTTAGTTTTAGTTAGTTTAATTGTTTAATTAGTTTATTGTCTAAATTATTTGTTTAGTTTATTTTTATTTTATTTTATTAATGGTTATTGTTTATTGTGGGATATTTTGAACTGTTTGGGTGAAGCATGAGTCTTTCGTTCAATTATTTTTATGTTTTCCCTAGTCGTAGGACATCAAATCCTACCAATATAAACCCACATGAATTGTGTTTAGCCTGCTCTAGCCATTACCATAATTCCGATGATTGTCCACATTGGGACAATTTACCAATTTCTCATATGGGCAGCTAAACACCAATTTTTCTTATATGGGCAGCTAAACACCAATTTTTCTGACTAGGGGTTTGAATCACATTCTAATTCTTACGCCCTTAACCGGAATAACTATTCTGATGTCTCGTGGTATGCTCATGCCTCGAGAAACTATGCTCTCCATTCCGATGAACTGCACCATTCTGAATATCCGCAGTTAAATACCCACTCTTTCATACCTTCATCGTATAATCCTCCTCCTCAAGAGTCATTATTGTAACATTTTCCAACTACTCATATTGACGACTTAGAGGAGAGAGCGAACCAACTTATGGCAGTTAGGCGTGCCCACACCCAGCCTCCTCACACTCACGCACCTCATCAGTCATGTGAATATTGTTATCATCCTTCTCACGGATTTGATGATTGCACATTCTATATTCATTACATGAGTCAAATTAACATGTCTGCACATGAGGATGCACAAAACACCACCACACTTAGTGAGGAAAAAGCTGTCAGCAAGGTGGAAGAGAAGGAGGAGCAGATTTAGCCCCCGCCAATTCCAATTTTGTCCAATGACAAGGAAGTGAGTACTAAAGCTCATTCCTTCGTCGCAATCCCTCTCAAGACATATCATGCACTACAAGTTTCACATTTTCAATGTCTCGAGGAGCCATCTTATGTAGAGATTTTCATGGTATTACGCACAGAAAGGTGCAAATATAGAAATAGGCATACCAAGAAAATATTTCGAAGAAAGCAAATTTGCTACATAAGATGGCGTAACATCCTTCCAGAGGGATATCCAATTCTTAAGAACAAAAGGTGGAAAGGATTGGTTGGACACTCATATGAGCGGGGAAGGTGTGGTATGTTTTCTTTTTTATTTTTCACACTTTAATTTTTGTCATTTTCTTTAGTTATTTTATTTTATTTTGTTTCTAACAGCAATTAACCTTTTGATGTTTGATCTTTGAGAAAAAAATTGTTGTTAGTTTTTGACAAGAGTTTTGATGTTTAAGTTCGGGGGACGCTTTGGACTTTGAACATCTCGGTTCCTCATCCCACTCTAATGTATTTCTTGTCACATTGGGAACAATATGTCATTTAAGTTTGGGGGTGTAGACAAACACTTTGTCGGTCTGTTTTGTTTAATTTTTGTCTGTATATATTTGTTTTTGTCTGTACATAAAATTTTTTCTTTTTGTTTGTTGCTATGTTGTTGATTGGGTACAACTTACATCGTAACTGTGGATTGCATGTCATTGGTATGTTTAACTTGTTTGAACATTGCATATCATTAGAAATCCCAGTTTTTGATTCATGTGTTAGATTAGAGAGACTCCACTTGTTTGATCGTTATTTCACATGCACACTAGCATTAGGGTTTGTGAGGTATGAGATTTGACTTTGAAGTGTGTGTCATGAGATTTCTAGGTTTGCGATGTGATGATGAAATCCTTGGCTGCTAAAAAAAAAATTCAGAAAATTAGAATAAGTCGAGCTTTTTATTGAGTAACCGAACCTCTTGCCTGACCAAGCAATGAGTGTTCGCCTCAAAAGATAAGAAATTTCAGGTAAAAAAATTGTATGGCTAGTTTAGGCTCCGTAGCTCTTTTGAATTGAGTAATTAAGCCCTAGGGATGTCTCTACATCTAGTGTCCTAAAGCCATCTGGTTTGGGAGTCACTGGTCCAACGCTCGATAAATAGGTTATTTAGAAGCTTAAGGGAGTCAAGCATTGCACAGCCTACAAAAAAAAAATTGCATCTTTCAAATTCAAGCCTTGGTTGCATTTATCACATTGTTTTCCTTTCAATTTTGGGATACACGTCTTTCAAAAATGATTGAAACCCCATGATCTTCTTGTTAGTTCACTTTGCACTTCAATGAGCATTTGTTGTCTCAATTTTTCAACCTTGAGTGAAATGATGTTTGGATCCCTGGATGATGTGGTTCGTATGTTTAACATGTTAAATTTGCTAATGATATATGAACCATGTGTTTGTGTGAAAGGCTTTCTCCATTAATAACATAATGCCAAATAATTGTTTGTGGGTGTCATTCCTGAAAAACCCTCACGAGACTTCATTTGTCCACTAGGGATGCCTAGTGGTTTAAAAGGTTTGTTGCATATGTTAAATGCAATCGTTTCTCCCACGAAAGCGGATTTATGTTTTTTGTTTTCATTTTTGTTTTGCTAAGGGACTGGCAAAATGTAAGTTTGGGGGTATTTGATCGGTGTCAAATATTATATATTGGACCCCCCTTAACTTATGTTTGTTAGGCTTTTAGTTGTGTTAATATCTTATGTTTTGTGTTGTGTTGTGCTCTAGGTCTTTATCGTGAAAACGTGGCTTAAAGGGAAGAATTGAGCTAAGAGATGTCAAGCCCCTGCCAGTGCGCTCGAGCGCACTTAGTACGATCGAGCACACTGCGATCAAACGCACGCAGGGATGCGATCAATCGCACTTTCTGCGATCGAATGCACCCCTAACCTGGCAGCACGATTTATTTTGTCTATAAATAGAACCTTACCTCTTTTCTTGTATTTTTACGTTTTGGGAGGTGCCTTAAGGGCCAGAAGCCCTCTGTTCCTCACTGTGTAACCCCCTAAATCGTCACTTATTTTATTTTAACGCTTTATCTTAGTTTTAATTGGTCTCTTGTTTCCATGGGAGGCTAATGTTTTTATCTACATATTTTTATGCTTAGTTTGATACTCCATTCATCGTTTATTGTTTTTCTTGTTCGTTTCAATTCAATTTCGTGACAAAATTGTGTTGATTGTTGTTTATAAATTGTTAAACGTCAACAGTCGTTGCAACCGGAGATACATCAGATGATTCATCTTTGGATCAATATCCGTTGTGACCTCTTAAAACAGTGTTTGCATCGATTAGTTCAACAAGATTTCGTAATGACAATAGGACATGCATTAGTGCTTAATTGATAGACGGATGTATGAACTAATTAATAACAAATAGAATACGCCTAGTAGCATAATCGTTTTTTATGTATGACTAAGCATGATATTATGTATTTAATATGGTGAGGTGGACTCTAGGCCTTAATATTTTTATTTCTTTATTTTATTGCATTTAATTTGGTTTTTATAATCTGCACACCACATGCTTGTTATTTGGAACTAGGTTAAGATAGGATTAGTTTATGCGATTTAAATTGATTTTTACACAAAGCACGATTCTCTATAGGATTCGACCTCGCACTTGCACACCTGCTACACTGCATAACGACTTGTGGAATTGACGAGTACAATTAAATTTGTGCATCAATAGTGTTACCTAAGAAAGTCAATTTTCATTGACTTACTGTATGCAATCATTAAGTTGGTTATAGACTTCAATGCTAATGTATTTTAATTGTTATATTCAGTGTGAGCATAGTTTTCCTTCTTCTGTTCATTTTTATTTTTATCTAATCAATGCAACCCTATTTTTTATTATAAGTACTTAAATGAATATTGCAGATATTCATGACTATAAAAAAGAAAAAAAATTAAAATAATAGAGAAATACAATCTTTTCTGTAGATTGAACATTTACAATCATCATTTGCATATATAACATTAAAAAAAAAAATTGTTTTTAGAATACGAGAAAAAAATTTAAAAATTGATAGGAAACTATCATTATCCATTGGAGCAAAATTTATCCTCAATCTCTCTCATTCAAAATTTCTCTTCGTTTCGCTAAATTTTTTTTCTATTTAAACGCCTCTAAACATTGTGTAACGTTGATTCAAGCATCCATACACAACCCAAAATTTGCATCAAGCATGAGTAGAAATATTCATCCGGCAAATTGTGAAAATAGTTATATATGAAAGGAGCTCATAAGTGGGTCAAACCCCTTGGAATTAATTGAAAATCATATACATTAAGGTATGATGTATTTCAATTGAAAATGCAATGCAAGTTTTTTTGTATATACAAAGGACTTTGTAATATTACTTGAAAATTTTCAAGTCAAAAGGATAAGCATTACGCTGATTACACCTAGTCAACCACCCCCTTCTATGTGTTGTATAGATTAGTCTGCAATATTACTAATACACAAAAAAATAAACAAAGCACGGAAAGACGAAAGGAGCCGGTAATTATCCCGAATTTACGGTATTCCACATGTGACTTGTCATTGCATCCCGGTATATAACCATGAATTCTTTATTTTGTGGAGATCGGTCCGGTGGTACATCACCTGCGACGTATGGAACAGTTGGCATGTTTGCCACGTGCGACACATCAATCCATTCTTCCCTGTATATCTTCTTTAAAGCATCAACAAATAACAGATCCGTGAGACCGCAGTACTTTCGAATGAAGTTGTGGACGGTGCAATACACGATCACAAAATATCACTGATATCGCATGAAAAATGGAGGCATACACTTCAACACTTTGAAACATTACTTCAGAATCCCAAACATTCTTTCAACAACTGAACGTAAGGAAGAGTGTCTGTAATTGAAAAATTTCATAGCATTCTTGGGGGGTATCCGAGATTGGCGAAATGTCTCATAATGGTATCTTTGATTGCGATGCGGGGTAAGAAACTCCTTGTAGCAGCCATAGCCTGAGTCAACCAGGTAAAAATACTCTACAAAAATTTATTGGATATTATCACATTAGACTCAGTACCAATGTTAAATGAACTAACACAAATCTTATGTTACAAACTAGTATCTTCAGTAGGGGTGGGGAAGCGGACTGTTTGATCTTGGATGCACTCCCAAAAAACCGAGTAGTCAAGTGTGCTACCCTCCCAACCAGCATAAATGTAGGTGAAGCATAGGTCAAAGTTAACTATACACAACACATTCTGCGACGTGTTCGACTTATAATCCCGATATGGCACCTTGTTCTCCCCCCTCACGTTTGCATCAACATGGGTGCCATCAAGGACCTTAATGCATTTTTGGGAGAAAAAAGAAAAATCATGAAATCAATAAATGGTACTAATTAACACAAAGACTATATTTCAGCAATAAACTTTTTCAACTAAACACTACGTTGGTTAGCACAGATGACTTACACTGAACCACGAATAATAACGACTATCGTTCATAACATACGGGTGAGGCATTTGCATCGCGGATGGTCGTATAATATTTTTTCAAGCCTACAAAGTACTTTCAAAACTAGGTGACAATATCGATTTATTGTTTCTGAAGATCGTTGTATTCTATCCGACACATCCTTATACGTGTGACTGTGTGTGGCAATTAAAAGAAATGTTGCAACTTGCTCTGTAATCTTAACATAACGACTGCTCTTTAAGAAACTATTTTGTTTCAATTGTTACACAGTTTCAAGAATGTACTCGGCCACATTCGAAATCGCTCGTAGCATGTGTTTTTGTTGTCATCTGTAAGTACCCAATGTACCCACATAGGGCCGATCAATATTGACATCTTTCGAGGAATTGGAGTGCGCCTTATTGAATGGTGCATTAAATTAGTGTAACATTCTTCCACTAACTCCAACATGCACAAAAGAAGAAACTCCAACTCATCCCTTAATAATGGATTCAAATTCTGCTCGTCATCGGAGTCCTCAATATTGGAATCCGACATTTCATGATAGTTTGTGAAATCACTGTCATGTCAGAAAACCTACAATTTCATGTCATGTATAATGTCACATAGGATATACATCATATTTACATATGCATCATTAGATATTAAAGCCACAAATACATAATATAACATTAAACTCCGTATACATGATAGGAAAATAAGCATTCGTATAGTGCTAAAGTTTAGTACTACCTGATAGGGAATAAGCATTCCTACAATACTAAAGTTTAGTCCTACACATGATCACAAGAGGAGAAATAATGTCTTACAACTGAGACACAATCATACTTTAATAAATAAAATAAGGCTTCTATCAAGCATCACCGGATGACATGAAACTTGCGACCCACATACGTTGTTCCGCATTAGTCATGTTCTCAACAAGTGATGCCCAGTGTGGGTCCTTGAGGGCTTTAATCATATCCAACTATGCAGCAATGGGCATTGACATCTTACCAGCAAGAGCATTAACTATGGTCATAAGAGGTTTGGTAGAACTTAACCCTGAACAACACGGGACAGACTTGGCGTCCCCAATGGAGGGGGAATTGTCGGATATTTTCAGTTGTCGAATGACTGTATCCTTAATGGATTCAAAGTCACTTGTAATCCGAGTGTAAACCTCCTCACCCTTTGCGGAACGCTTGCTAGAATTCGATGACGGCCACTCTATGTCACATTTTCTCTTTCCCTTTGATTTGGATTTTGGCTTCTGAAGGGGACAGCTAGAGCCTTCAATCAGGTCAACAATGGCTAGAGCAAGATTGAGATCAACGTGATTCTCATCACCACAATCAGAGTCCGAGGGGGACTAGGTGCTAGCATATTTGTAATTTTCAGTGGCAGAGGACCTTGTAAATGTGATGCCCTACCCAATGGGAATATCAATTAACTCGTAATTGACCCCACGGCACGCCATCCCAGCCATGTCCCTCCGAGACACGACCTCCGAGAAAACACCTTTCTCGTCATAACGAGAAAACTGCAGCGGAAGACTTTACCAAAGACTACGGAATCAAGAGATAATAAATGAAACATCACACAGCAATACCAAAGATAAGTAATACATCCATAATATTATAAAGAGTTACCAAATGTATCGGTCATTAGACCGTCAAATAGATACATTCCCAAAATAAGATACTACCACATTATTCACAAAATATCAACAGATCAAAGCCTAGACTTAAGCTTTAACAAGGCTAATGAGATCAGAATCTCTATCATGTCTGCACGGGCAGATCCTCCATCCTCCCACATCGTCCTAAGCCAGACCGGATCCATATCCTTAGAAACCACCCGAATCAGATCCTGAGCAATCACCCAAGTAGGCTCTGACTCATCCTCGTCTAAAGCAGCTAAACCGCGCAATTATTAGTAATGATGGAGAAAGACATAAAATAAGGGGGGTAAGTCTAAGACTTAGTGATTTTTAATGCAGATAATACTCATGCCAATTTTAGTAATGAACTCACGTGTTTAATAAACAAAAGCAGTTCCATCATGACCGTTTAATTATGCATGATATATATATAGTAATAATATATGCATATGATATAAACAATAATCATAATTCAATAGTATGATCTACCCGAGATATTACTCCTTTTCAGCAGGGTTGATGCTGTCCCGATGGACCTATAATACAATGCCAGTGCCCCAGCCATTGCACAACATACCGTACGTAACATTAGTGGCACGATCGGTTCCGACCCCGAGTGGTCTACACCAACTAATGACGTCCGTCCTATAGTGACCGAACCATTGGGAATGGTTGCATTAAGGTCACGAAACCAATGGATCCATAGCCCTCACATAACGCACACATTTGACCATAAAGCTAACATATATAGTAAGCCCATGGCCATTACTACTGCACGTACCGGTGTACCATGTCATACGATGCAATTATCTTGTTTGTATTTTACATGCATGTCATTTTACAAGTCCCACTTGGTTAACATGCTCAACACAACATTTTTCTCAAAAGACAGAGTTCATGTGCAATTCGTACAAAAAGTGAGAGTTGTAAAATATGCATGTTTGCTTGGTACACAAAATAGACGTGCAGTGCATGAAAAATAACAGTGCGCACTATGTGAGTTGAAACTCACCTGGATCAATACGCATCTCTGAAAACTCCAAAAGATCCGGGCTCTCCAAATCTATGGAAAACCTTCTATGAGTCCTAATTCTACTAAACGACTCTAAAGTAAGGAAAACAGAAGCTACAGGACGGTTGGTGAAAATAGGGTTTTCCTATCACACAGTGACCATACGTCCGGGCTCGAGAGCGTATGTCCGCCGTGTAACGACAAGTCGTACATCCGGTTGTGATACCGTATGTCCGCTGTATGGGTCCTTAGGGAGAACCTCATTTTCTCTTCTACTGTCCGCCTATTCAACCTAAAGGCTTCTAGTCTAGTTAATAGCCTCCATGCAAGGGAACAACGCTAAGCTAATGAAAACGCTAAGCTAATGAAAACGCTAACCCAAATGGGTCGTAAAGCACAACTAAGCTAACAACTACGACTAAACATAAAATGAGCAGCATAACGACGTAATTAAAAGCTAAGGATCGAACGTTACCTCCTTGAAACAAAACCGTAAGAGTTCTGCCTCACAAACGTTCCGAAACTCGCAAACGCCGCACACACACACGCTCACCAAACACTCACAAACACTTGGAAACACTCTGGGAACACTCTGGCAGCCTGGGGGCTTTTTGAAGTTATGAAAAACACGAAAGGGTAGGGTGCTATTTATAGGCTCAGAAAGCAACGGAAGTCCGGCCAAGGGGCATACGTCCAATGGTTCTTACCTAGCATTCTATGGCTGCCTCGTACATCTGGGTATTAACCAGAGGGTATTCAAAAAGTAGCATACGTCCGGTGGTCCCACGTATGTCCACCTGTACGGTTTGCAGAGCGTACGTCCGGTGGTCCTCCCATGTACGTCTGCATAACAGACAACAACGTACGTCCGCTAGACCTAGCGTACGTCCGCTCAAAAGTCCAAATTACCCTTTTGGCGTCCTTAGTAACCCAAAGCCCAAATTAATCCCCCCAACCAAGCTAGTTACGCCTAGTTTAGAATCTGGGTCACTACAGTAAACACGTAGAACATTTTCACAAAGTTTCGGGGTGGGCTAGTACGAAATTTCTAGAACCTTTTCATTTTTGGATCCTGTTAAATGAAAAAAATAAATGTAAAAAATAGTTAAGTTAGCACAACCTCTCTAAATGGAAAAGGACATAACAATTAATAAATGCTATCAATAAAGGTTTTGGGTATACCGTCTTGATGTGCTCCCATTGCTCTGGAGTTGCATCAATTGTCCCAAGGTCATCATCCCATCCAAACCCAGTACCATTGTTATTCATTTTTGTGGCCATGTAATGACCATGCCCCTCTCTTAGGTGACAAATTTTTTCACCAACTTGGTAATATGTGTACTGAGTGCCATCATTAAGTTGGTTGTTCAGACTTTGGGCAATGCGAGGAATTATACGTTTCCCATATGGTGGTCGTATACCTTCTTTGAGGAGGTCTCTCAAAATGTCTAATAGACGGTCCTCGTGTTCGTTTTCCCATTTTAGGTTAGCCCGGCCAACAGGTTCAGGGGGTGTGTGAGTGGAAACATGCTTACGGGGGGGACTTGCGTGAAGTGGAAAAAAACATCTATGAAATGGGAAGATCATGTGTGACAAATTGATAATTGGCATGTGTATATATATATGAAGCTTATAGATCCCAACAATAAAATATTTTTAACTATTAATGCAGTTGATAGTTAATGTGGACAAAGAGATCAGACAACGAAAGATAACAAGAAGAACACATTAACAAAATTATAAACATGAAAAAATGTAATAAAAGGATGAGTTTATTTAACTAGAATAGTAGATGAACCTTTTTATGCTGGACGTCACGTGTTCGTAAGGCGTATCCACCGTACTGTGAAATAAATGATAACCAAATTAGGCACAACACAAATAATCACCTCACGACTCCATGCACCTAAATCAAATCGGGTTTAGATTGTTATAGAAATATATCAAAAGTTACAATCATGAAATGAAATACGAGGCATATATCAAGAAAGTGGAAGAAATAAATAAAAGTAGAGAGATTCATTTCAATCTAGTTTACAACCTATTCATCCACAATGCCAGTTAGGATTATTTGAATGCCAAATTCAAGAAGAAAATATTGTCAAAGACAAGGGCAGTTTAACCAACCGCCCTTCAAAATTGAAAATCCCACACCAATTATCCATTTACAATACTAGATATGATTTTTCTTGGATGGTGGATTACAAGATGAACAACTTCGTGGAAGTAATTTATCCAACCTCACACCTTGAAACATCCTGACTAGTGGGTCATTTGCCAGAAATAGCAAATTCCACAAGAAAATTAAAGCATACAAATCTTAAATTTAATCTTTCAATAAATTATTTCATAGTTATATATACACGTTACGTGTCTATAAAATAATCTATATTGTACTCGTGCTTTTTTAAAAAAGCTATAAGCACATAACATATTGCTTCCTTGTTTTGGTCTAAGTACCTCCGTTGAAAGCTGTTGAGAATGTAAACCCACATAATAAAACCAACCACACCAAGAACCAGAGACAGACAAACTACACAAAGCCAAACAGAGAGAGAGAGAGAACAGATAGACAGAGAGACAGAGACAGAGAGAGTGAGAAGTAGCACAAGCATATTCCTTTACCCTGAAATCAAAAAGCCCTCAAGCTGTTGAGAATGTATATTTCGGTATATTTATTTTCTTTTTTTCTTTTTGGGTTTCCTAGCTTTGTTTATTTTTGTTTGATTTTTAAGTTTTGCATTTTGGTTGGGTTAGGCTTTGGTTGGCATCCATGATCTATTGGTCTTTATGTGCTCCTTTTTTGGGTAATTTTGTTGAGTTTCTGATTAGGAATTTTGGGTTGGATTTTATGGATTTGATTGTTAGATTCTTGAATTTTCTCTCGAATTACGTATGCCTATTTATGAGGTCCGAAAGATAAGCGACAGTTGGTGTACAAAAATAAAAGTACTCGCAATAGCACGAGTCATTTGTAATAAAGTGTTGTGCAAGTGCGAGGTCGATCCACAGGGAATTGTGGTTTTTTGTAAAAATCAATTTTCTAATTAAATTGACTTTATCTTAACCTAGTTTCGAAGTTCGAAGTTGGTCGTGCAAAAAGATAAATTAAGTAAAAACGAAATTGCTTAAATAATAAAAAGGCACTAAGGTTTTCTGAATCCACCTTATCAAATCAAAACTCATTCTCATGTTTTGTTCATACATTCGTCCCTATTTATTTTTATTTAAGTCTCTATTTTTTATCTGACAAATATATAAAAAAAAAAAGAAAGTGTTTTTGGTGTTTTAGTGTTTTCTGCAGAATTCCAGAACTCAGCTTTTGCCGAGCACGATCGATCGCAACCCCTTTGCGATCGAACGCACTCACGATCAACCTACGCGCCCGCGTTCGACAACTGTTAAACAGACACACGTTCGCACAGTCGACTGACGCTTGAACGCAAACACCAGGCATTCGAACACAATAACGATCGATCGCATCCTTCAACGATCGAATGCAGTCACGATCGATCGCAGGGCCGCAGTCCGCAGCTAAGCCACACGTTGTTTTATTAGTTTTTATTTTTTGTTATTTTTCCTTAATTATTTTTGTGCCTATTTCTCTTTCATATTTCAATTGAGTTCTTTATTTTAGTAAATACTTTTTTTTTTTCCTTGTTAGTTTATTCTTTTTATCTTGTTTTTATTTTTATTTTATTTCTTTGTTAAAAAAAAAAATGAAGAAGAAAATTAACTAACTAGTAGAAAAATAAAATCAATTCAAACAAAAAATCAATTTCAACAAAAACTAACAAATTCCCCGGCAACGGCGCCAAAATTTGGTGCACAAAAATAAAAGTACTCGCAATAGCACGAGTTGTTTGTAATAAAGTATTGTGCAAGTGCGAGGTCGATCCACAAGGAATTGTGTTTTTTTGTAAAAATTAATTTCCTAATTAAATTGACTTTATCTTAACCTAGTTCCGAAGTTCGAAGTTGGTCGTGCAAAAAGATAAATTAAGTAAAAACGAAATTGCTTAAATAATAAAAAGGCACTAAGGTTTTCTGAATCCACCTTATCAAATCAAAACTCATTCTCATGTTTTGTTCATACATTCGTCAAGAGTTAAACCCTAAGCATTTTCTATTGTTTTTATAAAATCCTATTGAAAGATTCGATGAATCCAACTCTATTGCGAAAGACAACGAATATCCAATTGAGATCAAAAGATCCAATGTATCCGTTTGAACAACGAAAGACAATGGATATCCAATTTCAATCAAAAGATTCGATGTATCCGCTGGATGAAACACAACGAATATCCAACGTTTAAACAATTCTATAAACAACAATCAATACAAGTTTTGTCACATAACTAGATTGAAACGAAAATACTTCATATTAAATTCAGAATTGTACGAATAAAAACATGAGAAATAATGAGTTTATCAATTATGAGGCTTCATCTTCAACCTTAGTTGAAGGTTTTAGCCTCTCATGATGACAACAGACATAAACATATCAATTGAAATCATAAAGAAAGAAAAACTTACAAAGAAAAGCGTTCGAAAAGCTCAAGAACGACTCTAGGTCGAAGTTTTGGACTCTACGACGCCCCCTATGCGTTTACAATGAAAAATATTGTATTTATAAGCTAATTCTAGGGTTTTAACGCTGCCAGGTCGGCCGAGTGCGCTCGATCACACTCTAGGTGCACTCAATCGCACTCGAGCATGCATTTCCAGTGTTGATGGGCGCAAGTGCGATCGATCGCACTATATGTGCGATTGAGCGCAGATGATTCAGAATTGGCCAAAACTTGTGAAATATGAATTTGTATATCTTCGAGTTAGCTTTCCAATGACGCCAAGATCACGCCAATCGGAGTTCTACAACTCTAGATATGGCCGTTTTGGTGGGACTCGTTGGGTGCAAATCATCGCTCAACTCAAATTTGCTTCCAATGCTCCCCGAACTGTCTTAAGTCCCAAAATTAATATGGTTAGCCCCAGATGTACCTTAGCAATCTGAAAAATACTAAAACACCAAAACTAACCAAAAACATCAAAAAATAACAAAACTAAGGGTTTAACAAATACAAGCTAAAGGGCCCAAATATGCAATATTTGGCACTCATCAACAGTATTTGCTTCTTCATGTCCTCCAATTCTAGAAACACCAACCCATTAACATGAACACAGCCAAACTTGTCCACACACTAAAAGAAATGGAAGAGCTAGAAGAACCACTGTTTATAAACGTTCTGAAAACTCCAACAACACTGAAATCAAAAAGCCCTCAAATGCCAAACAAACAAACCTTTTTCATTTCATGTGCAGAGGCCTACAACACATTTAAAGAAGAAAGAAGCAAGGGAAAAACAAATTTTATCATGGGTCTGGATCTAAAATCTGTGTGGTCTCGAGTTAAGAAAATCACCTAAGTCTAGGATCTAGTAAGTGGCGCAGTGGTGGAGGGTCTTCGCCGTTTATGGGTAAACTGGAGGAAGAAGAAGCGACCCTGTGCGGTTGGTCAGTTGTGAAAAAATGGCACTCCGTTTGCAGTCTTCCAGCCGAACTACAAAGAAAAGATCGCAAGAGGAAATGCGTTCTTCAAGGAGGAGCTGTATGTTTGTCCCTTGCAGGGGCATTTTTGGAAAAAAGGGCGAGGGGTTTCTTAATTTGGCGCTGCTTTTCAAGTTTTTGAACTGAGGCCCTGCATTTACTTCACTTCAACTACTGACATTCATACACCCCATGAACAGTAGATTGCCAAAGGCCTTTGCCATAACACGTTTGTCAAGCGAGGCCTTAATGTTGAGAGTTTTCAAAATAGGTTGTGTTAAGCTTTTTGCTCATTTCCTTACAAAACAAGAAATGTTTTCAAAAGCTTCTTTAATTTGCATTATGTTAAGTTTTCCTATGTTGCATGTGTTTGTTTACTAGCTTAGAATATATATAGTAGCCTATAGATGATGTAGGAACCTTAAAACACTGTTTGAGCCTTAGCGGATTTGCCTAACTCATTGACCGGACGGACGCCCTTGACCAGACGTACGGTTAGGGATCCAGGAATTTGCCTTAAGCCTCATTTATGCGTATTTTAGGGTTTAGTGAATCTTTAATTAAAGCCTAGTATTCTACTCATAAGGATCCTCTAGTGCTATGTGTAACAGTGTGTTATATTCTGTTATAGCAGAATTTAGCCATGTTAGAGGATTCAAGCGAGTATACGAGGTAAGTAAATACTTATGAACCTTCTTCCTTAAAAACGTGGGATATGTCAATTGACTGACAATGAGTATGATATGAGCATGCCTACTTTGATAATTATCTGGTAACTGTCTTATAAACTAATTGTTAAGATGCATTGTATGATATGGTACACCGAAACGTATGGTATAACGGTCATAGGTTTACTATATAAACATAATGATATGGTCAAATATGTGTGTTATATGGGTCTTTGATCCAATGGTTGTTTCATGATCGGCGTAGCCTTAATGAGCAGTCAGTATAGGACGGACATCATTAGCGGTGTAGGCCACCCGAGATCAAACTCGATCGTCCCGCTAGTGTTATGTATGATAGTGTACAATGGCTGGGGCACCGGCATTGTATTAAAGGTCCATCAAGACAACGCCAACCCTACTGAGACGGGGTAATATCTCGGGTAGACCATACATGAAAGTTACGACTTATAAAGCATTAGATTTTATGCATTAAAATATCTAGGTGATTGCCCTGATAGTACACCTCTCTTTGAAAACCAAAACCCTACTATATGGTGTATTAACAAAGACAACACCTCCTTTTGAATACTTACTAAATCTGTATGTTTATTTCCACTTAATTAAGCTCATGTCATACCTAATTGTGAGGTTTACTTAGTAAGTCTTTAGATTTACGCTATTATTACTTTTATAGGGAATCTATCCCTAAGTCCCGAAAGTGGCATGGCCGCCACTACAGACTTTGCTTAGAGGTTTACTTATTGTTATCAGGTTTGTTTATTATTATCAAATAGATGCTCCATGTCTTTATTTTGAGGAATATACTTGTCCCTATAATGATTTATAGTTTTCTCAGATTTATTTCACATTCCTATGCATTAACTCTAATAATGCTTAGAGGGGCGATTCCCCATTTAGCCACAAGTTGGTTTAACTGGGGTAATTGCCAGTATCCTTGCTAGATTAGCCAAGGCTAATTATGGGGGCTCTCCAATAGTACTCTCAAGGTCACCTTTTTTCGGCTCTAGAAGTGGTTGATCTACTTGTGGTGTAGCCTGGTAGTTCCTTCCTTGTTGGGAATTCCTCTGTTGCCCTTGAGGGTTCATAACATTCTGGCAATTACTCAATGAGAAGTTGAGGTGTTGCACCACCCTGCATTGTAGGTGTTGGAGTATGGATTGCTCTTAGGAGTATAATTGTTTTGTCCAACATAATTTGCTTGCTCTTAATCTATAAATGAATACATAGGACAAGTCTTAGTGGTGTGATCAGAATGGGAACATATGACATATACCTGGATTTGTACAACATGCTGAGTGGGAGAGATGTTTTATGTAGTCATGCCTTTTACAAGCATATCTACCTTTCTCTCCATGGCTACCATCTAATCTTGAACTCTGCCATTCATATTCACTTCATACATGCCTTCACTTCTGACTCCTGGTTTCCCTCTAGATGAGAATTGTTCAAAATTCTCACTTAATGTCTCAAAGAGCTCTATGGCTTCTTCACTATTCTTTTCCATAAGCACACCTCCACAAATTGAATCAACAATACTTTTGTTAGTGTCATTTAGACCTTCATAAAAAGCTTGTACCTGATCATCTTGAGATAGGTTGTGATGTGGACACTTGAGAAACAGATCATTGAAGTCTTCCCATGCTTCGAAGAAAAGATCTCCATCTCTTTGTTGAAATGTTTGAATCTCCCTTCTAAGTTGCCTTGTCTTTTTAGCTAGGAAAAACTTTTTTAGGAATTTAGTGGCTAGCCCTTCCCAAGTAGTAATGGAACCTGCAGGCAAAGAATTTAACCATGACTTAGCATTATCCTTTAAAGAAAAAGGAAAGAGGATTAACCTAATTCCCTCTTGAGTTAAGCCCTGGATGTTCTGAGTCTTGCAGAGATCAAAGAACTCCCTCAGGTGTGTGGATCCTTAGTAGGTGTGTCTCTAAAGTGAGTTAAATTATTGAGTATTTGAGGGGTCAAATTGAAGGTGTCATGTGCTTCTAGTTGGTAGGCAATGCATGATGGCTGGTTGAGGTTTTGCATAATGAAAGAATGCTTCATAGGTCTTCGCACTGGTGGTGGATGCACGAGTTATTTTGCCATCGTTTTCTCAACCTTGAGTTCTTCTTCTTCTTCTATGTCGGGGTTGTCTATAGGCCTTTGTCGAATGGTCTACTCAATTTCTGGATTGATTGGAACGATGGTTGAATTTTTAGATCGAATCCCTTGCATGAAGAAGATTAGTTTCTACAGTTACAGAAACTTCAGTGCTTCTGTCTGAACCAATGCGCTTGAGCATGAGGTGCTTGCGCTCGATCATAGAGTGCGCTCTATCGCTCCTAAGACTGCGCTTGATCGCAGAGTGCAGAACAGATCACAAGTCTGAAACAAAACCGAAAAAAATATTTAGATTTTAGATAAAAACAAAACAAAACATAATTAAAATTAAAAATTAAAATAACAAAACTAAAAGGAAATAATTCTAAACAGAATTTAACGCAATCCCTAGCAACAACACCAAAAACTTCTTGTGCAAATATCCACCTAAATTAATAGGCAAATAAATGTACGTCTTAACTAGCAAAATATAAAAGATCAAAACAGTAGTATAGGGTGCAAGTATGAGATAATTCCCACAAGTATTGCCATAAATTATGCTTAAAATTAATTCACAAATAAAATAAGATAAAAGATTGATTTTGATTTAATAGATATAAAAGATAGGGCTTTGATATCCACTACTAATCATACTCAAATAATATAACAATATGCCAATGTTCCAATCATGTCAAGATTACTTAATGCTTGTCAATCTAAGGGCATGAGTGTCTACTCAAATTATTTTCTTTCTTAAAGGATTTAGCATAGATGTCTACTAAGTTGTTCTTTAAGAAAGCATAAATCTATGAAAATCGACAAACACATGAAGCCTAAGGTATGGGTGTCTACTCCCAGTTTTTCATGTTGAATAATCCAAGAACCCGTGGTGAGATTCTTCTGTCACTTTATTAAGCCCACGACTCGATCATCCAAATTGACTTAACTAACTAATCCATACTACATGTATATGTTGGCCAAATACATTCATATTAGGAATTCAATAAAACAGAAATTAATGAAGTTAAGCATCACAATATGATTATCACAAAGGCGCCCATGTTGAAATATTAGAGAGACATGATTAGGGCTTTAATCTAGCCCTGCTAAAGTATTTATTTACACATAAGTTTGATGCTTATCATCTTCATAATAAAATAAAAAGGAAAAGAATAAACCTAAAAAATGCTTCCTTGAAGAGCCTTCAATTCTTCTCCCAAAGCAAGTGTTCATTTTTCTATGTTTACAGGCTTATTTATAGAGATTAGAGGAACCCTAGAAGCCTCTAAAAACCCTAGAAATCATAAACTTAACCTAAGGGATCTTCCCAAAACAAGGTCAGCCGCCACACTGTCTTCCTGCGCACGAGTGCGCTCGATCACAATGTGGTGCACTCGATCACACACCTGCGATCGATCCTATGTTGAGCGCTCGAGCGCTGATGCGCTCAAGCCATCTTCTTGTGTGCGAGCACATGCTGCACTCATTCCTTGGCTTGGGTGCTTGAGCGCTGGTGCGCTCGAGCCAAAGTGCGCTCGATCGCACTGTCCAGCTTTGTCCCAATTTTTGCCTTTTATGCTCCAATTTCTAGAAGTACCTCCTTTTCTTCTATGACCTACAAAAACACATAAAACACAAATAGCACAAAATAACAAGACTAAGAAATTAACAAGTGTAAATTAAGGGGCAAAAATATGAATATTTTAGCACTTAACAGTAGGGAGGGGTATTTTATAGGGTAGGAAAAGTTGTGGGCGCTACAAGAACTGTCCTGTAAAGAAGTGAACATTCAGTACTTGGGGGCGAACATTCGGGTAATGTGTGCAACTTTTGTTAGGCATTTGGTCCTTGTCTAGTGGTTCAAAAATGCTCAACGAACGTTCGGTACTGTTGGGCTGACATTCCGGTGTACTTTTGGATTTATGCCTACAAATCTTGTCTACTGTCCTAACACAGTGTCAGCGAACGTTTGGTACTTCTGCCCGAACGTTCGGTCCTTCAACAAACATTCAGTTAGAGCGCAATGTTCAGTAAAACAACCATAACTTTCGCTACTGTCACACCCCCATTTAAGGCAAATAGGGAAACGCAAACTTAAAAGAAACTCGTGACAATTAAGGAGATATATTTAGTAGTAGTAGTAGTAGTAGTAGTAGTATTAAACAAACTTGATTAAACTAAGGAAAGAATAAGAAAGGCAACTGATAAAGTTATAATCTTAATATAAACATTTTTGTCATTTTCTAAGCATATAAATACTAGGAATCCAGTAACACATTACAAGCCTTTTAAGGAGGTATAGACCAAAAGTGACTATAGGGAGGTCTTAACCTTCCCAAGAGTCAATATCCTCCTATATACAAAATATTAAAACTATGTAGTCTACATAAACAAAAGCCACACAATATAGGCTCGACCCAAACTATCTACTGGAATCCCAGGCGCTATGACTCCTATGGCTCTGCAAAGCAGTACATCCATGTGTCCTAGTCGTAGGGCTATATGACTGGGTCCCTAAGTGCAAGAACTCCCACCGGAAGCCTCATTCTTAACACTATTATGTAAAGTGGCATCTAAAAAATTTAAAGGGAAAAGGTGTAACGCCCCGAGAATTAATTAACTGGTAATTAATTCCACGGTTCGTCTCCCAGCCTTGTTCCACTCCAAACAAGACCTCCGGGACCTCTACTCCTAAAAAAACAAAGGATACTAAGTAGCGGAAGTAACAAAGTACTATAAATATTAATCAGTACAACCAGAGCGTCTAACCAAAGATCATCAAAGCAGCGGAAATCATACTATATACATAACATCAATACAAGGGATCTATGCTAAACCTTAATACGCAAGCAAGTATGCATCAAACCTTAATGTCTACAACATAACTCAAAAGTATTAGTTACCATGAGTACCCGCTTAAGCTTGCAACAAGTCCTCAAGCATCTCCTGTATCAAATCCTCCACAAGAACCGGATGTTTCACGGTATCCATTATCTATAACAGCATAATCGTACATATGGAAAAAAAGGGAAATAATACAAGGGTAAGTCCGACGACTTAGTGAGTAGAAATCCACATGACGTACCCCGTCATTAATTTGTGGATTCTTTTATTTATAAAATACATGCAACATTATGAGATGACAGTTATCATGCAGGTGATATATATATAATATAATATATGCTTATAATCATGAGTAACAATAATAATTCAACAATATGGCCTACCCAAGATGTTACCCCTTCTTAGCAGGGTGACGCTGTCCCGAGGGACCTGTAGTACAATGCTGATGCCCCAGCCATTGCATGAAACATACCGTATGTAATACTAGCGACACAACCGAGTCCAACCTCAGGTGGCCCACACCGCTAATGACGTCCGTCCTATAGTGACCATCCATTGGGAATGACTGCATCATTGGTCATGAGTCATTGGATCCAAAGCCCCACACAAGCACACATTAACCATAAAGCTAACACGTATAGTAAGACCATGACCATTATACCGCACATACCATGTACCATATCATAAGATGCAATTAATCTTATCAGTCTTTTACATGCACAGTTTTACAAGTCTCATTATTATCTTGTTAACAGACACACGTTTTCACAAAAGAGAGTTTCCCGTAGTTCCAAAATGTATTTCATGAAAGTTGCAAAATATGCATGTTTGATATCTATATAAAATACGTGCAATGCAGGAAAAGTAACAACAAAGCATCCATGTGAGTTTGTACTCACCCGGGCCATAAAGCTCCTCCATGTATTCCCTTAAGGCTCCATAACCTCGAATACTGAGAAAAGACCTATTATCAGTTCTATTTCTACTAAAACAACTCTAGAACAAGGAAACATGAGCTATGGGACGGCTGGTGAAAATAGGGTTTTTCCTGTCACACACTGACCGTAGGTCTGGGCTTGGGCCCGTACGTCCACTGTGACACAAAGGGCCGTACGTCCGGTCACGAGACTGTACGTTTTCTCCGACGTCTTTCAAGGAGAACCTCATTTTCTCTCCACTGTCCGCCTATTCTCCGACTCCTAAGGCCAACAAAGGCTTCCTAGGGCCTTCTAACATAGATCGAAACCTCCATGCAAAGACAACAACGCTAAGCTATCAAAATGCTAGCCTAAGCAAGATTAAAGCATAACTAAGCTAACAACTACAACTAGCAACATAGAACCATAATTGAGCAGCATAACGATGTATTAAAAAGCTAAGGAAACCGAGCGTTACCTCCTTGAAGCAAAACCTCAAGAGTTCCACCTTCGACAACACCGAAACACTCACGAAACCTCACCAACACTCACAAAACGGTCTACTGGCAGCCTAGGGGCGAAGAGAGGGGTTGAGGGGCGGATTTGGCGTGAAATGGACGAGGGGGTGATGGGGTATTTATAGGGCCAGAAAGCAGCGAACGTCAGGTCCTAAGGGCCTACGTTCGGTACCTTTCCACAACGGTCCAAAGGCTATCTCGTATGTCTAGGTATTACTCAGAGGGTATTCCAAAAAGTAGCGTACGTCCGGTACTTTTGGCGTACATCCGCTATACTATTCATAGAGTACGACTGTACTATTTGCAGAGCGTACATCCGGTGGGGGACCACCATACATCCGTACTAAAGACAATAGCGTACGTCCTGCATTTTAGCGTACGTCCGCACTAAAAGATATGAGCATATGTCCGCCAACTCTAGCGTACGTCCATACTAAAAGACAAACTAGGAGACAAATTCCCAAAATGCCCTTCTTGCTTATCCTAGTGACCCAAAGTCCAACTTAACCCTTTAACTAAGTCACTTATGCTTAGTTAAATATTTAGGTCACTACAAAATGGGTGAGTTCAAAAACTCAAAAAGCAGCCACAACACTAAGATGCTATAAAATATGTCATGCAAATCTTTAAATCATAATTTCAATCATGCATAATAATAATTGTTTCAGAATAAAATAATTAAAAAGTGAGAATAGTAAATAAATAAGTTATACAATGTATAGGCACTTCCTTTTATTTTTCTAAAAAAAAAATCACGCTTAACCCTTTGACCCATAACCACAATTTTACCATGTGCGACACATGTTGGCTTGCCCCGAAGGACCTATATGCTCATCCTGTCATCACAGAAGAGAGCTACCAGGTTGGAAACTTCTCCAAGGTGAAGGCCACCTGGCCGATATGTGACAACCCGCTTAATAAAAACATAACTATTTTTTTTAAGAGAAAAAAAAAGAAGTGTTACTCACAACAAGTGGATTGTCACAATGGCATGGCAATACCGTAGTATGCCACAAACCCATGCATTAACCTGATTGACAATATAATATGCTACACAAAGGTACATGCATGATCAGTGATTCATCAGAGTTCATATCCTTGCAGCGGAAAATAAATAACGTTAGACATACATAACACATCAGAGCTAATTAATACATCTAAATGATTACAGCTTTCAAACAAAAGAATGGCTATACAAAAGTGTCTCATGCAACACAAGCCATATACAAAATAGCAATGTCTAAGCATATATATGAATGCTCTACAAAAGAGGACTATCAACTAGTCCAACAAAATATACATCTGATGCATCTATGCCTCAAATGTTGTAGTAACCCAAATATATTGCCACTGGGTCATCATCTAAGGTCTCTGCACCTGCATCAACAACATCTTCTGCACCATGGGAATCACCACCACCCATGATACAGGCAGACTTATGAGCCCGCCATCTCCATAAAATAGAGACGCTCAATAGTATAGAACTCACTAGTTTTATCCAAAAGAAATCATTTAACTTTGTTCATATTTACAGGATACATAGTTCAACAATAAAACATTTGGAAGTCATCATGCAATGTCTAGCCATTATGATATACATATGTGTTCCATCCCATACCAGTCACATATGCATACTGATACGTCTAGTATAAAAATCATACAAAATCAATCATCATTATCATACAATCTATGCTATGCATGCTTATGCTCATGCTCGTTATCTTGTGCCATTTCCATTGTGAGGCCAGCTCTACGGTAGTAAGACCACATTCAATCACCACCAGGAGCCGTCACCCCCTTTCCATTATACATGAGGCCAACACCACGGTAGTGAGACCACACTCAATCACCACCGAAGTTGTCACCTCGTTTGACATTATATGTGAGGACAACTCCATGATAGTGAGACCAAAATTAATTACCACCGGAGTTAAACCCCGTTTCCGTTATGCATGGGCCAGCTCGACGGTAGTGAGACCATACTCAATCACCAACAGGAGCCGAACCCCGTTTCTGTTTCATTGCTCATGCCATGTTCATGATCATGTTATCCCACCTTGAACTCATATACTATCATAAATCATGTCATAAACCATGTAAACCAACCAATGCTCATAACAACATAATCATCTTATTATCTTGCAAACCCATAAAGCTCATTGAAACATTTCATCAAACATTCATCCAACATATCTCATGAAACATCATCACTAGTCATATTATCACAAAACACCTTACATCAATCATTCATACAACATCTTTTATACTTTAAAATAGTATCTTTTTGTCCAGTAAGTAAAATACTTACCTTGATCCACTTAGGTTCTCTTAGTAACCTTGACCCACTTACGTGCACCAAAATAGAGGCTACTGTCCACATGCTAGAAATAAATATAGAGTACTCAGAATCCAATCTCCACCGTTCACAATGAAGATTCACGTGTCATGAACATCCTTGAAAATTTCTGCTCAATCGGACCATAAATGCTCTTTGATTGAAGCAGTTGATTAAAACTGGATGAAATTTCCAAAAATTCTCTTTTCTTTCTCTCTTCTTCTTCCGGACAACAGCAGCTTTCTCTCTCTCTCACGTTCTCTCTCTCTGTCTCAGTCTGCATCTCTTTCTCTCAGCCATGTGTGTGTGTGTGAAGATAAAGGAGAGAAGAAAGGGAGAAAGAGATAAGAAGGAAAGGAAGAAATGAAAGAAAAGGGGAGAGAGTGGGAAACATGCGTGAGGGAGGGGGAGATAGAAGGGCTTTGCCCTTTTGTCTTCTTCTAACTTAATTGAAGGGATAAAATATTCCAATGACTACTGATAGACATGTGGCAAGGGATATGATTCCCATTTTATTTTAAAGCTCCATCTTTTTAGAATTGCAAGATTACCCCCACTACATTTAATTCATCTTTCTTAATTTCATATTCCACCCTTACAATTTACCTGTACTTATAATTATTTACTACACTAGGACTTATTATTACACATCTATAATTCTAAATCATTTCATGCATAATTTATTCTACTAATTAATTCAAAATACTATGAGGTTATTAATAATAAACTTAATTATTTTCTTAGGTCTTACATCCCTCCCTCCTAATAAAATTTCGTCCACGAAATTTAGATCATACTTCACTAACATGCTTTCAACCAAGGCATAGTTTCAACTTTAAAACATATACTTAAATAGTAGTGTGAAGTATGTTCATACTTGGGTTCACTCGAACAAATGAGAATATTGCTCTCGCATATCCCGCTCAAGCTCTCATAAAGCTTCTTCGACATTATGGTTTTGCCACAACATCTTCACAAGTGGTCTTGGTCTTCAAATGTTGCTCCTTATGGTCAATAATTCGAACCGGAACCTCTTCATAAGTCAAATTCGGTTGAATATCAAGTGGCTCATAGCTAATTATGTGCAATGGGTCATGTACACATTTTCGTAACTAAGATACATGAAACACATCATGTATTCCAGTCATGCTAGATGGCAACTCAACTTTATATGCCACGGGGCCAACAATACTTGTCACTTGGAATGGTCCAACATACCTTGGACTGAGCTTCCCTTTCTTGCCAAATCGTACAACACCCTTCATCGACGACACCTTGATATACACATGGTCACTAATTTTAAACTCTAGCTTGCGATGACGCTTGTCCCCATAACTCTTTTGCCTACTTTGAGCGGTAAGCATTTTCTTCTGGATTAGTGCAACCTTATCTTTTGTGTCTTGTATCATTTCTAAACCCAAAAGTTGTCTTTCACCAACCTCATATCAATACAAGGGTGATCTACATTTACGCCTGATAAGTGCCAAAATATTCATATTTTAGCCCTTAATTTACATTTGTTAATTTCTTAGTTTTTGTTATTTTGTTTCTTCTTTTTTTTTGTGTTTTCTGTATTTTTGTAGGTCATGGAAGAAACGGAAGTGTTTCTGGAAAATTTCCACGCTTAAAGGGCAAATTGGGAAGACCTAAAAGATGTGGAAAGGATTAAATCAGAATTTCTCAAATTGGAGTCAAAATCAAATTGGATTCAAATTTGGATTCTACACATGTCTCGGTATTTTGGCCAGAACTTTCAGCTCAAATATCGGATTGAGGTGATTTTAGTGGCATTGGAAAGCTAACTCAGAATTATACAAATCATTGTGAAATAGTATTTTCCCAATTAGGACTGACACAATGCCAAAATCACCCCGCAAAATAGGAACGCAATTATGAAAGAATCCTTATCCGATTTGTACTAGGATTATCTCCTGATTTGAATAGGAGACATAATTTCGTGTTTTTTAGGTTTACTAGGGTTTCTAGGACTCTCCTAAAAGCCTATAAATAGACCTCTAAGCCTCACAATTAGAGATACAATTTCAGAGAGGAGAATTCAAAGGCTATTTCTAGGAGTGGTTTTCGGTTCTTTCTTTTCCTTTTCTTTTTAGTTTTATTTTAATTATGTGTAACTGAATATTTTAGTAGGGCTAGATTGAAGCCCTGATCATGTTTACTTATTAATTCAATATTGGCGCCTTTGCGATAATTGAATTATGATATTTAACTTGATTAATTCCTACTTTCAATAATTCTTCATATGTGTTTGTCTGGCCAACATATGCATGTGGTATGGACTAGTTAGTTAAACTAATTTGGATGGCCGAGTCCTGGGTTTAATAATAGTAACAAAAGCAATCCACGCCGGGTTCTTAGGTTAATCAACATGGGAAGCCGAGAGTATATACTATGCCCTAGGTCTCATGTGTTTGTCAGTTTTCACAGCCATACAATGCTTCATACGGTGCCATACCAATAGTCGCTTGGAAACTGTTATCGTAAGCGAACTCAACTAGTGGTATATATTTTATCCAATTGGCCTTGAAATCTAGCACGCATAACCTCAACATATCTTCGAGGGTTTAAATAGTCCTCTCAGATTGTCCATCGAACTGTGGATGATATGCCGTGCTAAAATACAATTTAGTCCCCATAGCCCCTTGCAAATGTTCCCAAAACTTTGATGTGAACCGCGAGTCGTCATCTGACAAGTTGGCATGAAGGACATCGAGCAACATACTCAGCTACATTGCGCTTCATGCCATGCCACCAAAACTTCTTCTTCAAGTCCTGGTACATCTTGGTATTTCCAGGGTAAACTGTATACCAAGTTTGATGTGCTTCATTAAGGATTTCTCTCCTTAACTCGGTGTCATTTGTCACAACTGTCCGGCCATCTTTGGTCTTTAACACACCCTCAGAGGTGATTTGAAATTCTAGGGCTTCTCCATTCCTAGCTTCCGCTATAAGCTCTTTCAACTCTTTATCATTCTCTTGTGCTATTCTGATTCTTTCTCTAGCTAACGGTTGCACCACCAAAGCTGCAAGAGTTGGTGATTCACCGGTCAATGTATTATTAATTTGTACAACAGCAAATTGTTGCGTCAACTCATCAATGGTTGTAGATGTATCAACCTCTACATCACGAGATTTTTGACTTAGCGCATCAGCACAACATTGGCTTTACCGAGATGGTAAAACACTTGGCTGTCATAATCCTTTATCAACTCCAACCACCTTCTTTGTCTCATATTCAGAGGTACTTGAGACTCTGGTGATCAGTGTGAATCTCACACTACACACCATAAAGATAATGCCTCCAAATCTTCAAGGCATGAACCACAGTTGCTAACTCCAAGTCATGAGTACGATAGTTTTTTCATGATCTTTCAACTGTCTTGAGGAATATGCTACAACTTTATCCTCTTGCATTAACACGCATCCCAATCCCTTCCGGGACGCATCTGTATAGACTACATACCCAGCAGATTTAGTAGGTAGAATAAGCATAGTTGCTATCACCAACCTCTGTTTTAGTTCTTGGAAGCTTGCTTCACATTCATCGCTCCATTTGTATGGGGCATTCTTCCTTGTAGGAGCTGTAAGAGGCCCTGACAAAGTAAAGAATCCTTTAATGAATCTCCAATAGTAACCAGCTAATCCCAAGAAACTATGAATCTCTCGAGCGTTTAATGGCCTTTCCCATTCTATAATTGCATCGATCTTCCTTGGATCCACCGAAACCCCATCTCTAGAGATCACATGCCCTAGAAATGCTACTTCTTCTAACTAGAATTCACACTTCTTGAGCTTAGCATACAACTTCTTTTCTCTTAGCACTTCCATCACTGCCTTCAAATGCTCTTCATGCTCTACATGATTAGCCGAATAGACTAAGATGTCACAAATGAATACGACAACAAATGAGTCTAGGTACTTATGGAATACCCAATTCATCAAGTCCATAAATACCGACGGTGCATTCGTCAAACCAAACGGCATAACCAAGAATTCATAGTGGCCATACCTTGTGCGAATAGCTGTCTTTGGCACATCTTCTTCCCGTACCCTAAGTTGATGATATCCCAATAGAATGTCTATCTTCTAGAATATCGAAGCACCCTCGAGTTGGTCAAACAAATCATCAATCTGAGGCAAAGAGTACTTATTCTTAACTGTTACCCGGTTCAATTCCCAATAGTCTATGCACAACCGCATAGAACCATCCTTCTTCTTCACAAACGAAACTGGTGCTCCCCATGGAGACACACTTAGATGAATAAAATCGTGATTTAACAAATCTTGGAGTTGCTCCTTTAACTCCTTCAATTTAGCCAGAGCCATATGGTATGGTGCTTTGTGAATTGGCTGAGTTCCAAGTACTAAGTCGATGGTAAACTCAACCTCACAATCTGGAGGCATACCCGTAACCTCAGCAAACACATCCGGATAGTAACGCACTATAGGTATATCTTCTAGTTTTTGTTCAACCTTGGGCTTGGCCAACACATAAGCCAAGTAAGTGATCAGTGTCAAATATTGTATATTGGACACCCCCTTAACTTATGTTTGTTAGGCTCTTAGTGTTGTTAATATTTAATGTTTTGTGTTGTTTTAGTGTTTTAGTGTGTTGTAGGTCCTTGGTGCAAATTGTGGCTCAAATGGGAGAAATTAAGCAAAGTTGGAATCTTGGCCCCTGATGAGTGCCTAAAAGTGCTTATTTGAACCCTTTAATTTATATTCGTTAGGCTCTTAGTATTGTTAATTTCTAATTATTTTTGGTATTTTTAGTGTTTTGAGTTGTGCAGGTCTTTACAACAAAAGTTGGCCATAAGAGAGCAAAAAGACACCAAGTGAAGAATTGGATCCCTGCCAAGTGCGTTCGACCGCACTTA
>CM017322.1:17075628-17086409 GCA_006937295.1 Carpinus fangiana
GTTACGTTCATTTATCCATTGTAGTTAGTGTTAAATCACTTTCACTTTGAATCCTTTGGACCTAAACCGTTCATGTTTTGTCTTCTGTCAAATGGGCGGACGTTTTGATTATTTCAATAGGCACGATAGGACATGCATAGGGCATAAGGATGCATGAACTAGCGTGACACTAGAACATGCATCGCTTTTAATCGAAAGACGGATGTTTAATTAACTGTGTTTTTAATTGTGGTGAGGTGGAATCTAGACCTTAGGATTTTTATTTATTTATTTTATTGCATTTTAATTATGTTTTATTTTCTGCACGTTACCTGTTTGCTTTTGGAACTAGGTTAATGTAATATTAGTTTAGGCATAGAATTAATTCACACAAACACGATTCTCTGTGGGTTCGACACTCGCACTTGCACAACCACTTTATTACAAACGATTCGTGTAATTGGCGAGTACTTATTTTTGGTACGATCAGTAAGCTTGAGCACCTTCCCTGACATCTCTTCTTGCTTGGACTGCTGAGAGGAGTGGCAGTGTAGCTTGTACACTAGACTCACAAAATATGAATTTCTCATTACCACTTGTATGGAACATTCCTTTTTCCGACAATCAATTTTGGCTCCGTACTTTGCAAGCCAATCCATAACGAGAATGATATCAAATCCAAGCATCCCAAACACCGCTAATTTAGCCGGTAGAGTCCTCCCTCCTAAAAGAATAGGACAATTCACTACACATTTTCTACATGTCACTGCACTACCAATGGGTGAAGACACACTTATGTTTTGCTCAAGTGGTCTTGTACTCAAATTACATAGCTTCACATACATGGATGAAATGAATGAATGTGTGGCACCTGAGTCAAACAATACACAAGCAAGGTTACCATACAAAGGAACATTACCTGTGACGACATTGGCTATAACGCCCCCAAAATTAGCCTTGGCTAATCCGGTGGAGTCACTAGCAATTTACCCAGTTGAGCCAACTTGTGACCAACGGGAAATCACCCTTATAAAACTGTCAGAGTAAATGCAAGGGAAGGTGAATAAATCTGAGTTACTATGATTCATCAAGTAAGAACATGGAGCTACTAAATAGTAAAGACAAACCTGTAATTATAAGTAAAGCATAACCAGTCAAGTAGTAGCATCTCTTGCCACTTCCATAGCAATAAACCAGGTTACCTAAAGAACAATAACCGCATAAGTCTAACGATTTAGTAAGTAAACCTCACACTTAAGTATGACATGAGCCCAATTAAAGAAAGTAAACATGCAATTTGAGTAATAACCAAAAAATGGCATTACCTCCACTAATACACCATTTAATAGGTTTTAGGGTTCTCAAAGCTTATGGTGTAGAACCGGAGATAATTACCTAAGTGTTTTAATGCGGAAAAGGCTAATACATTATAAGTCATAACTCTCATACATGGTCTACCCGAGATATTACCCATTCTCAGCAAGGTTGGTGCTGTCCCGAGGGACCTATAATACAATACTAGTGCCCTAGCCATTGCACAACATACCGTACGTAACATTAGTGGCACGATCAAGTCCGACCTCGAGCGGCCCACACCAACTAATGACGTCCGTCCCATAGTGACCGAACCATTGGGAATGGTTGCACTGTGGTCACGAAACTAATGGATCCAAAACCCCGTATAACACACACATTTGACCATAATATGCAATCTATATAGTAAGCCCACGACCATTCATACCGCACATACCGGGGAGTACCATGTCTTACGATGCATTTTAACAGTTAATTAATAGAACAGTTATCAAGTAATTACAGAAAATAGGCATGTTCATATCATACTCGTGGTCAGTCAACTAACATATCCCACATTTTACGTAAAAAGGGTGTGAGTGTCTACTTACCTCGCACATTCGAGCGAATCCTCCGACGAAGCTAAGTCCTGTCATAATGGATACAAGACAATGTCATTCTAGGCCCTATTTAACCTAAAAATGTAGCTAGGCTAAAGCATACACGTGTGAAACTCAAAACTAGTACTCTGCACACTGACCGTATGTCCGGCCTCGATGGCGTACATCCGCTCAGTGTGTTAAGCACACCATTTTAAGATTCGAACAGTGCATGGTTCCTATTTCACTTCTAGACCTCTAAACCTCCTCTAAGCAAATAAAAGAGCACATGCAACGCAAGAAATCACAACACAACGGGATTTTGAAAGAGTTCTTTGCAAACATTATCACTTTTAAGAAGAAACTTGATGAATACTTTGAAGACTCAACAAGGCAAAAAAAAAAGGCTACAACAGTGTTAAATACAAGGGAAACAAGGATCACCCCGAAGCTGAGCATGGACATGGTCTCCCCTTCTTGGAAACTCCTCTTTGAAGCACTATTTTCTCACCAAACTCTCTCTTAAATGTGGAAAGGGGTTCTGGCAGCCTAGGGGCACACCAGAAGGTGGAAATGGGCATGAGAAATGAGAGGTGGGGGTGAGTATTTATAGGGAAAATCTGCCACCAACTCTCTGTCAAACCAACAGACGTCCAGCAACCCTAGCGTACGTCCTGTGGTTCTTGCACAGTGGTCCAAAGAGTGTCTTGTACATCCAGGTATTACCCAAAGGGTATTCAAAAAGTAGCGTACGTTATGGTTTGTAGAGCGTACGTCCGGTGGTCCCCCCACATACGTCCGTACTACAAACAGTAGCATACGTCCGCTAGACCTAGCATACGTCTACCTCCTAAGGATCAATGTTTGGCTTCTATTTTCTAAGGGTTCAAAGTGAGATTAGGTTAACACTAAGGGTCTTAGGCCTTGTCTAAGTAGCTTTATCAAAGGTTCTTGTTAAACACTTTAGTGGAAAGGATCTCCTCAAATAAAAGGTTGTTTTTATCGGGGTATTACATTGGCATTGTCCCCTTTAGTTGCAGCATTTTCTGGAGTGAGAGAGTAGACACGTTTGAGCAGGTTGCTTGGGTTGATAACCAATGGCTAGTGACTTCTGTCTTTCCATAGTACCCATAGGACAGTCTTTGGCATAATGGCCTGTCTTGCCACATTGAAAACAATTGTTAGTACCACCCATGTGTGCTCCGAAATGAAGCCTGCCACGAGTGCTATTAGGGTGATTCTTTAGATTTTCATGGCTTTGAGGAACACTTCTCTTCATAGGCGCTCCAGAACTACTACCACCCACAGCTTGCCTCTTGGGTGAAAACATAGTTTGAGACATTGACCTCTCTTTCTATACATACTTAGCTACTGCTTCCTTAATAGCTTGCTCAGCTATCATGGTGGTGTGCACAACCTTCGAATATTCTTTGATTTTGAGGATAGAGATCCTTTCCTTGATGTGTGCCGATAAACCATCTAGGAACTTTTTGGCTTTGGCTTGATCGTTAGGGATAAGAATAAGGGCATACCTCGAAAACTCAATGAACTTGGTGGAATATTGGGTGACAGTCATGTTGCCCTGAGTGAGGGTTAGGAATTCCTTGGCCCACAGCTGTTGCTGGATACGAGGTACATATTGCTCATAGAATTTCTCTTTAAAGTATCCAGGTGATTGGGACACCCTCCCCTAACTCAGCTTTTAGGCTGGCCTTTGTGGGATCCCACCACTTGGATGCTTCACCCACAAGTTTCAAACCCACATAGTTTACCATCTCTATATCAATGCACTTAAGGGCTACCATCAACTTCTGAGTTATTTCAAACCAGTAATTAGCTTCTCTAGGGCCATCATGCCCTGCAAACACTTGTGAGTTGTGCCTAAAGAATAACTCAAAAGGACACCCTTCTCTTCTATCACGACGTTCTTGGGGTTGACCGTTGGCCATAATCTCAGCCAAATACCGTGCTACTTTATCTAGAGAGTGTGTCGTTTCAAGAACACCCTGCGGTGGAGGAGGTGGAAGAGGTAACCTAACACCATGATCCATTACATTCCTCAGCCTCCCACGACGACATGGGTGATGTCTCGATGGCATCACTCTGCAAGATTGCGTAGGTCAATGTAGAAGAAACCACATAGACAATAACATATCGTAAATAAGCACATAAAACAAATCTACGATACACCCACACAACAAAACAATCATGGTATGATGAAACCTTGTCTTATAATATTTTCTTGAAGCTTTAAAGATTCCTATAGCTTTGGTGTTATCCTTAACCTAACACTAGAATTAACTCTATGAACCTAGCTGCTCATGATATAATAGTTGCCGTGGTAGCAAGTTCCCTAAAGAACTTGAAACCATTCTCTCTGATGCCAATTTCTGTGATGACCTGCTTAATAAAAACATAATTTTTTTTTTTTTTTTTTAAAGAAGCATTACCCACAACAAGCAGATTGTCACAATAGAATGGCAATACCGTAGTATGCCACGAACCCATGCATTATCCTGATTGACAATATAATATGCCACACAGAGGTACATGCATGATCAATGATTCATCAGAGTTCATATCCTTACAGCGGAAAATAAATAACATTAGACATACATAACACATCAGAGCTGACTAATACATCTAAGTGATTAAAGCTTACATACAAAAGTGTCTCATGCGACATGAGCCATATACAAAATAACAATGTCTAAGCATATATATGAATGCTCTACAAAAGAGGGCTATCAACTAGTCCAACAAAATATACATCTGACACATATATGCCTTAAATGTCGTAGTAACTCAGATACATTGCCACTGGGTCATCATCGAAGGTCTCTACACCTACATCAACAACGTAGTCTGCACCATGGAAATCACCACCACCCATGATACAGGTGAAATTATGAGCCTGCCGTCTCCATAAAAATAGGGATGCTTAGCAGTATAAAACTCACTAGTTTTATCCAAAATAAATCATTTAACTTTGTTCACATTTACAGAATACATAGTTCAACAATAAAACATATGGAAGTCATCATGCAATGTCTAGCCATTATGGTATACATATGTGTTCCATCTCATACCAGTCACATATGCATACTAATACGTCTAGTATAAAAATCATACAAAACCAATCATCATCATCACACAATCATATGCTATGTATTCTCATTCTCATGCTCATGCTCGTCATCTTGTGCCATTTCTATTGTGAGGCCAGCTCTGTGGTAGTGAGACCACACTCAATCACCACCAGAGTTGTCAGCCCATTTGACAATATACATGAGGCCAACTCCGCGGTAATGAGACTGTAGTGACCCAAATTATTAACAAGGCATAAGTAGCTTAGTTGGGGGAGTTAATTTAGGCTTTGGGTCACTAAGGACACTAGGAGACTAATTTGGACTTTTGGGCGGACGTACGCTAGGTCTGACGGACATACGCTACTTTTTGAAAACCTTCTGATTAATACCTAGACGTACGAGACAGCCTTTGAACTGCTACGTGAGAACCACCGATGTACGCCCTTTGGTTGGACATTTGCTGCTTTTTTGGCCTATAAATACCCCCTACCCTCTTCATGTTTTGCACAAGTTTCAGACACCCCCAGGCTACCAGAGTGTTCCTAGAGTGTTTCCCAAGTGCTTTGAGTGTGTTTTGTGAGCGTGTATGAGGTGTTTACGTGTTTCAGAACGTTCGTGAGGTGAAACTCCTGCGATTTTGTTTCAAAGAGGTAACGTTCGATCCTTAGCTTTTTAAATACGTCGTTATGCTACTCGTTTTATGTTTAGTTGTAGTTGCTAGCTAAGATACGCTTTGAACCTCGTTTTGCTGCAAATCAAGGAGTTGGATATGCTGATCATACATGTGGGAATGGAGCTGGGCATGCTAATCATACACGTGGGAATAGAGCTGAATTGACTTTGTCACTTCCTAGTGGCCCAATTACAAGACTTAGAGCCAAACGTTTCAAGGAAGCACTAAATGGGCTAATCCAAGAGAATGGGCCTGACTCTAAAAAGACCAAGATGGGCTCAAATCATAATCAAGGTTTAGTCCATGTCATCAAAGCAATTAAAGAGGTTAATTAAATAGGATGGTCTGACCATTAAAGGGTGTGAATTTGGGTGTGACTTTTTGAGTTTCCAGGATATTAAATAGGAGAATGAATCTAGTCATTTAGCTAGTTTTTTGTTGTCTCTAGAAGTCCAAGAGGTCTAAAAACGTGGGGACTTGTTATGTTAATATTTCTGTTGCTTTTAAAGCTGTAGTTATGGTTTTTCCTATTCTTGGAGGGTTGTTCCAAGTATATAGGTGGATTATTACGAATTTTAATGGTAATTTGTCTTTTCAGAAAAACTATTATCTTTGTGAGGTTGTGTTCCTCTTGGTTCTTAAAAGAACTCTTTGAACTTATCAAGTTGATCTTGTGGCGTTCAAACAACCAAACTTATCACCTTGATTTCTTGAGAGATTCTTAGGTTTTCTTGGTGTAGCGTTTTCAATCCTTCGTAGTCTTGGTTTTCATCTGGCTAGGTGACGGGTCAAGACTCAACAAATCTTGTCTTCACGATCTTGGGGTTCTATGCCATCATTGTTATCGGGTTTCATCACAATTGTTGGTGGAGTTCATATCACGTTTGGATTAGCATTTTCGTTAGCTTAGCATTGTTACGTTGCAGAGGTTGTAAACTGGACTATGAGGCTTTAGGGTGTTTCTAGTAGCCCTAGGGATCGAAGAATAGGCGAACAGTGGAGAGAAAATGAGATTCTTCCTGAGGACCCACATAGCGGACATACGGTATTGTGACCGAACGTACGGCCTGTCGTGACACGGTGGATGTACGGCCCCCAGCCCGGACGTACGGTCATTGTGTGACAGAAAAACCCTATTTTCATCAACCATCCTATAGCTCCTATTTTCCTTACTTTAGAGTTGTTTTAGTGAAATTAGGACTAATAGAAAGTTTTCCACAGATTTGAAGAACTCGGATCTTTCGGAGTATTCAGAGACGTTTTTCGATCTAGGTGAGTTTTAACTCACATAATGCTCATTGCTATTTTCCATGCACTGCACATCTATTTTGTGTATCGAGAAAACATGCATATTTTATAACCCTCACAGCTTGTACTTATTGCATATGAACTCCGTCATTTTGAGAAAAACATTGCGCTGAACATGTTAACTAAGTGAGACTTGTAAAATGACATGCATGTAAAATACAGACAAGATAATTTGCATCGTATGACATGGTACATTGATACGTGCGGTAGTATTGGCCATGGGCTTACTATACATGTTAGCTTTATGGTTAAATGTGTGTGTTATACGGGGCTCTAGATCCATTGGTTTCGTGACCCTAATACAACCATTCCCAATGGTTCGGTCACTATAGGACGGACGTTATTAGTTAGTGTGGGCAACTTGAGTTCGGACTCGATCGTGCTACTAATGTTACGTACGGTATGTTGTGTAATGGCTGGAGCACTGGCATTGTATTATAGGTCCCTCGAGACAGCATCAACCCTGCTGAGAATGGGTAATATCTCGGGTAAACCATATTGTTGAACTATGACTATTGTTTACCTCATATGCATATACCATCTATTATATATATCACGTATAAAATAAGCTATCATGATGGAACTGCTCTTGCTTATTAAACATCTAAGTTCATTACTAAACTGGCATGGGTATTATCTATGTTAAAAATCACTAAATCTTAGACTTACCTTTTTCCTTTATGTTTCATCTCCCATTACGATTATTATACGGTTTAGCCGCTTTAGAAGAGGATGCCGTCAGAGCAAACTTGGGTGCTGGCTCAGGATTTAATCCGTGTGATCTTTGAAGACATGGACCCTAATTGGTTGCATTCGATGTGGGAGACTGGAGGATCTGCTCGTGCAAACATGATAGAGATTTTGATTTCACTAGCACTGCTTGAGCTTAAGTCTAGGCTTTGATCTATTGATCTTTTGTGTACTATGTGGCATTTTGTTATTCTGGGTTGTAGTTGTTTTCCTACTGATGGTCTGATGACCAATACATTTGGTGACTACTATGATATTATGATGACGTAGTACTTTATCTCTAGTATTGCTATGTAATGTTTTATTTACTGTCCCTTCATCCCATAGTCTTAGTAAAGTCTTCTATTATAGTTTTCTCGTTACGATGAGGAAAATGAATTCTCGGAGGTCTTGTTCTACGAGGGACAAGGCTAGGATGGCACGCCCTGGGATTAATTACTAGCTAATTGATTTGCCCATCTGGCAGGGCGTCACAAAGACCAAACTCAATCACCATTGGACTTAAACCTTGTTTTCGTTATGCATTGGCCAGCTCGATGGTAGTGAGACCATAATCAATCACCACCGGGAGCCAAACCCTGTTTCTATTTCATTGCTCATGCCATGTTCATGACCATGTTATCCCACCTTGAACTCATATACTATCATAACTCATGTCATAAACCATGTAAACCAACCAATGCTCATAACAACATAATCATCTTATCATCTTGCAAACCCATAAAGCTCATAGAAACATTTAATCAAACATTCATCCAACACATCTCATGAAACATCATCACTAGTCATATTATCACAAAACACCTTACATCAATCATTCATACAACATCTTTTATACTTTAAAAATAGTATCTTTTTGCCCAGTAAGTAAAATACTTACCTTGATCCACTTGGGTTCTCTTAGTAACCTTGACCCACTTGCGTGCACCAAAACAGAGGCTATTGTCTACGTGCTAGAAATAAATACAAAGTGCTCAGAATCTAATCTCCACCATTCACAATGAAGATTCACGTGTCATGAACATCCTTGAAAAATTTCAGCTCAATCGGAACACAAATGCTCATTGATCGGAGCAGTTGATTAAGACTGGATGGAATTTCTAGAAATTCTCTTTTCTTTCTCTCTTCTTCTTCTTCCAGACAGCGGCAGCTCTCTCTCTCTCTCTCTCACGTTCTCTCTCTCTGTCTCGGTCTGCATCTCCTTCTCTCGGCCATGTGTGTGTGCATGAAAAGAAAGGAGAGAAGAAAGGGAGAAGGAGATAAGAAGGAAAGGAAGAAAGCAAAGAAAAGAGGAGAGAGAGGGAAACATGCGTGAGGGAGGGGGAGATAGTAGGACTTTGCCCTTTCGTCTTCTTCTAACTTAATTGAAGGGATAAAATATCCCAACGATCAATGATAGTTGGACATGTGGCAAGGGATAGGATTCCCTTTTTATTTTAAAGCCCCATCTTTTTAGAATTGCAAGATTACCCCCACTACATTTAATTCATCTTTTTTAATTTTGCATTCCACCCTTACTATTTATTTCAACTACAATTTACCTATACTTATAATTATTTACTACACTAGGACTTATTATACATAATTCTAAATCATTTCATGCAAAATTTATTCTACTAATTAATTCAAATTACTATGAGGTTATTAATAATAAACTTAATTATTTTATCAGGTCTTACACGATAACACACACCTTCTCATAAACATCATTCGGTGTGCTTGCCATGCTACCCATGCAATCTAATATTGTCCGTGACTTTAGCAGTGTCTCAGGTTAAACATTTATGATATGATTGTACATATAACATTTCATACAATCTTGTAAGCTTATCTATAACTGTATACTATACCATGAATTTTGAAAGCTCTTTTCACAAAACAATGAAATAAAATAACTGTAGCATATAAAAATCCTTAAACAATAATATATAGGTGAAATAAAACTTTGACATAAATTAGGAAGTGCAATTAAAAAGAAACATCCAAGTGGAAGAAAAATCCCCAACATTTTTCCAACGATTTTTAATAAAATATGTTGGGAGTTTTTAGTGTTGTGTCCCTTTACCTGAACTTGAAGAGGGGTTTTGATGAGTCGTCCTTCTACCTATGTAAATTACAAAGATAATCTTAGAGAAATATTCTGAATTTTAATCTAAAGTTTAAATAAAGGTNCCTCTCTGAAATTGTGTATAAAGTTGTGAGGCTTAGAGGTCTATTTATAGGCTTTAGGAGAGTCCTAGAAACCCTAGTAAACCTAGGAAATTCGGAATTCTATCTCCTAGTCAATTTAGAAGACAATCCTATTACAAATCGGAATAGGATTCGTCCAGAATTAAGCTCTTCTCTTGCAGGGTGATTTTAGCATTGCGGCGGTCTGAATTAGGAAAATGATATTTCACAATGATTTGTAGCTTGTTGAGTCAGCTTTCCAATTCCGTTGGAATCACCTCAATCCGATATTTGAGGTGAAAGTTATGGCCAAAATACCGATACCTGTTCAGAATCCAAATTTGAATCCAATCCGATTTTAGCTCCAATTTGATAAATTCCGATTTAATCCTTTCCACATCTTCTAGGTCTTCCCAATTTGCCCTTTAAGCTTGGAACATTTACAGAAACGCTTCCTTTTCTTCCATGACTTACGAAAACACAGAAAACACAAAAAGGAAATAAAATGGAACAAAATAACAAAAACTAAGACATTAACAAATGTAAATTAAGGACTAAAATATGAATATTTTGGCACTTATCACTATACCATGAATTTTGAAAGCTCTTTTCACAAAACAATGAAATAAAATAACTGTAGCATATAAAAATCCTTAAACAATAATATATAGGTGAAATAAAACTTTGACATAAATTAGGAAGTGTAATTAAAAAGAAACATCCAAGTGGAAGAAAAATCCCCAACATTTTTCCAACGATTTTTAATAAAATATGTTGGGAGTTTTTAGTGTTGTGTCCCTTTACCTGAACTTGAAGAGGGGTTTTGATGAGTCGTCATTCTACCTATGTAAATTACAAAGATAATCTTAGAGAAATATTCTGAATTTTAATCTAAAGTTTAAATAAAGGTACCCCCCCCCC
>CM017322.1:17086443-17111954 GCA_006937295.1 Carpinus fangiana
TATATATATGTTGCATCACGCACATACTATGTTCCGCAACAAATATATCTATTTATATGTACATGTGTATATATATATAGTCCACACAAAAAATAAAAAAAAAATAAAAAAAACCACACACACACACAAATTAACACCCAATGACAAATATATGATTAATAAGCCTTTTATAGAGGACTTCTAAAACAAATATCCAAATAGAAATCCTAAAGAAAAACCCAAGGAATACCAAAAATCACCCTCAAAACTACATTCAATTAACCCATAAGAAGCAAAGAATAATAAAATAAAATAAAGCATTCTCAAGATAGCAGAATAGTAAATAGGGAAAAAGAATAGAATTTTTTTACCCTTGAGAATTCTCTGCTGAGTTAGGAATTAAAAGAGATTTTTTTTTTTTTTTGGTATAACCGTGGATATGGAAAGAAATGTGATATTTGGCTTATCTATATAGCCAATGAGAAGCTAGATATGAGAGACCCTTACATCCCCCATATGGCTTCATTTGAGTTTTTTGTTGTTACAAGTGGCAAGGAGAGTTTGGGAAAGAAAAACACGTTAGTAAGCTTTGTTACTTGCTGCCCATGAAGAGATATTATATTTTTTAAAATTAAAAAAAAAAAAAAAAAAAAACAGCTATAACTCCTTGATTCTAGAAGGCAGTGATTAATGAGAGAAAAATAAAACAAAAGGTCCTATTTCAAAAAGGTTTTCCTTATATATATATAACCATTATTATTAATCTATAAGTAATTATCTAATAAGTAAGTAATATAAATGACACATATAATACACATAAAAAAAATAAATATTCTAAAATTCTATTTTAAATCTATAGAATTTACAGGGTGTCACAGCTACGGGTCTCGAAATTGCACATGAGACCACATTCTAGAGAGCTCTTTTTGATTCGAACGTCATGGTATCCATTCCAATATTTTTGAGTGCCTTCTTAGGATTCTAAAATCTACGATTTCCCTCTTAAGACAGTGTTTCCAATGTTTTCTCATCCTTTAAGAATTATTCCTTAACCTTCACACCATAATTGATCACATACTCATTGATTACTATGTATAAGCTGATTCTTCAGTACTACATGCATTGGTACGTCTATTGAACGTTCGGTGCAATAGTCAATTCTTAAAAAGTCCAAGGTCTTACACTTTACCCAATGAAAACCAACCCTAGCATCATAGTCTATGATTTGAAAGTGATTGTAAGTTTTTTTTTTTTTGTTCGTAATCTGGATTTTTTTTATAGTAATTTCTTAGGTTTGGATGTCCTAGAAAGGTTTTACTTTTAGAGAGCTCTTTAAATGGTTTCTTCTTCATCGCCAAATATCTGTGTCTCACTGATATATTGCTTTCAATTATATTTGGTGAATGTTTCCATGTATGATAATTTTTAATTGTGCATATTTTTTGCATACACCTATTCAACCCCCCCCCCCCCTTCTAGGTGTGTTTGGAGTCTTTTTATATTTTTTGATGGTTGATAGATGTTGAACATACAAAAGGGATGAGGATATGTAAATCATCTTCTTCTTCATTTTGAGGTTGTTTATCCTATTTGAAATACTTTACTCAGTTGATTTGGGTTGTTTTGGGCACATCATTTGGAATGCTTGTTGGTGGACTACTGGTGGCATTTAGAGTGCAACGGTGTGGAAGAATGTATCTTCGTACCTTTTATAGTGTTTATAAAAAGAAATGAATGATAGAAATTTTCAAACTGCAAGATGACTTTGGAGGGGACTGTCTTTATTTTTCAACAATCTGTATCTCTAGATAGATACTTATATTTCTTGATGAGTGTTAAATATTGCATATTTGAGTCTCTTAATTTACATTTATTAATCCTTTAACTGTCTTAATATGATATTTTGTGTTAGTTCTGTGTTTTTAGTGTTTTTTAGGTTTCTAAAGGAAAACTATGGCTAATTCCATTAATTCTGAGGCTTAAGACACTTCAAGAAACATTGGTAGCAAATTTAGATCGAACGATGATTCGCACCTGACAAGTCCCACTAAAACTGTTATATCTATAGCTATTGAACTTGGATTAGAGCGATCATAGTGGGGTTGGAAAGCTAACTCAAAGATCTACAAAGTCATGTTTCACAAGAGTATGCTAACTTTGACATTTATTAGGTCAAAAGAGCCTCCATTCACAAGCCTCATCAATGAAGAGCAACATTGTGTTCATGTAAGTTAATATTATCCAATTTAATTGAGTTTTAATTTCAATTATTTTACTTCTAATCAATTTGTGGAATGATTATTGGATATCTTTTGTGATTCAATGAAGGATTTGATGATTTAGAATAATTTCACATAATTGATTGCTTAGGTTTTTGTTGAGTGTCAAATATTGCATATTTGAACCACTTAATTTGCATTTACTAAGCCTTTAGCTTTATTATTTTCTAATGTTTTGGTTAGTTTTAGTGTTTTAGTGATTTGTAGGTTGTTAAGAGAAAATGCGGCTTTAAGATGAAAATTGCAACTCATTCCATTAATTCTGGGACTTAAGACACTTCAGGGAGCACTAGCAGCAAATTTGGATCGAGCGATGATTCGTGTAATGACCTAGATTTTATAACTCTTATTTAAATAATGTTTAAAAGATTAAAAGGATAATAAATAAATTAGAGCAATGATATATGGATTAATGATATTAAATAACTATTTGGTGTTAAGGATATATTACATTGATTGTTGACCTCTTTTCGAGTATCACTTTAATGCTTAAATTTAGCTTCATAAGTTTGTTTATGGGTATAATTAAACCCAATTTAGTGAATAAATTATTTATATTAGCATTTGGTTAAGTCAAAAATCAATTTGAAGCTTTTTAGTTTTTGGCCTAAAAAGCAGTGTCTTAATTTTCATACTGTCTAATAAAGATTAAAACTACTAAGGAAAGGTATCAAGGCTAGCCACTTTTGTTGAAAGCTTGAAGTCTTCTAGTAATGAGGATTATGAGAAATATCATGATCATTTAATGAGGCAAGTGGCTAAGTGGGAATGCAAATAGTTAAAGTCTAAATTGAGTTAGAAACTTTGTAGGGGTCAAAAACAGAGTCAAACAAACTCGGATGAAGTCAAACTAAAAATATAAAATGTTTGTCACGGAGTCCTCTATCTACCCTCAAAATTTCATGTTAATCAGAGTACGTTTGGACATCAAAAAATGGATCAGGGAAGACGGCCCTCATTTTGGACGAAAATGCTAATGTGGACTAGGTTCATTCTTTTGTTTGAATATACCTCAACCCTTGGATCAAAAGTGTGAAAATGAATCCTAGCCATTCATTCTCTTATAGATAGAGGCTTGTGTTTAACCCTTTGATCAAAAGTATAAAAATGAATCCTAGCCATTCATTCTTTTATAAATAGAAGCCTAAGTAAATTCATTTTTCACTTGAGCTCTTTTACATTCTTAGTAAGTAAAGATTACTTGCTCCTCCTTTCATTCTATTTCTTAGCTCTAAGTCAAAAACCATATGGCCAAGATCTTTCTTGTACTGTTCAAGTGTTTTTACTTTTCTAAACTAGCTACCTAGAGAAGATTTGGTTGAGTTCTACTTCAATGTTTATTGGGTAAGTGTTTCTTGTATAAATATAATGATTTATTGTTTGTATTATTTGTTCTCATCTAATTGTTTAAGACCCAATAAGCTTATGATGTAAAATAGAATAATGAATACAAGTGAATTAATGATAATGAGTTCATGGACAAATCGATTAAGGGCTTATGATATTATCTATATTTATTACATATATTATTTACTTTACAGCTTTTACATTCAGACATTTTTCTTATTGTCATTTAAATTTTAAATCATATTTTTGGCGGTACGGATCATTGGTCTCATCCCCGAAATATGAATTCAGTATTTATATTTAGTCATTTATTTTATTGTCATTTAAATTTAAGTTTATATTTTTTGTGGTACAAACCATCGGTCTCATCCCCGAAATATGAATTCAGTATTTATATTCACTCATTTCTTTTATTGTCACTTAAATTTTAGTTCATATTTTTGGCGGTACAGACCATCGGTCTCATCCCTGAAATATGAATTCAGTATTTATATTCAGTCATTTCTTTTATTGTCATTTAAATTTATATTTATATTTTTGACGGTACGGACCATCGGTCTCATCCCCAAAATATGAGTCATGTTTTATATATATTATTTATAATACTAGTTTTTATTTAGTGATACTGGCCATTAGCCTCGTCACCAAAAACGAATTCAAGCATGAAGCTATTTATAAGATACTAACTCAAATGAATATAATAAAATGAGTAAATAAAGATGAAGTGACAAATAATAAATAAATATAAAAAGATGAGGGTCTTTAAACAATGATATTATTTGAGAATAAACTAATATGTAAATATTGTTTGTATGTATGTATTTATATGCAGAAGTGGAGTAGAATTCTACACTAAGGAGAGTAAGTATGGATATACTTACTGAGTATTAACTTTGTTTTATTGTTATAGGAATTCTTATTTTGTCTTATTAATATATTTTTGCAATACGACTGCTATATAACGTGTCAAATAAAATGGGTTGATAAAATAGCCACTTTAAGAACAAGTTGGGTGGATTGCCGCGAGAAACTGTCGGTATCTCAGTGGATGGGGTTTGAAGAAAGATTATCATAAAACACAAACGAATATGTCACTACGCTGCATTCGCATGTCATTCATCATTATATATTTTATTCCTTAATCTTACTTCGTCTCAAACTAGTCTTTTAGTCTTTATCTCTAGGAAAATAGATTACTCACTTGTTTGTCTACGTAAACATAATAACGTCATATTTACATAGACCTTGATGCAGGAATAGAGAGTGAGGACGATGGTCCTTTTATTGGTTTTAATGGTTGATAGATCATCTGTTGTGAAATTGATGCTTACTCTATGAAACAAGTCTCATTTATGTTAATCATTTTTATTACATATTGTGATGTGTGCAAACTTGACAAATATTACTATATTAATTTAGTACCGTTTGTGGCATATATTTGGTACACCTAGTGTGTAAATATGTTGTAATGAAAACCATATTTTCATTTTTATTAAATAATATATCACCTCGAGGTATTTTGGTCATCTCAATTGTATTGTGCGAGTTATTCATAGGCCATAGAAAAAGAAAAAAAAATATATATACATATTTTGCTGTAAAATTGTATTTCTAAAGTTGTAGTGTAACGACTTCGATATTTGCTAGTTTAAATATCGTAGCGTTAGAATTCGCACCCAACGAGTCACACTAAAAGGGCCATATCTAGAGTTGTAGAGCTCGGATTAAAATGATGTTGGTGTCATTGGAAAGCTAACTCAAAGATTTATAAGGTCATATTTCACAATAGGTGGCTAATTCCAAAGGTAGTGCAATCAAGCGCACTTGTGCCAATCAAAAGTGGAAAGTGCATGCTCGAGTGTGATTGAGTGCATTCGTCTGACCTGACAATGCTAAAACCCTAAAATTAACTTATAAATATCATATTTTTTCATTGTAAATGTACGAAGATGCGCCAGGGGCGCCGTGCTTTGTCAATTTTCGACTTTTTTGGGTTTTCGAAGCTTTAAACTCCAATTCTTTTGTAAGTTTGTTAATTTCAATGAAGTATTTTAGTTTCTTTATGATTTCTTTTGTCATGAGAGTCTAAATCTTCAACTAAAGTTGAAAATGAAACCTCACCATTGATTTGTTTGCATATTTTTATGATTTGTTCATACAATTTCATTGTTTAATGTAATGTATGTTCGTTTTAATTCAATTGTGTGACAAAATTGTGATTGATTGTTGTTTATAAATCGTTAAAACATTGGATATTCATTGTATTTTATCCACAAATATATTTCATTTTTTTTGTTTACTTTGGATATCCATTGTCTTTTGTGCAAAGCATGGATACATTGAATCTTTTGAACTAAACTAGATATGTTTTGTGATTTGTAGTAGAGATGGATTCATTGAATAATTCAATAAGATTTTATAAAAATAATAGAACATGCATTGGGTCTAATTGTTTGTTGGATGTATGAACTAAACATGAGAATGTGTGCTTTGATTTGGTGAGGTGAATTCTAAAACCTTAATCGTTTATCATTTGTTTATTTTCAGTTTTTTTTTTTAATTAATCATTATACGACACAATTTGGAACTGGGTTAAGATAGGATTAGTTTAAATAGAAATCTATTTTTGCAACGCAGTTCCTTGTGGAAAGACCTCACACTTACTCACGCTGTACTATACACGACTTGTGCGCTTGCTAGTATATTATAATTTGTACATCAGTTTTTAATTTATAAAAAAATGGATATCTCTTCTGATTTATTCTACAGATATAATTAATATTTTGATTTAAATTTGATATCTTATTGTGATTTACGGATATACTTGATGATTTGATTTAAATTGGTGATTTGTGTAAAAGAATTGATACATGAGATGTTTTTGATTAACTCTTTAAAGCAAAAGTAAAACATACACAAGATTTTATTGTGAGAACTTTGGATGATATTGATGAACATGGAATATGTTGCTATGATTTTGCAAGTGTGGATTCCACAACCTTAGCACTTTATCTCTTGATTTGTTTTCCTCTTATTTAGTTTATGTTTTCTTTTAGTCCAAAAACCAAAATTCAAACCTTTTTTGGAACTAGGTTAAGATTTAATTAGTTTAAATATACTTTGTTTTTCAAAAACACAATTTCATGTGGGATCGACCTTGCACTTGCATCCCTATATTGCAAAATGATTCGTGCACTTGCAAGTAATTTAATTTGATACAACACGTTTTTGGCGCCGTTGTCGAGGAATTATTTGATTTTTTAAAACAATTTGTGTCTAAATTAATTTTATCTTTCTACTAATTATAGTTAGGATTTCAGTTCTGCAATTTGTTTCTTTTATTCCTATTTCTAATAAAAAAAAATTACTTTCCTTTTGTTTTGTTTGTTTTTGACATGTTTTGCAGCTTCTGACCTACCTTCATCAGCACACTGACTCGTGTGAGATCGAACGCAAGTGCAACATGCTCAAGTGCACTTGTGCCGCATGGAGCATCAATCAACAACCAACTTGCAGCAGATATCAACTTCTGCACACCAACGCAAGTGCGATCAAGCGTAAACTAGGTACGCATAAGTGCACTCGCGGCTAAGGCAGCATCTGACCCAGTTGAGCGCCCCTGCACTCAATTCAATCTAGCTTGCGCTTGAGTGCACCAACACTATGGGCAGCACCAATAGATTGGCAGTAGCTAAATTTTGCCAAAATTTATTTTAGTCCCTGTTGTGAGTTTTTTAGTTTTAGTTTTTAGTATTTTTTTAGCTTTATGCTTCTGTGTTAGTTTTAATTTTTAATTTTATAGTACTTATTTTTGTTTAAAATAAAATAATTGTCAATGGTTTATGTGGGGTATTTGCATACTAAGGAGTAAGAGTGATCGTGTATCCTTTTAATTGGGTGGAATATGGTTCAAATAGTGGGAGGACACATTCTCCAAATGCTCAAAAGAATGAAGGTCTTTCTGATGAAAATAGGTCCAGAAATTTACATGCTAAGATCAATGCCTTATCTGACAGAATAAACCAACTCACAGCAGCTAGATTTGCCCAGACCTATTTTTCTCACACTTATACACCACATGAATCATGTTCATACTGCTCTAATCCTTATTATTGTTCTAGTAATTGTCCATCCTGGGGACAGTTCCCTAATTTTTCATATGAGCAAATAAACACTAATTTCTCTAGCCCAGAGTTTAAATCAAATTCTAATTTTTACAACCCGGGATGGAATAACCATTTTGACTTCTCATGGCAAGCTTAGGCTACAAGAAATTGTGCTCCCCAATTTGACAAATTGCAACATCCTGAATATCCATAGTTCAATCACCGAGCTTCCCATCCTTCAGTTTGCAATTATCCTCCACAAGAGTTATCATTGAAGGACATACTCAAAGTGTTGATGTAGTCAACTAGCCATATCATGCAGTCAAATAACCAGGTAATACCGGAACTACAACAATCCAGTCAACTAATCAAAGATGTCAACACTCAAGCTACTGTAGGATTGGAAGAATGGATTGGCCAAAGTGAGAACGAATATCCAACTGAATAGCAACTTGACCCAATAACTCAATATTAGGACGATGCAAGCATAGAGGATAACAACGAGGAAAAAGAGCTTCAAGATCAGCTGATGGCTACAAGGCACTACATGATTGATGAGGATGACATCAGTAATTCTGATCATGAGCATTTCCAAGCAACCACTACACTTGGGAGTGAGAAAATTGTTGAAGAGGTGTTTAATGAGCCAAGTCTTGTGGACCCTATGGAAGAGTGCTTGGTCCAATTTGAATTTGATCTGGACTTTACCATGCTACTTGAGCAAGCTGAGACTTTTAATGAGCCAAGTCTGGAGGATCCTTTAGAAGAGTGCTTTGCCCAATTTGAATGTGATCTAGACCTTGACATGATACTTGAGCAAGATAAAACCTTATTGAATTCCACTCCAGAGGTATCATTCCCTAACCCATCTTCATCAAAAACTAAGCCTTTCCTTGCTGATAACCATGAGGAGGAAGAAAAAGAGGAGCAAGTTGAGCACACATAGCAAGTTAAGCCCCCAACATATCCTAATCTGTCCAATGACAAAGAAGTGAGTACTGAAGCTCCTGTTTGCATCATTGTCTTCCTTGAGATACATCATGAACACAAAGCTTCAATTCTTCAATGTCTCAAAGAGCCAACTTATGCCAAAATTCTCAAGGACTTGTGCACACAAGCACACAAAGCTAGGAAACATCGTCTTAAGAAAATCCTTCGAAGCAAGCAAGTTGGCTACCTAAGATGGCCAAACATCCTTCCAGAGTGCTATCAAGTTTTAAAGAAGAAAGGTTGGAAGGGATTAGTAGGATATCCAAATGATCGGGGAAAGTATGATAATTTTTCTTTTTCTTTTTCTTTTTTGTTTTTAATTTTTCGCACTTAATTTTTGAGTTGTTTTTCCTTTTTCTTTTTTCTGATAGCAATTAATCTTTTGATGTTTGTTTCTATGAGAAAATACTGTTGTTAGTTTTGTTGACAAGTGTTTTGGTATTTAAGTTTGGGGGACGCCCTAGCCTTTTTCACACCTTGATATTTCCTTACTTTTGTTAATGTAGTTCTATACCACACATTGAGGAAAATATGTAATTCAAGTTTGAGGGTATGTTTGTTTGTTTTTATTTATTTATTTTATTTGTCTATTTGTTCTGAAATGAAAAAAATTACAAAAAAATTTTGTGCTATTTTGTTGTTAAGTATGAGTTAAGCTGTAAGTATGAGTTAAGCCATAATTATGGTTTGCTTTTCATTAGTTTCCTTAACATTTTGAACACATCATCATGTCATTAGGAGTCTGAGTCATTTGACTTATTTTGGGTCAAAAAAGACTTCACTTATTTTGAGTTGAATTATCATGAGCACATTAGCATATATTCTATGAGGTATGCTATTTGAGCTTAATCATGGTCCTTTTGAGATTTGTTTGATGACTTATTGATAAATAACCCTAGCTTGCAATATATATATCATCATTTTAAATTTTTCACTAAGTAATCAGACCTATTGCCTCATTAAGCATGAGTGTTTGAGTCAAAAGGTGTGAAATTTAAGTTGATTGATGGTATGGCTGGCTTGGTTTCATAGCCTTTTTTACTTGAGTTAATAAGCCCTTGGGATGTTCTACATCTAATGCCCTAAAGCCACTTGGCTTGGGAGTCATTGGCCTAACACTCGTTACAAAGGTCAATTAAAAAGCTTAAGGGAGTTAAGCATTGCACAGCATACAAAAAAAAAAAAAATGCATATCTTGCCTTTATTGTTTCATTTGATAGGAATTCCTACAAATTTTGAGATACTTGTTTTGATATTTAATTGAAGCCTCATGGTTGTATGTTAATTTTACTTTGCACCTATCAAAACATATGATGTTTCAATTGTCCATTTACGAGTCATTTGATTTTGGATGCCCTTATGATTGTGATGATGATGTTTATCTTTTTAAGGTTGCTTATAAATGAGAACCATGGTTTGTGTTAAATTTCATTCTTTTCAATAACATAGTGCTACAATATTTGTGGGTATCATTCCTGTTAAACCCTTACAAAACTTCACTCTTCCACTAGGGATGCTTAGGAGTTTAAAAGGCTTGTTACATATGCCAAATGCAATCATCTCTCCCACGAAAGAGAATTTATGTTTCTTGCTTTCATTTTTTTTTTTTAGTTTTGTTTTGCCCCTTTATTTACGTTTGTTAATCTTTTAACTGTGTCTTCATATGATATTTTGTGTTTGTTTACTGTGGCTAATTCTATTGATTTTGGGGCTTAAGATACTTTGGGGAGCATTGGTAGCAAATTTGGATCGAGCGATGATTTGCACTTGACGAGTCCAACTAAAAAGGCCATATCTAGAGTTATAGAACTCAAATTGCAGCAATCTTAAATGAATTGGAAAGATAACTCAAAGATCTAGAAAGTCACATTTCACGAAAGTTAGCTGATTCCAACATTTACTAGGTCAAAAAGAGCCTCCGTTCGCAAGCCGTCCGAACGGTGATTTTCCCGTTCAAACGGTGGGAAGTTCGGTCCAAACAGTAGTATGCTCGAGCGCACACATTGTGCAATCCAGTGCACTGGGGAGGCATGTTCGGATACAGAAAAGGCCCGTCTGGACGGACCACTTATCAAACACATTCTAGCTACTGTTTTTAGGGTTTTAAGCCCTAGAAACCCCTATAAATAGACTACTAAGCCTCAAGAAGAAGAGGCTGGAGACCAAGTTTGAAATTCCACAACTTTTCTCTTTTTTAGTTTAGTTTTTCTTTAGGTTTAGGTTTTATTTTTCATAATCATGTGGAGCTAAATTCTCAACTAAGGTTGAGGATGAAGCCTCATCAATGAAGAGCAACATTGTGTTCATATAAGTTAATATTATCCAATTTTATTGAGTTCTAATTTTAATTGTTTTACTTCTAATCAATTTGTGGAATGATTCTTGAATATCTTTTGTGATTTAAGGATACATTTGATAATTTGAGATAATTTCACATAATTGATTGCTTGGGTTTTTAATTTATAAAAAATTGGATATCTCTTGTGATTTATTTTACATATACAATTAATATTTTGATTTAAAATAGAAAGGGGAAACTTCACTTGTCCCCCTAAACTTTTGCGGTTTTTGCAAATACCCCCCAATGTTTAAAAGCTCTCACTTAGGTGTATCAAACTTTGGTTTTCTCTCACTTTGCCCCTTATGTACAGAAAATTCTTCGCAATTCCAATTTTACCCCTGACTCTATAACTACACCATTCCCAAAAGGACTCGTAGTTTTGGGGTAAAATTGAAATTCTATTAGGATTTTCTGTACGGAATGGGCAAAGTGAGAGAAAATCAAACTTTAATACACCTAAGTGAGAAGTTTTGAACATTGGGGGGCATCTGCAAAAGTGGCCAAAGTTCAAGGGGGTAAGTGAAGTTTCCCCAAATAGAAATCTTATTGTGATTTATGGATACATTTGATGATTTGATTTAAATTGGATTTTTTTTGTGATTTGTGTAAAAGAATAGATACATGAGATGGTTTTGATTAACTATTTGAAACGAAAGTAAAACATACATAAGATTTTATTGTGAGAACTTTGGATGATATTAATGAACATGGACATGTTGCTATAATTTGGTGAGTGTGGATTCCACAACCTTAGCACTTTATTTCTTGGTTTATTTTCCTCTTTTTCCATAAGCACACCTCCATAAGCTGAATCAACAATACTTTTATTAGTGTCATTCAAACCTTCATAAAAAGCTTGTACTTGATCATCTTGAGATATGTTGTGACGTGGACATTTGAGAAGCAACTCATTGAAATGCCCCATGCTTCAAAGAAAAGGTCTACATCTCTCTATTGAAATGTTTGAATCTCCCTTCTAAGTTGCATTGTCTTTTGAGCTGGGAAAAACTTATTGAGGAATGTAATGGCTAACTCTTCCCAAGTATGAATGGAGTCTCCAGGCAAGGACTTTAACCATAACTTAGCATTATCTTTTAAAGAAAAAGGAAAAAGAATTAACCTGATTCCCTCTGGAGTTATGCCCTAAATGTTCTAAGTTTTGCAAAGAGCAAAGAACTCTCTGATGTGCAAGTGTGGATCCTCATTAAGTGTGCCTCTGCAGTGAGTCAAGGTGTTGAGTATGTGATGGGACAAATTGAAAGTGCCCTGTACATCTGGTTGGTAGGCAATGCATGATAGCTGGTCAAGGTTTTGTGGAATGTAGGCATGCTTCATAGGTTGCCTCATTGGTGGTGGTCAGTTCACAAGTTGTTCCGCCATTGGTTCTTCTTCCTTGAATTCTTCTTCTTCTTCGGTGTCGAAGTTGTCTCTGGGCCTTTGTCGAATGGTTTGCCCAATTTCTTGATTGATTGGAACTGTCCCCAAACTTACATTTTGCTAGTCCATTAGCAAAACAAAAATGAAAACACAATAAAAACAAGAAACATAAATCCGCTTTCGTGGGAGAAACGATTGCATTTAGCATATGCAACAAGCCTTTTAAACCCCTAAGCATCCCTAGTGGATGAGTGAAGTCTCGTGAGGGTTTACCAACAATGATACCCACAAACTGTTTATTGGCACTATGTTATTGATGGACAACACTCTTCACACAAACACATGGTTCATACATCATTAGCGATTTTAATAATTTTGAACATACAAACCACATCATCCAGGCATCCAAACATCATTTCATTCAAGGTTGGAAAATTGAGACAACACATGTTCCATGAAGTGCAAAGTGAACTAACACAAGATCATGGGGTTTCAATTATTCTTCAAAGAGGTGAATCCCAAAATTCATAAGAAAACAATGCGATAAATACAACCAAGGCTTGAATCGAAAGATGCAATTTTTTTTTTTGTAGGTTGTGCAATGCTTGACTCCCTTAAGCTTCTAAATGACCTATGTAAAGAGTGTTGGGCTAGTGACTCCTAAACCAGGCGGTTTTAGGGCACTAGATGTAGAGACATCCCTAAGGGCTTAATTACTCAAGTCAAAAGAGCTACGAAGCCTAACTAGCCATACAATCACTTAGCTGAAATTTCTCATCTTTTTACGTGAACCCTCAATGCTTGGTGAGGCAAGAGGTCCAGTTACTCAATGAAAAACTCAACTTATGATGATTTTCTCTCCTTTTTTTTTAATTTTATTATTAAAGCCAAGGTTTTCATCATCACATCACAAAAACCTAAAAATCTCAAGAAACACACTTCAAAGTCAAATCTCATACCTCACAAACCCTAATGCTAGTGTGCATGTGAAATATTAATCAAACAAGTAGAGTCTCTCTAATCCAACACATGAATCAAAAACTTGGATTTCTAATGATATGCAATGTTCAAACAAGTTAAACACACCAATGACACGTAATCCATAGTTATGATGTAAGTCATGCCCAATCAACAACATAGCAAAACAAAAACAAAAAAATTTATATACAGACAAAAACAAGCAAAACCACAAATAAAACAAACAAACAAACAGACAGAGTGTTTGTCCACACCCCCAAACTTAAATGACACGTTATCCCCAATGTGGCAAGAAATACAATACAGTGGGATGAGGAATCGGAGTGTGCAGAGGTCAAGGCGTCCCCCGAACGTGAATACCAAAACACCTGTCAAAAACTAACAACAATCTTTTTTCACAAGCACAAACATCAAAAGGTTAATTGCTGTTAAAAACAAATAAAATAAAATAAAATAAAATGACAAAAAGTAAATGACTCAAAAATAAAGTGAGGAAAAAAAATGAAAAAAAAAATACCGCACCTTCCCCGATCCCATTGGTGTCCAACCAATCCCTTCCATCATTTCTTCTTTAGAATTTGATACCCCTCTGGAAGGATGCTTCGTCATCTTATGTAGCCAATTTGCTTTCTTCGAAAGATTTTCTTGGGATGCCTATTCCTATATTTGCACCTTTCTGTGCATGATACCTTGAAAATCTCTACATAAGATGGCTCTTCGAGACATTGGAAAGATGAAGCTTGTGGTTCATGTTGTATTTCGAGAGGGATTGTGATGAAGGAGTGAGCTTCAGTACTCACTTCCTTGTCATTGAACAAATTTTGAATAGGCGGGGGCTCAATTTGCTTCTGGTTCTCTTCATCTCCATTCTCAATCCACATCTCAGGAGTGGGATCCAATAAGGCCTTGGCTTGCTCATGTATCATGTCAAGATCCAAATCAAACTCAAATTGAGCAAAGCTCTCTTCCAAAGGATTCTCCAGACTTGGCTCACTAAAAGTATCAGCATGATCAAGTAGCCTGTCCAGGTCTAGGTCACCTCCAAATTGGTCAAAGCGCTCTTCCAACGGATCCTCAAGGCTTGGCTCATAAAAACTCTCCTCGACAACTTCCTCACTCCCAAATGTGATGGTTTGGACATGCTCATGTGCAGATTTATTAGCTTCAATCACATAATGACTAATGAATGGGCAATCATCTTAGTGAGAAGGATGATAGCAAAATGAACATGACTGATGAGGTGCATAAGTGTAAGGAGGCTGGGTATGGGCATGCCTAGTTGTCATGAGTTGGTTCACCCTCTCCTCAAAGTCATCGATATGAGCAGTTGGAAAATGTTGCACTAGTGGCTCTTGAGGAGGATGATTGTACAATGAAGGCATGGAAGAGTGGTTATCCAAAATGAAAGGCTCAACTGATAATGAAGATGAGTTAGGGAATGATATATCAGTGGTTTCCCCCTTCTCCGTTTGTACCTCAAGAGTAGGATACTCTAGACTTGGCTCATTAATAGTCTCCTTGACAACTTCCTCACTCCTCGCCATCTCTTGACTTTGAAACTCCTCTTCCTCGATTATGCTGAATTCAGCAACTAGATGACCGAGTTGTCATTCCAACCTTACAATTGCTTTAGTGTTTGCCACAGTGGCATCTGTGATTTCTTGAAAAGGTTGGTTGACTGTTTGCCTGAAAGCCTCGAGCGTGTCTTCCAATGATGGCTCTTGTGACATAGGAATGATGGGTTGGCTGGTTAATTGCACGAATTCCTTGAGAGTTTCTTCCAATGAAGATTGTTTTGGAGGATAGTCGTATGATGAAGGAATGGAAAATGGATTATCGGACTGCAGATATTCAGGATGGTGCAGTCCATAAGATTGGGGAGCAAAATTTGTTGTAGCATGAGCTTGCCTCGAGGAATTAGATTGGTTGCTCCAGTCTGAAGTGTAGAAATTGGAATTTAATTCAGACCCAGAATTGGAGAAATTGGTGTTCATCTACTTATGTGAAAAATCGAAAAATTGTCCTCAATGTGGACAATCACCTAAACTATGATAAGGGTTTGAGCAGTGTGAACATGGTTCATGTGGGTGAAAATTCTGAGGGTAGTTGGTAAGATTTGGTGTCCTATAACTAGGAGAAACATTAAAATTATTGAACGAAAGACTCATGCTTCACCCAAACAATTTAGCATGCAAAATTTCCCACATGAAACAATAACCATTCTTTTAAGAAAATAAAATAAACAAAAACAACAAAAATAATCTAACTAGAAAAAAATAAATTTAAAGAAATAAAACAACTAAACAAATAACTTATTTAATTAACTAAAACAAAAAATAAACTAATTAAAAAATTAAAAATAAACTAACCACAACTAATCAACATCAGATAATCAACTAAAAACAGGTAGAATACATAAACAATAAAAGACAAACTAATAATTAAACAGAAAATTAAAAACTGAACACATACTGCCTCGGGTCTGTTGATGCAGCCTGCAGAGATGCGCTCAAGCGCAGGGTAGTGCAATCGATCGCAAACACGCACAAATGTAGCAGTCTTTGTAAGTGCATTCGATCGCAACAGAGGTACGATCGAGCATAACACTGCACTGCTGTCTGTCAAAAGAGCGCGCTCGGGTGCAACTGCATACTAAGCGAGTGCAGGCACGCGACAGTGTTGGAATAGGCTCAAGTGTGCTCGATCGCAATAGAGGTGTGATCGATCGCACTATCACAGACTGATTTCCCAGAAATTTAAAAACAAACTAAAAACAGCCAATCAAACACTATTCTAATTTTTTTAAAAAAACAATTTCTATACAAAAACACTAAAACAAATAAAATAATTTCCAAAATAAAATAACTAATAGAAAATATAAAATTAATCTAGACAAAAAATTAATTTCTACAAAACAAACGATTCCCCAGCAACGACGCCAAAAGTTAATTGTACAAAAATAAGTACTCGCAATAGTACGAATCATTTTGCAGTGTAGGGGTGTGCAAGTGCGAGATCGAACCCACAGAGAATCAAGTTTTATGAAAAAACCAATTTAAATGTCTAAACTAACCCTATCTTAACCTAGTTTCGAATATCGAACATATGGCGTGTGAAAATGTAAACTAAACTAAATGCTTAAAAACAAATAAATAAAAAGACTAAGGTCTAGAATCCACCTCACCACATTAAAATCATATATTCATGCTAGTTCATACATCCGTCAAACAGTTAAAAATGATGCATGTTCTAGTGTCACGCTAGTTCATACATCCGTTAATCCTATACATGTTTTATTATGCCTATCAAAAGATTCAAAGAATCCATCCATTTGAGAAAAGACAAAACATATCCAACTTAGTTCAAAGGATCCAATGTGAATGTGGTTAATCACAAAAGACAATGGATAAATAAACTTAAATCAAAAGATGAAATGTATCCATCAGACAAAAAACTATGAATATCCAACTACGGTACAATCAATATAATTCTGTCACGAAATTGTATTGAAATGAACACACATGACAATTAAATGATGGATTTAGTACGAACAAAACATGAACATATGTAAATCAATCAAAGGAGAGGCTTGATCTTCAACCTTAGTTGAAGATTTAGCCTCTCATGAAAATAAGAGATAATCTACAAACAAAAATAAGCATTAAATAAATAAATGATAATTTAAAGGCTTTACAGTGAAGAACAAAGAGGTTTTAGGCCTCTGAGGGCACCTCCAAACGTAAGTTTACAAATAAACAAAGAGGTTCTATTTATAGACAAAATTTAATATGCTGCCAGGTCATGGGTGCGCTCAATCGTAGGCAATGCCCTCGAGCGCACGTAAGTGCTCTGAAAATCCCACAGTGCAAGCAAGTTAGCGATGGCAGCGAGGGCAATGCGGAAAACACAGGTGTATGTGGCATGCGCTCGATCGTGGCTTTTGGCTCGAACGCATCATTGTACGCTCGATCGTAGGTGTGCTCGATCACAGCTCTTGTGCAATCGAGTGCACTGATAAGGACTAAGATTCATTCTTTGCTCGATTCCACCCTTTTAAACCACATTTTACACTAAGGACTTACAACACACAAAAACATTAGATATTAACAATGCTAAGAGCTTAACAAACATAATTTAAGGAGGGTCAAATATACAATATTTAGCACTGATCAGGAACAGTGGTTGAGTTTTTAGATATAAGCACTTGCACGAAAAAGATCAGCCTCTGCAGTTACAGCAGCTTCAGTGATGCTCTCTAGAACTGCGCTTGATCACTCCCAAGTGTGTGCTCGATCGCAGTTCGCTTGATCACTCTCGGTTTATGCTCGATCACAGGAACAAAAAGTAGAAACCCGCAGAGCTGAAACAGAACCAAAAATAATAATGAATTAATTAATTAAATTTTATAATAATAAAAATAAAATAGAATTAAAACTAAAAATTAAAAATAACAAACTAAAGGAAAATAATCTTAAACAGAATTTAACGCAATCCCCGGCAATGGCGCCAAAAACTTATTGTGCAAATATCTACCTAAATCAATAGGCAAATAAATGTACGTTTTAACTTGTAAGTGCACAAGATCAAAATAGTAGTATAGTGTGCAAGTACGAGATCATTTCTACGAGGATTGCCGTAAATCATGTTTAAAATTAGTTTCGTAATTAAAACAAGACAAAGATTGATTTTTTGATTAATAAAGCTAAAAGGTAGGGCGTTGATATCCACCACTAATCATGCTCAAATAGTATCTCAATATGCCAATACTCCAATCATATTATGAATACTTAATGCTTGCCAACCTAAGGGCATGGGTGTCTACTCCTTAAACTATTTATTTCCCTAAGAGATGAATTAGGCATGGATGTCTACTTTAATTCTTTTCTTTCTTAAAGGATTTAGTATGGGTGTCTACTAAGTTGTTATTTAAGAAAGCATAAATCAATGAAAATCGACAAACACATGAGGCCTAGGGCATAGGTGTCTACTCCCGGTTCCCCATGTTGATTAACCCAAGAATCCGTGAGAAGATTATTTTGTTACTCTATTAAGCCCAGGACTTGATCATTCAAATTGACCTAAATAACTAATCCATACCACATGCATATGTTGATCAGACACATTCATATGAAGAATTCAGTAAAACAGGAATTAATCAAGTTAAGAATCACAATATGATTATCACAAAGGCGCCAATATTGAAATATTAAATAAACATAATTAGGGTTTCAATCTAGCCCTACTAAAGAGTTAGTTACACATGAATTTGATGCTCAACATCATCAAAATAATAAAATTAAAGGAAAAGAAAAAACCCAAAAAACGCTTCATTGAAAAGCCGTCAATTCTTCTTCTAGAGCATGTGTGTATTTTTCTATGTTTACAAGCCTATTTATAGAGTTTAGGAGGACCCTAGAAGCACTTAGAAACCCTAGAAATCGTAAAATAAACCCTAAGGCTATTTCCATAATAGGACCAGTTGTAACGCCCCCAAAATTAGCCTCGGCTAATTTGGTGGAGTCACTGGCAATTTACCCGCTCTAGCCAACTTGTGACCAAACAGAAAATCACCCTTATAAAAACGTTAGAATCAATGCAAGGGAAGGTGAATAAATTTGAGTCACTATAATTCATCAAGTAAGAACATGGAGCTACTAAATAGTAAAGACAAACTTGTAATTATAAGTAAAGCATAACCAGTCAAGTAGTAGCATCTCTTGCCACTTCCATAGCAATAACCCAAGTTACCTAAAGAATAATAACCGCGTAGGTCTAACGACTTCGTAAGTAAACCTCACACTTAGGTATAACATGAGCCCAATTAATGAAAGTAAACGTGCAATTTGAGTATTAACCAAAAAGAGGGCATTACCTCTACTAATACACCATTTAATAGGTTTTAGAGTTTTCAAAGCTTATGGTGTAGAACCGGCGATAATTACCTAAGTATTTTAATGCAGAAAAGGCTAATGTATTATAATTCATAACTCTTATACATGGTCTACCCGAGATATTACCCCTTCTCAGTAGGGTTGGTGTTGTTCCGAGGGACCTATAGTACAATGCCAGTGCCCCAGCCATTGCATAACATATCGTACGTAATATTAGTGGCACGACTGAGTCCGACCTCGAGTGGCCCACACCAACTAATGGCATCCGTCCTATAGTGACCGAACCATTGGGAATGGTTGCACGAGGGTCACGAAACCAATGGATCCAAAGCCCTGTATAATACACACATTTGACCATAATACGCAGTCTATATAGTAAGCCCATGGCCATTCATACTGCACGTACCGGCATACCGTGTCTTACGATGCGTCTTAACAGTTAATTAATAGCACAGTTACCAAGTAATTACAAAAAGTAGGCATGCTCATATCATACTCATGGTTAGTTAACTGACATATCCCACGTTTTATGTAAAAAGGGTGTGAGTGTCTACTTACCTCACGTACTCAAACGAATCCTCCATCTATGCTAATTCCTGTTATAACGGATATAAGACACTATTATTCTAAGCCTTATGAAACCTAGAAATACAGCTAAGCCCAAGCATACACGTGTGAAACTTAAGAACCGGTGCTCTACCCACTGACCGTACGTCCGGCCTCGATGGTGTATATCCACTCAGTGTGTTAAGCACACCGTTTTAAGATTCAAACAGTGCTTGTTTCTATTGGCATTTACAGATCTTTAAACCTCTTCTAAGCTAGCAAAACAGCACATGCAACACAAGAAATCACAGCACAATGAATCTTTGAGAAAATACTTTGAAAACATCATTATCTTTAAAGAACGTTTAATGAACACTTGGAAAACCTCATCAAGGCAGAAATACAAGATAAAACAGTGCTAAACACAAAGGGAATAGAGCTTACCTCGAAGCTAAGCACATACATGGTCTCCCCTCCTCGAAAACTCTTCCTTGAAGCTCACTCTCACTAATTTCTCACTCAAAACTCAAGGGAAGGATTTTGGCAGCCTAGGGGCATACCAGGGGAAGGAAACAAGCGTGAGAAATGAGAGGTGGGATGGGCTATTTATAGGGAAAGTTTGCCACCAACTCTCTGACAGAGCAGCGGACGTCCGGTAACCCTGGCGTACGTCCGGTGGTTTTTGCACATTGGTTCAGAGGATGTCTCATATGTCTAGGTATTACCCAAAGGGTACCCCAAAAAGTAGCGTACATCCGGTGGTCCCATGTACGTTTGTTGTACTATTTACAAAGCGTACGTTCGGTGGTCTCCCCCCGTACGTCTGCACTACAGATAGCAGCGTATGTCCGCTAGACCTAGTCTATGTCTGCCTCCAGAGGGTCAATGTCTGGCTTTTATTTTCTAAAGGTTCAAAGCGTGATTAATACTAAGGGTTTTGGGTCTCTGATCGATGTCAAATATTGTATATTGGACCCCCCTTAACTTATATTTGTTAGGCTCTTAGTTTTGTTAATATCTAATATTTTGGGTTGTTTTAGTGTTTTAGTGTGTTGTAGGTCCTTGGTCTGAATTGTGGTTCAAAGGGGCGGAACTAAGCAAAGATGGAACTTTAGCCTCTGCAAGTGCGTTCGAACGCACTTAGTGCGATCGAACGCACTACGGTCGAATGCAGAAGCCATGTTCGAACACAACGCCTACACTCGAACGCACGTTGCGCGGCGATGCGCCTGCGATCGAACGCACGCAGGGTTGCGATCGAACGCATTCCTGACCTGACAGCACACTAAATCTTCTCTATAAATAGGACATTGATGTATTTTGTATTTTTCATGTTTGGGAGGTGCCTTTAGGGCCTCAAACCCTTTGTTTTTCATTGTAAAGCCCTCCTAAATTGTCATTTATTTATTTAATATTTTATTTTGCTTTTATTTAGTCTCTTATTCCCTTTGCTATGGATTTGTTTATATATATTCATGTTTAGTTCGTATTATTCCGTCGTTTAATTTTATGTTTATTCGTTTCAATTCATTTTAGTGACAAAAGTGTGTTGATTGTTGTTTGCAAATCGTTAAACATCGACTTTCGTTGCAACCGGAGATACATCGGATGATTCGTCTTCAGACCATTATCCGTTGTGACCTCTTAAAACAGTGTTTGCATTGATTAGTTTGACAAGATTTTGTAGCAACAATAAGATACGCATATGTGTTTTATCGATAGACGAAAATATGAACAATGTGTTAGCGCTCAGAATATGCCTAGTAGCATAATCGTTATTGAGTATGAGCTAAGCATATTTATATGTTAATTAATTTGCGGTGAAGTGGATTAGGGACCTTAGTTGTTTTTATTTCTTTATGCATTTAATCTAGTTTATTTTTACGTACGTTACTTGTTTGATTTTGGGACTAGGTTAAAATAGGATTAGTTTAAGCACCTCAAAATTAGTTTTAAACAAACACGATTCTCTGTGGGATTTGACCTCGCACTTGCACACCCGCTACAATGCATAACGACTCGTGCAATTGACAAATACAATTAAATTTGTGCAACAGTCTCGTTAAACACCATTATTGAAAACCTTTATTGATTGCTCCTATGGAAAAGATTTTGTCTAATAAAAAGGTTGGTCTTTATCGGGGTATTACACCAGCTGCACACTTAGAAACCCTTAGGCTAGAAATCGTAAAATAAACCCTAAGGCTATTTCCATAATAGGACCAGCCGCACTCTTCTCTAACTTTTGGAAGTGCGCTCAATCGTAGCCCAAGTGCGCTCGATCGCACTTGCGATCGAGCCTTCCTATTGTGTGCTTGAGCGCAAGGCTATGCTCGATCATTGGCTAGGGCGCTCAAGCCTAGACTTCCTATGCTCGAGCGTAGTGTCAATATGCTGAATGCCCAAAATTTTCCTTTTATGCTCCAATTTCCAAATTCACTTTATTTTCTTCAAAATGCCTAGAAAACATAGAAAACAGAAAAAAGAAAGTAAAATTGCTCAAAACAATAAGACTAAGAAATTAACAAATGTAATTTAAGGGACTAAAATAGGGATATTTTAGCACTTAACACTTTTCATTTAAGCCTTGGTTGTTTCATCTGATTTAATTCCTACGAATTTTGGGGTACACATGCTTTGAGAAAAATTGAAACTTTATGAGTCTACGTTAGTCTCACTTTGCACTTATTGAAGCATGTGTTGTCTCAACTTTCCAGCTATGAGTTGAATGATTTTTGGATGTCCTAATGATATGGTTTGTGTGTGCACCTTGTTAAACATGCTCATGATGTATGAACCATGTGTTTGTGTGAAAGTCCTTGTTTGTCAATAACATAGTGCCAAAAATTGTTTGTGGGCATCATTGCTGGTAAACCCTCATGAGATTTCACTCGTCCTCTAGGGATGCCTAAGGGTTTAAAAGGCTTGTTGCAAATATTAAATGCAATCGTCTCTCCCATGATAGCGGATTTATGTTTTATGCTTTGAATTTGTTTTTCATTTTGTTTTGCTAAAGGACTAGCAAAAATGTAAGTTTGGGAGTATTTGTTGAGCGCCAAATATTGCATATTTGGGCCCCTTAATTTATGTTTGCTAAGCCTTTAGCTTTATTATTGTTTGTGGTTTTGGTTAGTTTTGGTGTTTTAGTGGTTTTATAGGTCATTGAGGGAAAATTGCGGTTTGAAGGTGGAAAGTGTAAAGAAGTTGAAGTTCTATGGAAGAGCGATCGAGTGCATCTGCGCTTGAACCCATGCAAGGCACACTCGAGCACACCTAGTGTGCGATCGAGAGCACTCACACTGACCTAGCAGCATCGAACCCTAGTTTTCTATTATTTACAGCATTTTTTTTCTTTTTTTTTTTTGTAAACGTATGTTGGGAGGCACCGAGGCGCCGTTTAGAGCCAAATTTCGACCTAAAGTTGTTCTTGAGCTCTTCAAATGTTTTTCTTTGTAAGTTTTATATTTGTTATGATTTAAATTGATTTGATTATGTCTTTTGTGATCAAGAGATGCTAAAACCTTCAACTAAAGTTAAAGATGAAGCCTCGTCACTGATTAGTTTTATATTTCTCATGTGTTTGTACAAATCCGACATTTATTGTAATGTATGTTCGTTTCAATTCAATTATATAAGAAAATTGTGATTGATTGTGCCCAAGTTGGATATTCATTGTGTTTCATTCGACGGATACATTGCATCTTTTGGTTTACTTTGGATATCCATTGTCTTTTGTGCAAAGCATGAATACATTGGATCTTTTGAACTAAATCAGATATGCATTGTCTTTTGTACAATGGATGGATTCATTGAATTTTTCAATAGAAACAATAGAATATGCATAGGGTTTAATTGTCTATCGGATGTATGAACTAAAACATGAGAATGTTTACTTTAATTTGGTGAGGTGGTTTCTGAAAACCTTAGTGCCGTTTTGTCATTTGATTTAATTTCAGTTTTATTTAATTCATCTTTTTGCACGACGAAATCCCAAAATTTGGAACTAGGTTAAAGTAGAATTAGTTTAGATAGAAATTAGCTTTCACGACACAATTTCCTGTGGATTGACCTCGCACTTGCATAATCTATATTTCACATGACTCGTGCACTTGCGAATATCATTTAAAACTCACAACAACTACATGTCATATTTTGTTGTCGTGTTTAGCTTCAAATAATGTATGGGGGATTGTGTTAGGATGATTCAAAAAATTCCGACTTGGGGTGAAGATTTTATGCAGATACTGAGTGTGCTTTTTGGAGAAATTGCAAAAGGAAGATACAAAACTCATGGCAATGGTAGCAAGGAAAATTTGGGTAGGCATAAATACAATAGTTTTTTGGGGTGAATTTATTCACACTTTCTAGTTAATTCAAAGCTCTTAGGAGTATGTGGAGGATTTTAATGTAGCAGTAAAAATAATGCATACTTATGGAGAGCATGGCCAAAGTATAGAAGTTTCGAAGTAGATGATTCCGCCATGTGGCATGATGGATGTGGGGTTATTGTTCAAAGTCACAAGGGATGTGTTAGCATTCATGTGTTACTTAAAAATTTATAGTTGACCTCATTGTCGCGGAAGTGTATACAACTTGGAAGTGGTGGACTTTAGCAGAGATTTAGGTATGTTGAATATATGTTAAAGGAAGATGTGTTGAAGATTGTAAATACTTTGTGGATGGAAGGATAATCTTAGGGTAGATAGGGTCATTTGATTGAGGATGTAAAAATGTTACTTCATTGTTTTGTAATTATGTAGTGTGGGGCACATTAAGAGAGCAAATATGGCAGCACATAGACTAATAAAGAGGCAATTCAACAACCTTTAGATCAAATTTAAATGGAAGAATATCCAACTTTGATTCATTATATAATTTATATTGTATGTGCTAAGAAAATGTATGTTATTATGATGTTAATGAAAGCCTAAAATTTTCATTAAAAAAAACAAATTAGAATGAGGGTGACATGATAATGTGGTATTTAACCCTACTTTATCTAAGAGTACTTTACATTGAGTAGTGATACTCCCACAACCTTCGTGATGCTACAGTAATCACGAAGGTGATTTGGCATGTGCCACGTCTGCTTCTTTTTAAAATTAAAAAAAAAAAAATTCAAAACCAAGCGTCAAAACCCATCCCCGCGGTACCCATTTTCATTTCCCCCCATTTTCTTCCCAAACCCATTTTCTTCCTCCCACCGTCACATGGGTTCTCCCCCACCGGCACCGGCGTGACTCCTCTCCTTTTTCTCTTAAGTGTTTGTATTGAAATGGAAGCCAAGAAGACCCAGATCCAACGAACCCAAGCACCAAAGACCCACCTTTGTGCGAGGAGTGCAAAGCGATGGAAAGAGAGGGTGGAGTGGCGGTTTTGGATGCTGGCGACAGCACCGCCACCGCTGGTTTCGGGTTCGTCAGTCCTCCGCTACCGTTCTCGGGCTTCGCCGTTGAGCTCCTCCCCCACCTTGAGTTCTATTATTTTGTCCCCTGTTCAACATTCTAATTAGTTACACTTGGAGTTTTGACGTGTTGATATTGGGTTTTGATTTTTCTAGAGACTAGAAATAGAGAAAAAAAATTGTTGGCTGTTGTTTGGATTAATGGCTGAAGAGGGGAGAATATTTTGTGGGTATGTTGTTGCTAGGTTGTGATTTGGGTTGAGAAAAAAAAAA
>CM017322.1:17112054-17123172 GCA_006937295.1 Carpinus fangiana
AATGATGACATATTCTTTTGTTTGTTTGGTTGATTGTTTGATATGCTATTGATTTTAGGAGCGATTCATTACATGTTTATCGGAAACAAGGTCTTGATAGTCACAGCCGGTGCCATCCCTCTTCTAGAGCTCTTCGAGTTCCAAAACAACAGTATAATGGAATTAGCCATGCTACAATCTTAACACATCTGTTGCACTAAAGCCAACTAGTGTAGCTTCTGGAGTTGCACCTCTTTTGGTTCAAATCGTAGTGACTCATCATATGAAAGCTTGGTTCGCATTGGCACAGAAGCTGCACCTCTTTTGGTTCAAATTGTAGTGACTCATCATATGAAAGCATGGTTTGCATTGACAATTTATTTCTCTTTTTTGTCCAGAAATTTTGTTGATTCCTTGTGTGGTCTAATCATTACTCACATCCTTGTGTACTGTGTAGTAGTTTTGCATTGTACTTGGTGGTTGTGAAGGAATTATGTAATATTTTGGGTTACGCCAAAGAAAATGTTATAGCTAATCTTGTGTTAAGTTTGATAACAACTCAAGTCCATCATTGGAGGGAAGGCATTGCTCTATAATTTCTTAGCACTATAATATGTTACTGAACCTTTCATCTACTATCTATTTGTAATAGTCAGTAGAAAATTTTATTTGTTATTATATTTTGTATTTGGAATGATGTATTGATAATTTTTTTTTTTTAAAAAAAAATCTTTTTTGTTTGATACTATTAGGTGTCTGGAATTAATATTGGCTCAAATAGAGGATGTAAAGTGTACATGTTTCTTAATTCTATTTTGTTGAAAGGACCAGAAACTTTGGGCCCTCTATACATGTTCAATTCCTCAATTTTTTGGCACAACCATTTCATGCTTTGACTTTTGGCTAGTGCTTTACATATCGTGCACAAACACCTTATTTTTTATGATATCTTAATACGCAATTGATCAAGAGTACAGAGAATAATTTCATTGCACTTTGAGTATAACACAAAAAGGAAATTGCCAAAGAAACTCTATGGTAACATATATCAATACTTACAATCTGTAATTAAAATTCTATCAATGCAATTGCAATAGATCAATCCCTCAAGGCTGATATAGGAAAAAGGAAAACCAGTGATGTTAGGTATAATCTAACATGTCTACTTCCAATGGCCTTAAATTTGGTCTTGAGTGCTTCATACTCACTCCTCTTCCTTTGAATATCCAACTCCAACTCAACACACTTTGCATCAACTTTACTGCACAACCTACCAAATCTTTCTTGCAAACCTCGTATTCACATTTTGGCACTTCTTTATTTTCCACTTCATGCACATCCATCTTTATATTCACCCTCAAAGTTACCTAAATCCAAAACACCCATTGAAAATCATTAAAAAAAAAAAAAAACTTGAAAAAAAAAGTTTAATAAAAAACCAACACAGCTTGTAAAACAAAGAAAGAAAAAAGAAAAAGAAAGCCAAGAGCACTTTTTCTGCATTTGAATTTTTATTTATTTATTATATATATTTAACTTGAAAAAAAAAAGTTTAATAAAAAACCAATACAGCTTGTAAAACGAAAAAAGAAAAAGAAAGCCAAGAGCACTTTTTCTGCATTTGAATTTTTATTTATTTATTATATATATTTAACTTGAAAAAAAAAGTTTAATAAAATACCAATACAGCTTGTAAAACGAAAAAAGAAAAAGAAAGCCAAGAGCACTTTCTGGATTTGAATATTTATTTATTTATTATATATATTTACAAGTAGTCGTCTTTCTTCTATCTATTATTATTATTATTATTATTATTTTTCAATCTTCTCAACACCCAAAAAGTTCTCTTTAAAAAACAAACAATGAACTCATAAATGATACCTAATACATGAACCTACGCTGAGAAAACAGAAACCTACGTGCTACAAAGTATATACGCAACATTTTTTAAGCTTTCAGCTAAACATGACAAGATTCTTCTCATTAGAGCATGGTGGAGAGCAAGTAATTGATTCAATATCCATTTCCAACCGCATGAGTATCAATTACAACCCCAAAAGCAAGGCTCAATTTAAATTATACATAATTGTATATGTTGGGTCATGAATCAACTCTACAGAATCGGCCCAACAGCTTACTAGGCCCAATGGAAGCCTACGTCATCAGAGCCCAAGAGCGTCTCAGGCCTCAAGAGCCCAAGAGCGTCTCAGGCCTCGAGAACTCGAGAGCGCCTCGAGCCTCGAGCATCCGAGAATGCCTCAGGCCTCGATCATCCGAGAACGTCTCGGGCCTCGATCATCCAAAGCCTTCGATACTTTCGAGCCCGAGACCTCCGAAGCCCTGAAATTTAGGGATTAGGAAATTGAACTCATAAGACTCGATCTTATCCATCTAATTCAAATGTCAAGCACCTGGAACCACGTAATCAGATACGTTATCTATGAGAATTCGAAATTTAAAACGCCATTAACAACCAAATCCTATCTCGATCCCATCAGATCCTAATATGGATGACTACTCAAATCCCTAATAACAAACTGCCTCGCAGAAAATCAGGGAAGAGTCAGTCACTGGTAAGGGGACTATCACTCCATGCCTATATAATGCAAGTCACCTCCACACATTCTGGTAACGCAACTCTAGCATTCTTCACGCTTTTGCCGTTTTCTCATTACTCTCAGAAAAATACTGACTTAGGCATCGGAGTGACCCCGCCGGCTCACCCCCGGTCTCTTCAATCCTATTGTCTTCTTCATTGTGCAGGTGAATCCGTATCTAGAGCACTTGAACCAGGGATCCAACAAGTGTGCCACGTCACCAATCGGAAAACTGTGCATCAACAGTTTGGCGCCATCTGTGGGAAAGTAGGTTCTTCAATCACTTCTCATTCATACAAAATCCGACATGGTGAATACACACTCTTCACACCAGCCGCAGCCTCGTCCGTTGCAGCCGCCCCCTAGCGCTCCTGGGGCATCCAATAGTCCAAAATTGGTGAAATTTTTGAGGAACATGGCGGAATCAATGGAAGTTCTCAGGAAGCAGAATGAGGAGCTCAACACTCGGCTCACATTGGCTGAGGCACGAAGCAGCCAGAAGGAAAGGGAGCGCGAGGAACGCCGTGAGAAGGAAAGGCGGGATAGAATTCGCAGGGAGAAGCGGCCTGTTAATCCTCACCATGAGGATAACGGGAGCACGGTTCAAGGGGATCGTCGAACGATCCAAGATGAGGAACACCGTGACAAGTCTTGGCGGGTGGAAACCGAGAATGGTGGATCACGCCGAGAAAGATCTCGGTGCGAGAAGTCTCATGACGAAGGATCTCGCCAAGATAGGCGCGAGGGAGAGAAGTCTCATCGATCAAAACGACACCATGACAAATCTCACCATGACAAGACTCGGCAAAGCCTCCACGAGACATAGATGAAGGATCTGGAGGACAAGTATGCTCGAATTCTCTGCCGAATTGATGGGGAGGATTCGCATCTCACAGCATGGGATATGCTAGAGGACGAGAGCCTCTCATTCACTAAGCGGGTCAAAACGTATCCTATGCCTGACAAATTCAAAATGCCTCGGATAGAGAAGTATGACGGAAGCGGAGATCCGCAGGCTCACTTGGAAGCATTCCAAGAACACCTCATCTTGCATGGCACTCCCGACGAGATAGCATGCAGAGCTTTCCCCCTAACTCTGAAACGAGTGGCGAAAGATTGGTTCACTGAACTCCCCTCAAAGTCGGTGGGCACCTTCAAGGAACTAGGACGCTTGTTCCTGATACAGTTTTTGGCAACACGGAAGAGGAAAAAGAGCGTCACTTGCTTGTTGACTCTGTGCCAGGGACGGGAGGAATCCCTGAAGGACTTCATGCTTCATTTTAACAAAGAGAAGCTCGAAGTGGATAGCCCAGATGATAAGACAATGCTCAACGCCTTGATGCAGGGGGTAAGAGCCGAAGGGCCGTTGATGGCGGAAATTGGGAGAAAGAATACCCAGAAGGTTACTCTTCCCCAGTTCATGAAGTTGACCGAGGAGTTCATCCATCAGGAAGAATTGGTTGGAACTCTCCTTAAAGCTCAGACACTGGAAGAGCAGTCCAAGCAGGAAGGCAAAAAGCCCTCAGTGGCACCCAAGCCGAAGGAAGAAAAGAATTCCCGGAAGGGGGAAAAGAAGCCGGGACCTCTTTTTGTAAAAAGAGAGTCTCGGAAGATAGAACGCCCAAAGCTCCAACCAGAAACCTTCACCCCCTTAAACGCCAGCTTCACCGAAGTATTCATGGCCATAAAGGGGGATCCAGCATTCAGGTGGCCACCGAATATGAGAGTAGAACCCTTCAGGCGAAATCCAAATAAGTTTTGTGAATACCATGAGGATCATGGGCATTCGACAGAAGATTGCATTTCTCTTCGACGGGAAATCGAGACCTTTGTGCGAAGCGGGAAGATGGTCAGATTCCTTGCACAGGAACGGGTTCGAGAAGCTAATCAATAAGGACGCCAGCCAGTAGAAGGTAATCGAGAAGGCCTCGGACATGCTGGACAGAGGCGACAAGACCAGAATCCGAGAGAGGACCGGTATAATCGAGAAGAGGAGCAGAGGCCCCTCCAGAATCAGGAAGTAGTTCAAGAGATCCATACCATCTCGGGCGGAATTGCCGGTGGTGGGGAGTCTAACTCAGCTAGGAAGGCGTACGTGAGAAGTATGCATGGCGAGGTATTTTCCCTACACCGACCTACGAAGACAGCCAAAACAGATTCTGTGGTGTTATCTTTTTCGGAGGATGATGCTCGCGGGGTTGTAACGCCCCATGATGATGCTTTAGTGGTAACCTTGACAGTTGCCAACCACGGAATCCATCGAATTCTGGTCGATAACGAGAGCTCTACTGATATTCTGTATTGACTAGCTTTCCAATAGATGGGAATTGATCGCGACAGGATCAAACCGTTCGGGTCTCAGCTAGTTGGATTTGTCGGGGAGGTAGTATACCCCATAGGGATCATTCCCTTACCAGTAACAGTAGGAACAGCACCGAGGCTGTCCACAGTGATGGTGGATTTATTGGTGATCGACCGACCCTCCACCTACAATGCAATCGTGGGTCGACCAGCATTAAATAAGTTGAAAGCTGCTACCTCGACTTACCACCTTATGATGAAGTTCCCAACAGAGGAAGGAGTTGGGGTAGTATGGGGCGATCAACTCGCAGCACGGAAGTGTTACAACATTTTCATGAAGAAGGTCTCAAGCCCAACCACGCTCACTGTGGCCTCGGTGATCGAGGCCAAGGGAGAACCGGCGGAGCCGCTCGAGGAAGTGTCAGTAGGAGAAGGAAGAGTCCTACAGATAGGAACGTGTCTGTCCCAAGAAGCTCGAGAAGGCCTCGTCGATTTCCTCCAACGAAATTTGGAGGTATTCGCTTGGTCGCATGAAGACATGCCAGGAATTAGCCCCGAGGAGATCGTCCATGTGTTAAATGTGGATCCTAACATGAAGCCCATAAAGCAGAAGAGAAGAAAATTTGCACCCGAAAGGGTCGAGGCCGTAGCTGTGGAAGTAGAGAAGCTCCTAAAGGCGCAGTTCATCCAGGAGGTCTATTATCCCGATTGGTTGGCCAAAGTGGTCCTGGTGAAAAAATCCAACGGAAAATGGAAGATGTGCGTAGACTTCACCGACCTTAATAAAGCCTGTCCCAAAGACAGCTTCCCTCTCCCACGCATCGACGCGCTGGTTGACTCTACCTCAGGGTACGAGTTACTTTGTTTTATGGATGCCTTTTCTAGCTACAACCAGATCCTCATGCACCCAGAAGATCGGGAAAAGACTGCGTTCATCACTGATCGAGGCCTTTATTGTTATAAGGTCATGCCTTTCAGTTTAAAGAACACAGGCGCCACGTACCAGCGGCTTGTGAACAAGATGTTCCAAGCTCAAATTGGAAGGAACATGGAGGTATATGTGGACGACATGCTGGTAAAAAGCATGGAGTCGGTTGGCCACATCCACGACCTCCAAGAGGCGTTCGAAACACAGAAGGCGTACAGAATGAAGTTGAATCCTGCTAAGTGTGCATTCGGGGTATCCTCCGGGAAGTTCCTAGGCTACATGGTCTCGAGCAGAGAAATTGAGGCCAATCTCGAGAAAATCCACAACATACTAGAGATGTAGACCCCTAAGACTACTAAACAACTCCAACAGTTGACGGGAAGGCTAGCGGCCCTGAACCGGTTTATTTCTCGATCCACTGACAAGTGTCTTCCTTTCTTCAAGATCTTAAGGAAGGCCTTTGAGTGGTCTAGTGATTGCGAGGAAGCCTTTTCTCAGCTGAAAAAATATCTGACGAGCTCTCCTCTGCTGAGTCGGACGATCCCAGGTGAGGTATTGTACCTATACTTGGTTGTCTCTCCCACAGCAGTCAGTGCAGCCCTGATCAGAGAAGATGAAAGGATACAGAAACCTGTATACTTCGTAAGCAAGGCGCTACACGGCGCGGAGGAGAGATACCTTCAAATCGAGAAGCTAGCATTCGCTCTCATTATGGCCTCGAGGAAGCTCCGGCCATACTTTCAATCTCACACCATCCGGGTCCTCACGGAATACCCGCTCAGAAAGTTAATGCAAAAGCTGGACCTATCAGGAAGGCTGGCAAACTGGGCTATTGAATTGGGACAGTTTGACCTCAAATTCGTCCCGAGGAATGCAATCAAAGGCCAGGCCCTCGCGGATTTTCTGGCTGAATTCACAAACCTGCCGAAAGTAGAAGACCCGGAGATGGAAGGGAAGTGGATCATCTNCTGGTCGATAACGGGAGCTCTACTGATATTCTGTATTGACCAGCTTTCCAACAGATGGGAATTGATCTCGACAGGATCAAACCGTTCGGGTCTCAGCTAGTTGGATTTGGCGGGGAGGTAGTATACCCCATAGGGATCATTCCCTTACCAGTAACAGTAGGAACAGCACCGAGGCTGTCCACAGTGATGGTGGATTTCTTGGTGATCGACCGACCCTCCACCTACAATGCAATAGTGGGTCGACCAGCATTAAATAAGTTGAAAGCTGCTACCTTGACTTACCACCTTATGATGAAATTCCCAACAGAGGAAGGAGTTGGGGTAGTACGGGGCGATCAACTCGCAGCACGGAAATGTCACAACATTTTCATGAAGAAGGTCTCGAGCCCAACCACGCTCACTGTGGCCTCGGTGATCGAGGCCAAGGGAGAACCGTCGGAGCCGCTTGAGGAAGTGTCAGTAGGAGAAGGAAGAGTCCTGCAGATAGGAACGTGTCTGTCCCAAGAAGCTCGAGAAGGCCTCGTCGATTTCCTCCAACGAAATTTGGAGGTATTCGCTTGGTCGCATGAAGACATGCCAGGAATTAGCCCCGAGGAGATCGTCCATGTGTTAAATGTGGATCCTAACATGAAGCCCATAAAGCAGAAGAGAAGAAAATTCGCACCCGAAAGGGTCGAGGCCGTAGCTGTGGAAGTAGAGAAGCTCCTAAAGGTGCAGTTCATCCAGGAGGTCTATTATCCCGATTGGTTGGCCAACGTGGTCCTGGTGAAAAAATCCAACGGAAAATGGAAGATGTGCGTAGACTTCACCGACCTTAATAAAGCCTGTCCCAAAGACAGCTTCCCTCTCCCATGCATCGACGCGCTGGTTGACTCTACCTCAGGGTACGAGTTACTTTGTTTTATGGATGCCTTTTCTGGCTACAATCAGATCCTCATGCACTCAGAAGATCGGGAAAAGACTGCGTTCATCACTGATCGAGGCCTTTATTGTTATAAGGTCATGCCTTTCGGTTTAAAGAACGCAGGCGCCACGTACTAGCGGCTTGTGAACAAGATGTTCCAAGCTCAAATTGGAAGGAACATGGAGGTATATGTGGACGACATGCTGGTAAAAAGCATGGAGTCGGTTGGCCACATCCACGACCTCCAAGAGGCGTTCGAAACACAGAAGGCGTACAGAATGGAGTTGAATCCTGCTAAGTGTGCATTCGGGGTATCCTCCGGGAAGTTCCTAGGCTACATGGTCTCGAGCAGAGAAATCGAGGCCAATCTCGAGAAAATCCACACCATACTAGAGATGTAGACCCCTAAGACTACTAAACAACTCCAACAATTGACGGGAAGGCTAGCGGCCATGAACCGGTTTATTTCTCGATCCACTGACAAGTGTCTTCCTTTCTTCAAGATCTTAAGGAAGGCCTTTGAGTGGTCTAGTGATTGCTAGGAAGCCTTTTCTCAGCTGAAAAAATATCTGACGAGCTCTCCTCTGCTGAGTCGGACGATCCCAGGTGAGGTATTGTACCTATACTTGGCTGTCTCTCCCACAGCAGTCAGTGCAACCCTGATCAGAGAAGATGAAGGGATACAGAAACCTGTATACTTCGTAAGCAAGGCGCTACACGGCGCGGAGGAGAGATACCCTCAAATCGAGAAGCTAGCATTCGCTCTCATTATGGCCTCGAGGAAGCTTCAGCCATACTTTCAATCTCACACCATCCGAGTCCTCACGGAATACCCGCTTAGAAAGTTAATGCAAAAGCTGGGAAGGCTGGTAAACTGGGCTATTGAATTGGGACAATTTGACCTCTAATTCATCCCGAGGAATGCAATCAAAGGCCAGGCCCTCGAGGATTTTCTGGCTGAATTCACAAACCTGCCGGAAGTAGAAGACCCGGAGATGGAAGGGAAGTGGATCATCTATGTGGACGGCTCGTCGACAAAGAAGAATGGAGGAGCCGGGATAGTGCTCATCACTCCGGAGGGGGAAGAATTGAATGGATCCTTTAGATTGGAGTTCAGAACCACCAACAATGAAGCCGAATATGAAGCTGTCATAGCAGGCCTCGAACTGGCCCTCGAACTCGGAGCTGAATCCGTGGAAGTGTGTAGCGACTCTCAAGTCGTTGTGGGCCATATCAGAGGAGAATTTGAAGCAAAAGGGGAAAAGATGAAGAAGTATCTGGCAAAGGTACAAGGCATGCAAGTATCTTTCCAAAGGTTTAACATCACCAAGATCCCCCACGCGGATAACAAGAAGGCAGATCGCTTGGCCCGAATGGCCTCTGCAGAGTACACTGAAACTGAAGAAAACGCCGAAAACATCAAGAGCCTAAGGCAATCCTCGATATCCGACGAGGCCTCGGTTGTAACATCAATCGAGGAAGCCTCGGACTGGAGGAAGCCGATTATCGACTACATGCAGAAAGGAAGTCTACCATCCGAGAAGAGGACGGCCATGCAGTTGAGGATGAGGGCTGGAAGGTTCACGATGGTTAACAGTACGCTCTACAAGAGAGGGTTCACACTGCCTCTCCTAAAATGTGTTTCTCCTGAGGAAGGACACTATATCCTCCGAGAAATTCATGAAGGAATATGCAGAAATCATTCAGGAGCACGAGTGCTGGCACACAAGGCGGTAAGAGCGGGGTTCTATTGGCCTAACGTGAGCAAAAACTCAACAGAAATTGTCCAAGATTGTGACAAGTGCCAAAGATTTGCTAACATCACCAAGCAGCCCCCGGAAGAGTTGAGTTCAATTTCTTCTCCTTGGCCCTTCTCACAATGGGGGGTCGATATAGTGGGATCGCTGCCTCGAGGAAAGGGGGGTGTTCGATTTGCAGTAGTAGCAGTGGACTATTTCACTAAATGGGCAGAAGTCGAGCCCCTAGTAAACATAACAGCCAAAAGCATCGAACGATTTCTATGGAAGAATGTAGTCTGCCGCTACGGTGTGCCTCATGCATTTGTCACTGACAACGGAAAACAGTTCGACTGCGAACCATTCGAAGGTGGTGTGCCGAACTTCACATAAGAAATTACTTCTCGTCTCCGGGGCATCCTCAAGCAAACGGGCAAGTAGAGGCTACCAACAAAACCATTTTCAAACTTTTGAAAAAAAAGTTGGATAGCAGGAAAGGAGATTGGGCAGACGACCTCCCGGAAGTCCTATGGGCTTATTGAACTACAAGACAGACCCCTACAGAAGAAACCCCTTATGCTCTAGCATTCGGAACTGAAGCAATCATTCCAGCAGAGCTAGGGTCGAGAAGCCTCAGGGTGGAACTATACAAAGCAGGGACCAACGATGAAGGACTCAAACTTCATTTGGACTTGCTGGAGGAGAAGCGCGATCACGCTCAGATCACCATGTCCGCTTACCAGGAAAGGACGGCAAGGTATTTTAACAGGAAGGTAAAGCCTCGAAACTTCAAGATTGGAGATCTGGTTTTGCGCAAGGTTACCCTCGCCACCAGAGACTCATCCGAGGGAAAGCTGGCTCCAAACTGGGAAGGCCCCTACAAGGTGATCGACTGCCAAAGGCCGGGAGCATACTATCTGGAAGATCTGGCAGGAAAAGTCCTTCCGAGGCCATGGAACGCGGAACATCTAAAAAGATATTTTTCTTAAAATGTATTTTCTTTTTGACTAATCATTGCTTTGTCATTTCAAGTATGATTTATTTTCAATAAGAGAACTCTCGGAGTTTGTCTTCACGAATGAAGGAAACTAAATGAAACTAATCTTAAGTGCTCGGAAAAATTAGTTCGAGACTTGATCTCCAACTGATTCAAGACCAAACACTTAACGAGAATACATGCATCCTAACTAATCGAGCAGGCCAGTTGCCCAAACTCAGTGCTTAACAAGGACACGCGCATGCTAGATAGGTCATCCTTCGACCTGGTTTTCACCAGGCAGGCCTGACCGAAACCAAGCGGGAAAAACTCGAGAAATATGGAAGTAATTTCCAAATGTTCGATGTCTCGAGACCTTATCGAGTATCCGAGACCACGTTCTTGGACATAACTCTATTCGGAATCGAGACCCAACACTTGAAATAATTTCCAAATGTTTGATGTCTCGAGACCTTATCGGGTATCCGAGACCACGTTCTCGAACATAACTCTATTCGGAATCGAGACGCAACACTTCAAATATTTTCCAAATGTTCGATGTCTCGAGACCTTATCGAGTATCCAAGACCACGTTCTCGGACATAACTCTATTCGGAATCGAGACCCAACACTTCAAATATTTTCCAAATGTTCGATGTCTCGAGACCTTATCGAGTATCCGAGACCACGTTCTCGGACATAACTCTATTCGGAATCGAGACCCAACAC
>CM017322.1:17124916-17227487 GCA_006937295.1 Carpinus fangiana
CTCTCTCTCTCTCTCTGATATTATTACTTTTAATTCTGCATTTAATTTTATGCACTTCAATTCACAAACAAACAATCTTGTTTTCTTAATTAGGCTAAACTTCGTTCTTTGAATTTAATAGCGAAACCCCTACAGTCCTTGAGGTTCGACACCCTCAATATAGCCTTATCCTACGAGATTCATTCTATTGCGAGTGGTTTAATTTTATTATTGATATTTTGGTCGAAACATACCACATCACACATTATCTACTGATCCCCCTGGGAGCGACAGGGGAGTCTTGTTCGGCAGAAGAAGCCTCGGCATTCTCAGATGCCTCCCTAGCTCCAACTCCCTCCTGAGCAGCCTCGAGCCCAGGGGCTGGCGGTTGATAGTCGAACTCTGCTATCCCAGCAGCATCGGGCATCTCTTCTCTTCCCAAGGAGACTAGACGAAGCATGGCCTCGGTGGTGCAGGGAATGTTCTCAATATTTACAGAGTTGAGATCCACTCTCTGAGCTAGGTCCCTCCACCAAGTCCTGAACGTCTCGAATCCAAGATAGATTCCGTCGGCCCAAGCGGCATCCTTAATCCTTGAAGCGAAGGATAGCTGATGCAGATAGTCGGCCGCCTTCGCTTGAGCCTTCTTCAGCCCGAGCCTCAGCTTCTTGTGCTTATCAGAGAAGTGTTTGAACCTCTCCTCGGCGACGAGCTTGCCCTCTGAGACCCTCTCAACCAAGGAGCGACTCTCCTGCAACTGTTCGAGAATCTCAGCATGCTTCTCCTCGAGCTGCCCTAACTCCTCTTTGAGAATGGAGTGGTCCTCCTGGAGCTCCGCATGCTCAGTCTGCAGGGCGGCATGGGTTTCTTGGAGAGCCGAATGCCTAACTCGCATGCCCTCAAATTCCTCGGACATTGTGGCAAGCTCGACTTTGGCCCAATCCTTGGCCATGGAGGCCTCGGAAGCCTCGCACTCCATTACCTTCGAGTGCTCCCCGAGAACCCGAAGATCATCTTCGTGCTTGGCAACCACCGCCTTAAGCTTGGCGTTCTCCTCTTCAACCTCTGCCAGCTTCCTCCTCAGGTCCTCCACCCCGCCGTCATTAGCCGAGACCTTCCTGAAGTAGTAGTATAGGATGGTCGACCTAAGGAAGGCCTACGAGTGATGAACACGGTGTTAGACCTAAACAAGCAACACAAATAAAGTACCATGTGACGAAGTACTTACCAAGAATTGTATGGTCAGCATCTCCTCTGCCATGCCTCGAGCCGAGACGTCACGCCCCTTTAGCTGGAGGTTCTCATGGTCAACCATGTCCACCACGGCCTTGAAGGGATTTCCCTTTAAATTTCCTCCTATCTTGGCCAGCTTCCCTCTGAACGTCCAGTTGGCCCCTTCTAGCTGGACCTCGGCCGTGCTCTCGGAAGACACAGAAGCCCCGGACGCACCTGAAGCTCGAGGCCTCTTCAGAGCAGAGGCCTCCTCTGCCTCATCGAGACTTGGGCACCGAGGCCTTTTTGGAGTCGGAGCTCGAGAAGAAGCCCCTTGCTCAGGGATTGGAGACAAGGGTTCATAGGGGGTCCGTAAGGCGACCACCTTTGAAGGCCCCATGTTATCATCCGCCATCCCGACAGAGTCGTCGGATTCTACATATATATCCTCCAGGATATGCTGGATGTTCGAACCCAGGGGGTGGTGATAAGTGCTTAAATATTCATATTTAAGCCCCTTAATTTATATTTGTTACGCCTTTAGTTTATGTTATTTTGTTCTATTTTACTTTCTTTTTGTGTTTTCTCTGTTTTATAGGCCTTTGAAAGAAAAGAAAGTTTAGGGTTTAATGGAAGAGAATTCGGAGAAAAACTAGAAGAAGATCAAGAAGGAGCTGGAGACTGTAAAGGGGATCGAGCGCAGGATACTTGCGATCGAATGCACCTACACTCGAGCGCCCAAGAAGAGGATCGAACGCACCTACGTTCGCGCACAAAAGAAGGAGATCGATCACAGTGCGATCGATCGCAGCCCGATGGCGATCGAGCGCACCTATGCGTAAAGCCTAAACCAGCCGCAGCCCTATTTTGGAAGTTTTTAGTTTTTAGGGTTTTTGTAAATCCTTGTTGCACAAGGATTCAAACCCTACGATTTTTAGGGTTTCTAGAATCCTCCTAGAGTCTATAAATAGGCCTGAAAACACAGAAGAAGACACGCGATTTTTGGAGAGGAATTTACGGCTTTCAAGAAAACAATTGTCCGGGTTTATTCTTTTCCTCAAGTTTATTTTATGAAGATGATTAGCATCACTATTATGTGTAACTAAACCTTTCAGTAGGGCTAGATTGAAGCCCTAATTATGTTTATATTTTAATTCAATATTGGCGCCTTTGCGATAATTACATGATAGTATTTAACTTGATTAATACCTGTTTCCATGAATTCCTCATATGTGTCTGCCTGATCAACATATGCATGTGGTATGGACTTGTTAGTTAGATCAATTTGGATGATCAAGTCCTGGGTTTAACATAAGTAACAAAAGTAATCCACACCGGGTTCTTGGGTAAATCAACATGGGAAACCAGGAGTATACACCATGCCCTAGGTCTCATGTGGTTGTCGGTTTTCACAGTTCATATGCTTTCCTAGAGAACAACTTAGTATACACCATGCTAAATCCTTTAGGGAAGAAAAGAGTTAGAGTATACACCATGCCTAATTCGTTGCTTAGGAAAACCAATAGCTTAAGGAGTATACACCATGCCCTTAGGTTGGCAACCATTGAATATTCATCATGTAATTAAGCATTGGCATATTGTTTTACTGTATAAGCATGATTTGCGGTGGAAATCAAAGCCCTACCTTTTCCCCATTATTTAATCAAACTCAATTTTTCTCTCTTTTACCTTTTATTGCGAATTTAATTTCAAGCATAGTTTACCAATCCCTGTGGGATCGATCTTGCACTTACACGCATACTACACCTTTTGACCTTGTGCACTTGCAAGTAAAATGTACAATTATTTGCCTATTAATTTAGGTAGATTTTTGCACAACAGGTGGCTTGGCCCGGAAGGAATTGGCCCCTCCGGTGCTTGTAAAGGCTCCTCAACCTGTCCCACTATGTTCACTGGGACAGCGAGGACAGGCTCATTGGCCAAGAAAGCAGCTACCTCTTCTACTCGAGGTACAGAAGGAGGAGGCACTCGACTCCTTCGAGCTGCTAAAAAGCCCGCCACGTTCTTCGTCTGGGCGGTGGGAACGGCAGTCTCGATCGCAGGAGCTGCAAGCTCAACCACTGGGGCTGCCGATTCAGCCCCTCCTCTCAGCTTCCTCTTTCTGACGAGGGGTGCCTTGATCACCTCGATGTCCGACTCCTCGATAGGGACCTTGGCAGCAGGGATTGGCTTCAAGATTACTTCAACAGGCTCCTCCCCCTCGGATTCGTCCTCCTCATCAGCCAGCCTTAAGGCCCTGGCCACCTTAGGAGGGTCCCTAACCTTCCTCTTCTCTGCCACCGGACTCTTCCTGAAAGGAGGCGCGATTGGTAGGGTTGGTGGAGTGGGAGGTCTCGGCTCTCGAATCTGGAATCGCCCCCCAGTTTGGATGGGGTAGACGGCTTTTGTGGGCTTCTCGGGCTCGATCAATACGCCTTTGCCCTTGTCGACCCTCTTACCTTTGCCCTTCTCAGCATCTTGGGCTGGGTCTTTTTGGGGAGTAGAGCCTCCGGATATTCGCCACTGGAGGGCTCCGATTGGCCGGACCCCGCAGGTACTCATCCCTCAGTGCCACCGCCACGTGTCCAGCGGGCGCGTAGACCATTTCCATGAGCCTCGGGACCGTGCCAAGCACTGCATAATTTAAATAGGACATGTGCTTTCGAGTCCACTGGAGGACTTCGTTAACCCGAGCCACTTCATTTGGCGTCAGGCGAGGTTCTTGAGAACCTTTATCGGAAAGAACGTTCACGTCCCGAGGAACTCTGATTTCAGTAGCCTTCTCTGTAGGGGCAAACTCCCACTGCCCCGAGGTGAAGAAGTACTTATTCTTCCATCCTCGATTGCTGGAGTACTTGGTCTCCAGAATTATCAGTTTACCCTTTCGGGTCTGGATGTTGTAGACTCTGCCCCCTGGGTTCTTGTGAACACGATGTAAGAACAGAAACTCCCTTACAGTTAGCTGGCGCTCCTTACCCAATGCGAGGGGCCACAACACCATGCAGCCAAAAAGGTACCTCCACGGGTTAGGAGCAAGCTGGTGGGGAGCCAAGTTCAGGTAGTTGAGCAGCTCTCAAACCATGGGAAGGAAGGGAAGACGAAAGCCTGCTCGAAACATCGCCTCATACACACAGACCTCATGGCGGTCTGAACGTACGATGGCGCCGTCGTTCTTGTCATCAAACCGTAGTGAGATATACGGTGGGATGANCCGCAGGAGCTGCAAGCTCAACCACTGGGGCTGCCGATTCAGCCCCTCCTCTCAGCTTCCTCTTTCTGACGAGGGGTGCCTTGATCACCTCGATGTCCGACTCCTCGACAGGGACCTCGGCAGCAGGGGTTGGCTTCAGGATTACTTCAACAGGCTCCTCCCCCTCGGATTCGTCCTCCTCATCAGCCAGCCTTAAGGCCCTGGCCACCTTAGGAGGGTCCCTAACCTTCCTCTTCTCTGCCACCGGACTCTTCCTGAACGGAGGCGCGATTGGTAGGGTTGGTGGAGTGGGAGGTCTCGGCTCCCGAATCTGGAATCGCCCCCCAGTTTGGATGGGGTAGACGGCTTTTGTGGGCTTCTCGGGTTCGATCAATACGCCCTTGCCCTTGTCGACCCTCTTACCTTTGCCCTTCTCAGCATCTTGGGCTGGGTCTTTTCGGGGAGTAGAGCCTCCGGATATTCACCACTGGAGGGCTCCGATTGGCCAGACCCCGCAGGTACTCATCCCTCAGTGCCACCGCCACGTGTCTAGTGGGCGCGTAGACCATTTCCATGAGCCTCGGGACCGTGCCAAGCACTGCATAATTTAAACAGGACATGTGCTTTCGAGTCCACTGGAGGACTTCGTTAACCCGAGCCACTTCATTTGGCGTCAGGCGAGGTTCTTGAGAACCTTTATCGGAAAGAACGTTCACGTCCCCGAGGAACTCTGATTTCAGTAGCCTTCTCTGTAGGGGCAAACTCCCACTGCCCCGAGGCGAAGAAGTACTTATTCTTCCATCCTCGATTGCTGGAGTACTTGGTCTCCAGAATTATCAGTTTACCCTTTCGGGTCTGGATGTTGTAGACTCTGGGGAGCCAAGTTCAGGTAGTTGAGCAGCTCTCAAACCATGGGAAGGAAGGGAAGACGAAAGCCTGCTCGAAACATCGCCTCATACACACAGACCTCATGGCGGTCTGAACGTACGATGGCGCTGTCGTTCTTGTCATCAAACCGTAGTGAGATATACGGTGGGATGACGCACTCCCTTCGGATCTGACGTTCGTCGGCCCTTGATAGTCTGCCTTCCCATGTGGCGGGGTGGGAGTCACCAAGTCCGTCAGAATCCTCACCGCCTCTTGGCATTTTTGTTGAGAAGTATTTGAAGAAGAGGACAAGGAGAGTAAGAACAGAGGGCTCAGAAGAAACGCAAGAGCTTGCAGGAAAAGAAAATAAACGATCAAAATTTAAGAGTATAGAATTTATAGATAAAGTAGAGAAGATGAGACGTCGGCCCAGTTTATGAGGAGGCAACGAAGAGGCGTACCTTGAATCCCTGAAAAAACGCTTCAAATCCTCGTGGCCAGTCAGTCATAATGACTGACAACTGACAGCCGCTCGAGCGACCACTCCTAGATCGACACGCGGCACAGCCTCGAGATACTGAATCACTGCATTAAATGCTCGGTGCCTCCTTAAGCCTAAGCGTCTCGAGCTATTTTGGCGGGATTTTTCAAAAAAAAAAAAAAAATTCCATCCAAAAAATATTCTTTGAAACTCAACTGTTTCTTGCCTCTACCCAATCAAGACTAGTTCTCTCGACTATGCCTCGAATTCTATTATGACTCAAGAACCGTCAAAATAGCAGGATCAGAGGGTGCCTTGAGAGTTGATCCATTTTTCTAAAACACTTGAATTTCCATAGTCCTCCAGACAAGGAAATTGGGGGGTAACTATTGGGTCATGAATCAACTCTACAGAACCGGCCCAACAGCTTACTGGGCCCAATGGAAGCCTACGTCATCATAGCCCAAAAGCGTCTCAGGCCTCGAGAGCCCAAGAGCGTCTCAGGCCTCGAGAACTCGAGAGCACCTCGAGCCTCGAGCATCCGAGAATGCCTCAGGCCTCGATCATCTGAGAACGTCTCGGGCCTCGGTCATCCAAAGCCTTCGATACTTTCGAGCCCAAGACCTCCGAAGCCCTGAAATTTAGGGATTGATCGTACCAAATTTGGGTACTCGCAATAGAACGAACCGTTAGGTCGTATAGCATTGCGCAAGTACCGAGATCGAACCACAGAGAACGGAGTTTTACAATTAAAAACTAATACGACTCTTAAATTAAATATATCTTAACCTAGTCCCACAGTGAAAAATGATGTCGAATATGAAAAGTGCAGAAATTAAATTATTCTAAAAATGTATGGATAAAATAACTAAGGTTAAAGACTAACCTCACCCATTAAAAATAAGCTTAATACATTAAACATCAATTTTCCGTTTTAAACTTTAAACCCTTCAACACACTCTATTTTGGTTATTGACACAAGTCAAACCGAATAATGTGTTTACCGTTAAGGAGCTACAATGAGTATTGATTATGGATAAAATCATCCACTGTATCCTTGGATCACAGTGGATATTAAATCACAACCAATAACTCGTTGTGCACCCGGCTTGGAACACATCACAGGATGACTATCAATGTATCAAAAACACACAACCATTCAATTATTTGTCACAGAAATTAAATGACGAGTACGGAATTAAATGACGGAAAATAAAGCGTAAAATGTAAAAGCAAGAAATATAAACTAAGGGTAAGGCTTCATCTTCAACCTAAGTTGAAGATTTTAGCCACCCATTGAACAACAAAACAAAATTGAATTGAAATAATGCATTAAAATTAACTTGAAAATAAAAGCTTACAAATAAAAGGGGCAGAGCAAGGCAAACAGAAGCAAAATGCTCTCTAAAATTCGCCCCAAAAACTGTGTGTTCGACCAAATGGACCTAGGGTCCTATTTATAGACTAACAAATCGTACGAGTGCATTCGAACGCATGCAGTGCGTTCGAACGTAATGCTGAGTTGTGCGTTCGATCGCACAATGTGCGTTCGACCGCAGAAAACCGTAACGGCGCAGCTTGGAAGCGATGGACTCCTAGGGCACCCGCGCGAGATGCGGGCTGACGGGGACTACGTTCGACCGTGCCTCCTGCGTTCGACCGTGAGTGCGTTCGAACGCACCAAGTGCGATCGAACGCACTTGGCAGGGATCCAATTCTTCACTTAGTGTATTTTTGCTCTCTTGTGGCCAACTTTTGTTGTAAAGACCTGCACAACTCAAAACACTAAAAACACAAAAAATAATTAGATATTAACAAAGCTAAAGGCCTAACAAATATAAGTTAAAGGGGTCAAATATACACTATTTGACACTGATCAGGGATCAGGAGATTAAACTCATAAGACCCGATCTTATCCATCTAATTCAAATGTCAAGCACCTGGAACCACGGAATCAGATACGTTACCTATGAGAATTCGAAATTTAAAACGCCATTAAAAACCAAATCCTATCTCGATCCCATCAGATCCTGATATGGATGACTACTCAAATCTCTGATAACAAATTACCTCGCAGAAAATCAGGGAAGAGTCAGTCACTGGTAAGGGGACTATCACTCCATGCCTATATAATGCAAATCACCTCCACACATTCTGGTAACGCAACTCTAGCATTCTTCACGCTTTTGCCGTTTTCTCATTACTCTCAGAAAAATACTAACTTAGGCATCGGAGTGACTCCACCGGCTCACCCCCGGTCTCTTCAATCCTATTGTCTTCTTCATTGTGCAGGTGAATCCGTATCTGGAGCACTTGAACCAGGGATCCAACAAGCGTGCCACGTCACCAATCGAAAAACTGTGCATCAACAGTATACATACATAAATACAATTTAAATTATAGAAGCCTCAGTATCCCAATGAGCATGTTTAAATCTCAATAATTTACTTCAACACTTATGGCGTAAATAAAAGAGTTCATAGCCTCAAGTTTAGACACACACACACACACATATATATATATCTCAAAATAACTTGCGATTTCCAATAAGGTAAATCTCTCCTTGTTCTTCTCAACTGTGGTCAAATACTTTCGGACATCATGGTTGATGGTCTCCAGAGAGAAACAACTAATTGGTTTGTGATTGATCCCTTCTGTAAATCTGTTATAAGGCTACCTTAAAAGGAAAAAGGAAAAAAAAAATTAAGTTGATTGAGAACATGATATAAAGAACTAGCGCCATTTATCCTTTAGAAAGATAGAGGTTAAGATGTTTAGAAGCCTACTGGCTAAGACTATAGAAACATATAGGTTGAGAAGTTTCGGAACTATACTGGCTAAGACTAATGATGAAAAATGATGAAAAATGTAAATTTTAGAATTTTACAATATGGATCATCAAATTCCTTTAGAAACATATAGTTCCTTTCTCTTTCCTCATTTTCTCAAAGTGGAGAAAGGATAAAACAAATATGGGTCATCAAATTCTTAACACATGTTCCATACATTATTTCTCATTTGCAAATTTAAACATATAAAGATTATCGGTATTTTTTGTTTTTTTTCAAAAAAAGAGACAGCTTGAGTAATGAACCACTACCAACTTAATGCACAGTGCCAAAGAAACTCAAACTAATTGAACACCAAGAAAGAAGATAGAGCTAACACAATCATCTATAGCTATTCTAAAAAAAAATTATATATTGCCACAAATTTATTTAAACAGAGCTTTAAGAATGGAGAAAAATGCAGGGAGGGCGAGAGAGACAGAGATAGAGAGAGCCCACCTGACCCAGCAAGCTTATAGCATAGCAATCAAAGCCACAACCTGAAAAGAAGGGAAGCCAGTGTTCAGCCTAGCACCAAGCAGCATGCTTGCTTCCATGGACAAATATCAAAAGTGGGTTTTCACTATTTCTCTCTATTCTTTTATCCGGTCCTTGTCTCCAACACCCTGCTGCACAATGACCACCATGTTTAGACCAGAAGGGAGCTTACCAAAATCAAAACCAAGTACCAAAACAAATCCCTTTTTTTTTTCTTTTTTTCTTTTTTTTCTCAACCCAAATCACAACCCAACAACAACATACCCACAAAATATTCTCCCCTCTTCGGCCATTAATCCAAACAACAACCAACAAATTTTTTTTCTCTATTTATGGTCTCTAGAAAAATCAAAACCCAATATCAACACATCAAAACTCCAAGTCTAACTAATTAGAATGTTGAACAGGGGACAAATAATAGAACTCATGGTGGGGGAGGAGCTCAACGGCGAAGCCCGAGAACGGTAGCGGAGGACTGAAGAGCGCGAAACCAGCAGTGGCGGTGCTGTTGCCGGCATCCAAAACTGCCACTCCGCCCTCTCTTTCCATCGCTTTGCACTCCTCGTACAAAGGTGGGCCTTTGGCGCTTGGGTTCGTTGGATCTGGGTCTTCTTGGCCTCCATTTCAATACAAAACACTTAAGAGAAAAAGGAGAGGAGTCACGCCGTGCCAGTGGGGGAGAACCCATGTGACGGTGGGAGGAAGAAAATGGATTTGGGAAGAAAATGGGTGGAAATGAAAATGGGTACTGCGGGGATGGGTTTTGACGCTTGGTTTTGAAATTTTTTTTTTAAAAAAAAAGAAGCGGAGGTGGCACATGCCACATCAACCTTCATGATTACTGTAGCATCATCAACCTTCGTGATTACTGTAGCATCACGAAGGTTGCGGGAGTATCACTGCTCATTTTACATTTATTGCTTAGAAAAAGAAAAAGACAACAATAGAGTGTTTTTTTTTTGTTGTTTGGTGCGTGTAAAATACTAAAACCCTCTCAAATGAAAGTCTTCTTCTCCGACTTCGCGTGCTATCTACGCGCCTATTGTGATACAGTACATACACCGACAGTGACCTCCAACTCACCGACTACGATATTGCTTCTCGCTCAGTTTCTCCCTCCACACCCGCCGATCCATTCTCTCTCTCGCGGGGCATGGATTTCGCAGGAGCAATTCAAAGAAGTGGCTTTCCGGAGCTCTTGGTGATCCTTTCTCTCCTATTCTCAGCCATTGTAATCAGCACCACCAATGCCTCGATCCACGTCTACGACAACGAACTCTTCAGGGAAGTCGGCAATGCTTACCTTCTCTCCGGTGGCAGCGAAGGCATCGTTGCATCTCTCACCTTAGACAAATCCTTCGCTTCTTCGATCCACGATGGCCGTTCTTATATCCGGTACTCTTGTCTCTCTTTCTCTCTCATACATGCTTAATATCTGTAGTATTTTTGTTTTCTTTGTTTTATGCACGGTGTGGTCGTGACTTGGACTGAAGTGGGTAATGCGGCATTTCTGAATATGTGGGTTGAAGTTGACATATCTTTGGGAAACTGGGTAGATCTGAGGTTACAGCGTGTGCATTTCTTGGTTTTATTTTTTGTTTGGTTGCTGAGAAACTTGAGGGACGTAGAATATGAAGTGTTTGGGGCCTTTGGGCCTAAAAGCCCGTATTCCTATCTCATTCTATGGATTTAACAACAGACAGAGGGGACTAATGAACATTAAGACATCCACGGCTCTTTAGATATCAATCTGAGTTACATTGATAGGATGATGAAGCCAATTGGGTAGATATGGTTTTGTGCGTGGCTTTAATTGACCCAAAATATGAAATTTCTAACTTTTAATTTTTTTTTTTTTTTTTTAATTTTTTATAAAAAAAAATCCGTTAGTTTTTCCACATTAATTTATTTTTTCTTCTAAATGCAGAAATGGAAAATAAGATTCAGAATCTTAATATTGGTGATAAGTAAACAGAAACGGACTTGGTCTTTTGCCGCAGCTGACAGTCATAATTGCAGTGCTACCAAATAAATTCTTGGAAAAAAAGGGGAAATTTTTTTTTTTTTTTTTAAAAAAGAGAGGACTATCCTACATAATCAGCTGCTTAACAAACAAGAAAACATCATACCATTAAACTGGACTGAGCAAAGTGGTTAATGTAAGTAACAACATGGAGAAAAAAAGCTTCCAAATCTCTAGTTTAAGGAAAAGAACCAAATGAAAGTCACTTGAATTATTTGTTCTGTTTCTTTCTTCGTTCTTTTAATGAATGAGAGAGCGAGAGAGAGAGAGGGAGAGAAAGAGACTGCCTTGCTCTTCTTTCTACCCATCCTACTCATTTTGTTTTTTATTCTTTTCCATCTCTTGTTTGGGGATTCTACCACTCCCTTTCATTTAATTCATCATGTTAAAGAGGCTACACAAAAAGTAGAAGTTGGGTTCTCGAGTTTTAGGAACAAGTGAAGAGCAGATTGGCGCACTAGTTGAAACAGATAGAGAAGAGTTCCTTTAAGGATAAAAACTCTTATCCTTTAGGAACTAGAATTTCTTTTTCTGACCTTGGTTTTTTGTTATCCAATTTCAGGCTATGTTTGTGAATCTTTAAATTTGCCATGAAAAATGACTAGCAAGACACCTGAAGAACTTTTTCTTTTCTATGATCTTGAGAGTTCTTTTCAGCAATTGAATGGATTCTTCAAAATTCCAGAGCGAAAAACTAAAAGATAACTGGTTGCGACGATCAAAATTGATAACTAGATGCAGAATATTATTTAACTTTTTAATTCCCTTTCTACATACATGCATGTGAACATTATTAAGATTTGGTGTCTATGAATGTAAGCAATTAGATGGTGGTGTATGTGACTATGTGTCTCCTCTTCCAGTGTACTCGGAGGCGTCTTATGCTTTTGAAGAGATTGATTTATTACTTATATATATATAAAAAAAACAAAAAAAAAAATGTAAGAAATTATAGAATGTTTGATGTATTCGATTCTATGCAGTGATACAGTATGACCAAGAACTGGGTGTAAATATATGCTCTTGTTGGCCATGTGTTCAAAACGTTTATGCATAAATGTGATTGCTTTCTGTTTCCTCATTAAGCTATTTGTTATTGCTGCAAGTGCAAATCTCTGAATTTTTCAATTGGGATAGATTTGATAATATAACCTTCTGGAGGAGCAAGGCTGCTGCTGACCAGCATTCAGACATGGAGCATAGTACCGGTTTAATACAAGTAATAATTTTTGAGGCAGCTGATCGCAATAATATTGGTGGTTCTGCATATGGTGGCCAAAGAGCTATATGCTGCACTCCTGATCTTGCTAAATTGGAAGGTTGTAAACAAGGTGAAGTCATTAGGAGACCTTCTGCAACAAATAGTAACTGGCCCATTGTTTTAAATGTACAGTTCGGCGGGAACTATTTACATACAAAAATGGCTTACAACGAGGTTCCTATCACAAAGACTGGAATGTATAACTTGTTTTTTGTAGCATGTGATCCAAAACTCAAGGGGCTAATAATGAGTGGGAAAACAACATGGAAAAATCCTGATGGTTATTTACCTGGTAGGATGGCCCCATTGAAGAAGTTTTATGTGTTTATGTCACTTGCCTATCTGTTTCTTAGTGTCATTTGGTTCTCTCAGTATGTGAGATTTTGGAAGGATATACTGCAACTTCAGCATTGCATCACAACTGTTATTGGTCTTGGACTGTTTGAGATGATTCTTTGGTATCTTGAGTATGTAAATTTTGACAGTACTGGAATGAGGCCAGTTGTAGTTACAACTTGGGTTGTAACCGTTGGAGCAGTTAGGAAAACACTTTCGCGCCTTCTTATTCTCTCTGTTTCAATGGGTTATGGTGTTGTGCGGCCCACTCTTGGTGGTCTTACCTCAAAGGTGCTGCTTCTTGGAATAACTTACTTTTTGGCATCAGAGTTGCTGGATATTACTGAGTATGTGGGAACCATCAATGACATATCGGGAAGAGCAAGGCTCCTTTTGGTTCTTCCTGATGCTTTCCTGGATGCATTTTTGATACTATGGATTTTTACATCTCTTTCAAGAACACTAGAGCAGTTACAGGTATCACATTTTTACTAGTGATTTGTTTCTATTCCGTTGCTTAATTTTTCTAGAGTAATACTTGAGACCACATTTTTATCCCACAACTATCCCATAATGTTGACGTGTCAATCTCAACTAATTCTTGGATTTTTTTTTTTAACAGTGGTTGGTCCAAAGGTTAGTTGGGATTGCCACATTAGCATTCTGGGATAAAAATGTAGTTTCTAGCATTATTCTTTCTTCTGACTTGATCACAATAACACTACTTTTATATTTTTTTCCTATATCACTTACATTATTTTGCTTTGATACTTTCAGAAACTAATATAATTTCTGTCCAGGTAAAAAGGAGTTCTGTAAAGTTGGATATATATAGGAAGTTCTCAAATGCATTAGCAGTGACAGTAGTTGCCTCAGTCGCTTGGATAGGATATGAGGTATGGTTTTTATGCAAGTTGACATTGATTTAATATACTTGGTCAATTCAGGTGCTTGTTTACTGCATGAGGAATTGTGATTGTGTTTTCTTTTCTTTCTTTTTTCTTTTTTTTGGGGGGGGGAGGGGGCCGGTAGAGTGCTAAATGAATACAATTTTATTAGAAATCACATTTTGCTACACTGTTATCATGGAACAACTTTGCTTCACTAGGACTACTTGATTACTAGAAAATCAGTTTTGAATCTGATGACTACTTGAGGTTGGTTTGAGATTCCATATTCTCATTACTTTTCTTCAGCCTTTTGAGTGGACCATTATGGTGGTTAACTCAGATAAGTAATTTACAGCCCTGCAAAAAGCAAAAGATCTGTTTCTGCGTGGTTTACCAAGTTGACATCTTTTCACCTAAGGGAAGTCCTTTGATAACCGTACTCAAAAGTAATTTACATCATCTTTGGTCATCTTTGGCCATTTATTAACTTTGTTCCTATACTTTTCTGTTGTTTTGAGATGTCATGGAATTTAGTACAAAGCTGTCTAATAGTTCAGTGATTTTGAAAATTGGGATTAGAGGAGCAGAAAGCCTTCCACATCACATGCTACTCCTACCAGCAAGTCATTGATAGATGGAACACCACCTTTATATGGGATTTGTTGCTTATGTACCCAAGTTTTCTTGAAGGATCTTAATAACACACCGGATTTTGAAGTATGCCCAACATACCTGAGCCTAGTCAGCAAGCTTGCCATATGGACGTATTATTCTCAGGATCCCCTGTCATCTATTGCCGCATGCTTCTAGGTAAGGATGAAGGCATTCTTGATAGGAGAATGACTACTGCAATGTAGCACATTGGGTGATTATGATCTCTCAAGTCCTTTGGCAAGCTTTTTGTCCTTGCTACAAATTGAAAAATCATCATCTCCTAGACTATGCTTCACCTTCAGAGACAAGGAAAGAAGGGAAATAAGCTGAATTTTATTTTCTCAATGTTCACTTTGTCCTGGGGAGGGAAAAAACAAAGAAGAAGCAGTGGAAAGCAGTATCTTCTGCTCCTTTCTTTTTTTTTCTCCTGTTTATCTTTACTTGAGAATTACAAACAAATGGAGTGCTAGGTTTCTTGTTCTGCAAACCAAAAGCTGGGTTTATTGGCTTAAAAGGGGCATTACTCAAGGAATGTTGTAAGAGTCTCTTTACTTCTTTTTTTGGGTGTCTGCTGTCTGTGTTTTTGAATCCTTCTTATCTGTATCTCTTTTCTATTTATGTTGGATTCTTTTTTCTTTCTTTTGCAAGAACTTCTGAGGGTTATTTTCTTATGAATTAATTGCTTTTATTACTCTTCAACATGTGATCGGGCAAGTACATTTTGAACAAGTGTTATAGACTGATAAGCTGGCTCCCACAGGTTTACTTCAAAGCTACAGATCCATTCAATGAGCGATGGCAGAGTGCTTGGGTCATCACTGCTTTTTGGGACATTCTTGCATTTGCATTGCTTTCTGTGATCTGCTATCTCTGGGCCCCATCTCAGAGCTCTCAACGGTGCGTTATAACCTGCAAAAACATATATATTTAACAGGATGGTTCTTTTAAATTGGAATTTCTGATGCAGAAATGTTGTTTGGGACAGTGTTTTGCTGAACAAAGCTTAGAAAACGCTTTAAAATTTCTTCTTGTCTCTAAGTTTTGAATTGCCTTTCTCAAGGTCATTTGAGAAAATTTTTACCTCCATATTTAATACCAAATCTAAACACACTGAAAACTCAGAAATATTCCCCTTCGGTGTTGAGGAAGGAAACTTTTCCAATATGCTACTGATATGATTTAATTCTCCATGATTTAATTTTATTGCCTGATTTTATTCCCATTATTTCTGATTGTAATGTGCGATATTATTCTTCTGTTTAAACCTATGTAACTGTATGGTAGTCTCATTAGGGAATAAAAGATTGTTTCTTTTCTTCTTCTTCGACCAATTCTTCTATCAACTCGGCATCAGAGCACAGTCAAGAAGAAATCAAAAGATTTGTTTCTTTTCGTTTTGCGATGGCTGCTCAGATTGGCACTAACAGATGCCATAGCATACTCACGTTTGAGATCTTTTGAGAAAGTTTGAAGCTTTTTGGGTGAGCCGCTAGTCACTAGCACACCTGAGCAAACCAAAACTCTTCATTATCAATCGGTGTGGTTGCATAAAGGAAGATAAGTGGCCTGAGTTGATTTATGAAGAAATTGTGGTGTTTTTTTTGATAAGTCAAAATATATATAAATAGCGTAGAGGGGCGCAACCCTAAATACACAGAAAGTATACAAGGGAAAGCCTAAGAGGGAGAGGAGAAGTGAGAAAGGAAATCCTGAAAACTAATAACAAGCGGGTCAAGCCAGCCCGCAGCCCAAGTGTAAAGAGTAAAAAGAAAGTAATGAAGAATTTCCTCAAAAGAACGCGCCGTGTCTTCAAAGCATCTGGCATTGCGTTCCCTCCAAATACACCACATCAGGTACAAAGGAACCATTTTCCAAACCACAGCACTCCTCGTGCGACCCCCTGTCCACCAACAAGCGAGTAGCTCTCTGACCGAGGCAGGCATAACCCAGCACAACCCAAACCGGCTAAAAATGACATTCCACAAGGCATTTGCCACTCCGCAATGAAGAAGGAGATGATCCACTGACTCTCCATCCGACTCGCATAACCAACATCTATTAACCACAATCATGCCTCTCCGTCGAAGATTGTCAATAGTGGGGATCTTACTCCTAGCAGCCGTCCAAGCAAAAAGCGCCACTCTAGGTGGGGCCTTAGTCCTCCAAATGCCTTTCCAAGGAAAGGGAACGGACCTAGGCGGAGAAAAAACCCGATAGAATGTGCTCACCTCAAAAGAGCCTTTGCTCGAGGGAATCCACCACAACTTGTCCTCCAAATGCTCTCGAATCCAATTTCATGATTGCAATTTGGAGAGTTGAGAGATGACCCAACTCTCTAACCTTTTTTTTTTTTTGTGAATTTCTGATGTCTAATTTATCTTTGACATTTTTAAATTAGACATCCAACCAAAATTAATCCACACACAACAATTGGGCTCAACAATAGAATAAATAAAACAAGCTAGGCAACGCACATCATATAGTATGTAAGCAGCAAATATAGAGCAACATTGTTTTTGGTTTTTTCCCGCTCTAAACATCCTATAGTAAGTATTCTAGGGGCTTTGTGTGAGGGTGACGGAGGAGAGACCTAAACGACATGTCGTTTTCTATGAAGGTGAGAATAACTAGTTGTTTAGGCATGGAGCAAATGATACGTTGTATAGTCCAGACCCAAAAGAAAGGTTGTTCATCTGGAGGCAAACGGCAAATAAGTCTCCCTAAACTATAGGTTGTTTAGAGCGGGAAAAAACCAAAAACAATGTTGCTCTATATTTGCTGCTTACATACTATATGATGTGCGTTGCCTAGCTTGTTTTATTTATTCTATTGTTGAGCCCAATTGTTGTGTATGGAGCAATTTTGGTTGGATGTCTAATTTAAAAATGTTAAAGATAAATTAGACATCAGAAATTCCAAAAAAAAAAAAAAAAAAAGGTTAGAGAGTTAGGTGATCTCTCAACTCTCCAAATTGCAATCATGAAATTGGACAAGCTTAATTATCTTGCTTGGTCATAGTTAGGGAAATGGCTATGGTGTTGTGCATGAAAGAGAAGCTTGGTGGAGATTTGTGGTGGACTTTCAAGTTTGGTAGTTCGTGGGGTGGGTGGTGTTCTAATGAGCCTCTTGGGATGCATGTGGTGGGGTTATGGAAGAATATTAGGAAGGGTTGGAGGAAATTCTCTAGCCATATTGGATTTGAGGTTGGAGAAGGCTCTAAGGCTAGTTTCTGGCATGATCTGTAGTTTGGGGATATGGCTCTTAAAGAAGCCTTTCCATATTTATATGGCATTGCTTGTGCAAATGATGCTTTTGTTGCGGCTCACTTGGAGATTTCAAGTGCTCCAATCAATGGTCTATAAGTTTTGCTAGAGCAGCTTATGATTGGGAGGTGGATGTCTTTGTCTCGTTCTTCAAGTTATTGTATTTAGGTAGAGTGAGATGGAAAAGTTAAAGAGAAGTTTTGGTGGGTTCCCTCCAAAAGAGGTTTGTTTGATGTTTGATCCTTCTGCAATGTCTTGGTTTGCACCGATGGCTCTCATTTTCCTTGGAAGAGTGTTTGGCAAACTAAGGTTCCTTTAAGAGTGACCTTTTTTGCTTGGTCACTGTTCTAGGTAAGATTCTTACCATGGATAATTTGAGGAAACAACATGTCATTGTGGTTGATAGGTGTTGTATGTGCAAAAGAAATGGAGTTCTTGGACCATCTTCTTTTCCATTGAGGTTTTTGGGGCTTTATGGGATGTTTTCTTTAGTTGATTTGAGCTATCTTGGGTTATGTCTAGACGAGTTGTTAACTAATACACGTGTTGGTGGATTGCTGGTAGTGCTCGGAGTGTTGTTGTGTGAAAGATAGGCTGAAATGATAGCAAAAAAGCAAAAAATAAGTAATGTGGTGTCTATGGAGAGTCATGATAGCAAAACTCATGTTATTATTATTTCTCTCCATAGACACCACAATAGACATAAAGGCATAAATCCGAGATACTTATCTTCACACCAAAACTGATAGGCTGGTATAATAGCAAATAAGTAATGTGGTGCCTATAGAGAAATGATAACACCTCTAAGAGTCATAATAGCAAAAAAGCAATGGATGGTACTCAGGATGAAATGATAGGCTGCTTTGTGATCACTGTCATAAATCACAACATACTCGAGATACTTGTTGGTGACTTCACAGTCGCCCTACTTGAGGTAGAGGAGGTCATTCTGGTGCTGTTATCCGCTCTCGAGCTAATCACCCTTCAACCATTGGTCAAACTTCTGCTCCAAGCTTTTCTACTCTTGACAGCGGGACTCTTAGCAAGGAAGAACTAGGAACCCTCTGTTGGCTGATGTCACAACTAGAACCATCTACAACTACATTCTCTTTTGCACATTCAGATAATTTAGTTTCATCTCTGATTGCAACCTCCACTGTGTATGTAGCCAAATCTGATGATCCCTAGACAATTGGTTCCAGGGCTTCGGACCTTATGAATAGTTTATCATCTCTTTTCATATCATCTATGTTCAGGCAGGGAGAAAGCTAAAATAGCTGATGGTTCCCTGTCAACTATGTCTGGCAAAGGTTCCTTGTAACTCCATCTATGTCGCTTTCTTTGTTGTACGTGTACCTAATCTCTTCTTCCATTCTTAAAACAGGTATATGGCAGTTTCTTATTTCTTGCTTTTCTTTTTGATGAAAAAAAAAAAAAGAAAAAAAGAAGCTGCCTAATATCTGAGTGGTTTGTGGCTTGATTACATAGGGAAAACTAGTCCCACAATTTTTTGTTTTATTAAGCCCCCTCACACATATTTTGTTTTGACTTTTTACTTTCAAATATACACAGGTATGCTTACTCTGAGGAAGTGGGAGAAGAATCTGATGATGAAGAAGCTCAATCTCTAACCAGGGGGAAGGAGGAGGGTGATCTCAGTTTAGTCAAGCTAGAGAAGAATGTTGAAACAAATACCATTTTGGAACGTGAAGATGATGGGGAAGAGGATAAGAGGCAATGATCAATGAAAACTTTTGTTGGTAAGTTGTGCCCAAAGGTCTTTGTTAACATGAGCTCTGGGGTTGAGATCAACATATCCTCCATGGAGTAACTTTTATTGGTGAGTGACAACACTTGGCATGCCAGGAGGTGGTCTAAAATTTGGCTAAAAATATTCTAGGATAAAAAAGGCTGCATTATTATTATTATTTTTTTACAATTTAATCTTTGTTTCTTTGTGTATGTAACATATGTTGCAAATGGTCCTATCAAAAGAGTAAATCGAATCAGGGTTAAAATATTGGATGTGGATGCCCTAGATAAGTTGTGTCATTTTGATTCCGACGTTTGGAATGTAAGTCAAATGTGTTTATATATTGCGAGATGCATCCCAAAATTGAACGCAAGGAAAAATTCGGTTGTATTTAGCACAGATTCATGTATCTTGACATTGTAGCAGATGTGGAGTCATTTGATTAATGACTTTTTGAAATGTAATTGTCGGTGATGTGATTAATGACTTTTTGAAGTTTTCATTTGATGTTGTGGAGGCGATTTTTGCATTTTCTTTTTTGGTACTTGAAAATTTTCAATGTTTCTTTCTATACTTGGGTTTGTTCCCTTTAATTTTTAATGAAATTCGATTAGTTAAATTAAAAATAAATAAATTAAGTGATTGTTCGTTGAGTAACAGTTCAGTCAATGTATCCAAGGTATTTTACTGACGAAGGTAACATATATATAGCTTGGCCAATAAGAGCTCGTAGTTTGAATGCACTGTATTGGTCAATAAAATAAAAGTTCAACAATTAAATAGGCTACAAAAAGTGAAAAAAAAAAAAAAAACAAAACCCCTTTAAATAGCATATTTTGGTGGCTGTTGATGCAGAAAATCAACTAGTAACCATACATGCCTAGTCCTTGATTTGGGATCCTTATAAGATAATCGAACGTCAAAATGGTGAGCAGCAAAGGGGGGGGGGGCGCACCCCGGGGGTAGCAGTGCCACCTCTAATACTTAACTTAGTAAAGATATGTGATGGAAGAGGAAAGAGAGATAATATTAAGGGATGATAGTATACATGGTCTAGCCTCTTACTGGCTTTATATAGGCAAGGTACCATATATGTTGTGTGCCGTCATAAGGCAACTGTCATCAGATGGCCATTAATTTGGCTTTTGTTTGTGTGGGTGATTTTTTTGATCTGCCCTTCTTTTAGCGAGTCATCTTTTCTAAGTGGATGCATACATTACTTTCCATAGAGCATGGTTGCCTAATATGGCATTTCTCCTGGATGTGTGCTTCATGCAAGGTTGGGTTTTGGTTAGCTCACTAGCCCTATTGGGGTCGCGTGTGGATTGGTTGACTTGTGGGCTTGGCAGGCTAAGTCGCATATTTTCATTCTAGCAGTTCCCCATTCCCTTGGGCTACTCATGTAGGCCAATGGGAATTAAGTGTTAGATGGGCTTGAGGTCCTAATGGGCTCAGCCCCATACTTTCATTCTAGTAGTCCTCTCTCAAAAGTTGAAGAGTCCTCTACCTAAAGGTCCCCTCTCAAAGCTGAAGGACACTCTACTCAAAGGTCCCATCTTAAAGCTAAAAGGTCCCTCTACCCGTAGGTCCCCTCTCAAAAGTTGAAGGGCCCTCTGCTTGGAGGTCCCACCTCAAAAGCTGAAAAGCCCTTTGCCTGAAAGGTCTCATCTCAAAAGTTGAAGGGTCTTTTGTCTAAAGGTCCCCTCTTAGAATCTAAAAGACCCTCTACTTGACGGTCTCATATTAAAAGCTAAAGGGTTCTCTGCCTAAGGGTAGGGGCGAAAAGGTGGGCGGTTAATAACTGCCCATTAACTGCTTTTGAAGGCAGTTAGAAAAAACTGCTAACCGCCTAAGCGGTTACGGTTAGTGGTTTTAGGTTTTTTCAAAACCACTAACCACCTATATATGTATATATATACACACATACACACACACACATGAAACAATGTTGTTTTTGTGTTTAAAATTTTAAATATATATAAAAATGTATACAAATCTAGAAATGATGTCGTATGTAATATGATATTATCGTATTACCATAAAATGACATCGTTTTGACTTTTTTTTTTAAATAATAATTTTTTTCTTTTAAAAAGTGGTTAGCGGTTATTAGAGTTATTAATTGATAATCGTTGGTTAACCGCTTAAGCGGTTACGGTTAGCGGTTTTAGCCAATAACCACTAGTCGTAACTGCCTTTCACCCCTACTTTGGGCCCTCTCGAAGCCGAACGGCACTCTACCCGAAGCCCCATCTCAAAAGCCCTTTGCTCAAGGTCCCCCCTCAAAAGCTAAAAGGCCTTCGGCCTGAGGTCCCCTTTAAAAAGCTGAAAGGCACTTAGTGGCAACTAGTGACTACACAAGCCTAGTCATCGACCTAGTATTCTTAGAAGACAACCAAACGTCATAGATGAAGGTTAAGGGATGATAGCATGCATTGTCTAACCTCCTACTAACCTTATATAGGCTAGGTATTATTTCTGTTGTGTGATTCATAAGACAATTATCGAAAGATGGACATTAATTTGACCTGCAATTGTGCGGGTGATTTTAATCCACCTTTCTTGAGTGAACTATCTTTCCTAGGCGGGTGCATATGTTGCTTTTCATAGATGATGCTTGTCTAATATGGCATTTCCCTCCTGGACATGTGTTTTATGCAAGGTTGTATTTTGGTGAGTTCGCTAGTCCTTTTGGGGACGCATTTGTATTTTAGTGAGTTTGCTAGTCCTTTTGGGGTTGCGTTTGTGTTGGCTTTCTTGTGGGCTTGGTAGGCTGAACCCCCATATTTCAATTCTAGTAGTACCTGATTTCCTTGGATTACTCATGTAGGCCAATGAAAATTAAGTGTTGGATGGACCTGGTCCTGGCAGGCTGAGCCCCATACTTCTATTCCAATGGTAAAGATTATCACATGCCGCAAATAAGTAAAAATATCTAGATTGAATCATAAAATATAAAGGATACTACACTCACAAGAAAAATATATTTTACCCTCTAGCATAAAAATACCAAAATACCCCTTGAAAAGTATAAAAATACCAAAATATCCTCAAGTTAGAATTTTTTTTTAACCCATGGTGAGGACTTCTCAACATGGGTTCTCCATGGAGGAGATTTACAACTGTGGGTCTATGTGACACCCCACCCGATGGGTAAATCAATTAACTAGTAATTGATCCTACAGTGCGCCATCCCAGCCATGTCCCTCTAGGACACGACCTCCGGAAATTCACTTTCCTCGTCGTAACGAGAAAACTGCAGCGGAAGACTTTATCAAGTCTATGGGATGAAGAGACAATAAATGAAACATCACATAGCAATACTAGAGATAAAGTACTACGTCATCATGATATCATAAATAGTCACCAAATGTATTGGTCATCAGACCATCAGCAAATAGATACAACCCAAAATAAACGAACGTCAACATTGTTCACAAAAGATCAATGATCAATGCCTAGACTTAAGCTTGAGCAGAGCTAGTGAAATCAAAATCTCTATCATGTCTACACGAGTAGATCCTCCAGTCTCCCACATCGAGCGTAACCAAATAGGGTCCATGTCCTCAAAGATCACACGAATCAAGTCCTGAGCTAGCACCCAAGTCTGCTCCGACAGCATCATATTCTAAAGCGGCTAAATCGTATAATAATCGTAATGGAAGATGAAACATAAAGGAAAATGGTAAGTCTAAGACTTAGTAATTTTTAACGTAGATAATACTCATGCTAGTTTAGTAATGAATTCAAATGTTTAATAAGCAAAAGCAGTTCCATCATGACAGCTTATTTTATACGTGATATATATATGATAAATGATATATGGATATGATGTAAACAACAGTCATAGTTCAACAGTATGGTCTACCCGAGATATTACCCATTCTCAGCAAGGTTGATGCTATCCCGAGAGACCTATAATACAATGCCGGTGCCCTAGCCATTGCACAACATACCATACGTAACATTAGTGGCACGATCGAGTCCGACCTCGAGTGGCCCACACCAACTAATGATGTCCGTCCTATAGTGATCAAACCATTGGGAATGGTTGCACCAAGGTTAGGAAACCAATGGATCCAAAGCCCCGTATAACACACACATTTAACCATAAAAGCTAACATGTATAGTAAGCCCATGGCCATTACTATCGCACGTACCGGTGTACCATGTCATACAATGCAATTATCTTGTCTGTATTTTAGATGCATGTCATTTACGAGTCTCACTTGGTTAACATGTTCAACACAACGTTTTTCTCAAAATGACAGAGTTCATGTGCAATAAGTATAAACTGTGAGAGTTGTAAAATATGCATGTTTTCTCGATACACAAAATAGATGTACAGTGCATGGAAAATAGCAATGAGTATTATGTGAGTTAAAACTCACCTGTATTGAAAAGCGTTTCCAAATACTCCGAAAGATCCGGGTTCTTCAAATATGTGGAAAACCTTCTATTAGTCCTAATTCCACTAAAATAACTCTAAAGTAAGGAAAACAGGAGCTATGGGACGGCTAGTAAAAATAGGGTTTCCCTGTCACACAATGACAGTATGTCCGTGCTCAAGGTCGTACGTCCACCATGTCACGACGGGCAGTAAGTCCAGCAAGATACCATACGTCCGCAATGTGGGTCCTCAGGGAGAACCTCATTTTGTCTCCATTGTCCGCCTATTCTCCGACTCCTAGGGCTACTAGGAACACCCTAAAGCTTTCTAGTCTAGTTTACAACCTCCATGCAACGTAACAACGCTAAGCTAACAAAAAGGCTAACCCAAACGAGTTTCAAAGCATAACTAAGATAACAACTACAACTAAACGTAAAACGAGCAGCATAACGACGTATTTAAAAAGCTAAGGGTCAAACGTTACCTCCTTGAAACAAAACCGCAAGAGTTCCGCATCACGAACATTTCAAAACACGCCAATGCCTCACACATGCTTACAAAACACACTTTAGGAACACTCTGGCAGCCTGGGGGCATCTGGAACTTGTGCAAAACACGAAGAGGGTATGGGGTATTTATAGGCCCAAAAAGCAGCGGCCGTTCGGCCAAGGGGAGTACGTCCGGTGGTTCTTGCCCAGTGGTTCCATGGCTGCCTTGTATGACCAAGTATTAACCAGAGGGTATTCAAAAAGTAGCGTACGTCCAGTGGTCCCACGTATGTTTGCCTAAACGGTTTGCAAAGCATACGTCAGGTGGTTCCCCCCGTACGTCTGCACTACAAACAGCAGCGTACGTCCGCCAGACCTAGCCTACGTTTGTCCCAAAGTTCAAATTACCCCTCTAGTGTCCCTAGTAACCCAAAGCCCAAATTAACTCCCCCAACTAAGCTACTTACACCTAGTTAATAATTTGGGTCACTACAGTCTAAGTGAAAGGGGCTCGCACTACAAAATGTAAAGATTTGCCGCCATTTATGAAGCAAGGACGACATCACCTTTTCTTTTTCATTAAGGTAAGTAAACACAGCATACAACACCAACATGGAAAAAAGAAAAAAGACATGATAAGGGGCAAGTTTCTTCTCCCCTTCATAAATCAACACAAATTACACGAGTTTGCTACCCCTAATGACTGAAACCAAGAAGCAGTAACAGAATGAACCAAATTTTTCAAGCAAAGGATCAGAAAAGTTTCTTTTCTTTATCCATCAAAATGGTGTGTTTCAACATCATCCATTGCTTTGCATTAGAGTAAAAAGCAAGAAACATGAACAATAAGAAGCAAAGAAGAATAACCACAGCCTTAAAAAGGAAAGGATATCTACTTGATGGATCCATGGTTGTTAAGTAAGCGCCATGAAGAACAACAGAGCAAAACATCAGAAAGGTTGTCATAAATGAATTGAAGGAACATGTCTCCTTTCTACTATCTTGTCTTTTGTCTAGCACATGATAACAAATAAGGATGAAGAGTGCAGATAGTGTAATGTATGGCAAAACCAGTTTGTCACGACATAAAAGAGGGAACATAGAGAACAAGGCATTAAGTATAATCCATTTAAGTAGAAAAGGGTCTTCTAGCCCAAAAGGGTTGCAGGTAGGAGAGGCATCAAAATTGACTTCTCATGCACTGCAGATTAAAACATTAGCCACCAATGCAAATAATTGTTACATACTAACCATGGAAAAATATAAATTAGAAAAAGATTGTTAAAATAAATTGAAAGAAACATATATTTTGACCTACATTTGTAACGCCTCGAGAATTAATTAACTGGTAATTAATTCCACGGTTCGTCTCCCAGCCTTTTTCCACTCCGAGCAAGACCCCCGGGACCTCTACTCCTCAAAACCAGAGGATACTAAGCAGCAGAAGTAATAAAGTATTATAAACATTAAATCAGTATAACCAGAACATCTAACCAAAGATCATCAAAGCAGCGGAAATCATACTATAACATCAGTACAAGAGATCTATGCTAAACTTTAATATGCAAGCAAGCATGCATCAATCCCTAATGTCTACAACATAACTCAAAAGTACTAGTTACCATGAGTACCCACTTAAGCTTGCAATAAGTCCTCAAGCATCTCTTGGATCGAATCCTCCATAAGAACCAGATGTTTTACGGTATCCACTATCTAGAACAGCATAATCGTACATATGGAGAAAAAAGGGAAATAATACAAGGGAAAGTCCGACGACTTAGTGAGTAGAAATTCACATGACGTACCCGCCATTAATTTGTGGATTCCTTTATTTATAAAACACATGCAACATTATGAGATGACAGTTATCATGCAGGTGATATATATATAATATAATATATGCTATAATCATGAGTAACAGTAATAGTTCAACAATATGGTCTACCCGAGTTATTACCCATTCTCAGTAGGGTTGACGCTGTCCCGAGGGACCTGTAGTACAATGTCGGTGCCCCAGCCATTGCACGAAACATACCGTACGTAACATTAGTGGCACGATCGGGTTTGACCCAGAGTGGCCCACACCAACTAATGACGTCCGTCTTATAGTGACCATCCATTGGGAATGACTGCATCATTGGTCACGAGTCATTGGATCCAAAGCCCCCACACATGCACACATTGACCATAAAGCTAACTCGTATAGTAAGCCCATGGCCATTATACCGCACGTATTGGTGTACCATGTCATACGATACAATTAGTCTTATCAATCTTTTACATGCACAGTTTTACAAGTCTCATTATTATCTTGTTAACAGACACACATTTTCACAAAAAAGAGTTACCCGTAGTTCCAAAATGTATTTCATGAGAGTTACAAAATATGCATGTTTGACATATATATAAAATACATACAATGCAGGAAAAGTAACAACAAAGCATCCATGTGAGTTTATACTCACCCAGGCCATAAAGTTCCTCCATGTAATTCCCTTGGGCTTCATAACCTCGAATACTGAGAAAAGACCTATCATCAGTTCTATTTCTACTAAAACAACTCTACAACAAGGAAACATGAGCTATGAGACAACTAGTGGAAATATGGTTTCTTTGTCACACTCTGGCCGTATGTCCGGGCTTGGGTCCGTACGTCCACTGTGACATGAAGGGCCGTATGTCCGGTCATGAGACCATACGTCTGCTCCGAGGTCTTTTGGGGAGAACCTCATTTTCTCTCCACTGTCCGCTTATTCTCCGATTCCTAAGGCCAACAAAGGCTACTTAAGGCCTCCTAACACAGATCGAAACGTCCATGCAAAGTAACAATGCTAAACTTAACAAAACGCTAGCCTAAGCAAGATTAAAGCATAACTAAGCTACGAACTACAACTAGCAACATAGAACTATAATCGAGCAGCATAACGACGTATTAAAAAGCTAAGGAAACCGAGTGTTACCTCCTTGAAGCAAAACCTCAAGAGTTCGACCTCCAGCAACACTGAAACACTCACGAAACCTTATAAACACTCACGAAACGGCCTATTGGTTGCCTAGGGACGAAGAGAGGGGTTTAGGGGCAGAATAGGTGTGAAATGGGCGAGGGGGTGAGGGGGTATTTATAGGGCCAAAAAGTAGCGTATGTCCGCGGAAAAAGAAAAAAGCGTACGTCTGCCAACCCTAGCATAAGTCTGGGCTAAAAGACAAGAGCGTATGTCCGCACTTAAAGACAAACCAGAAGATAAATTCCCAAAATGCCCTTCTGGCTGATCCTAGTGACCCAAAGTCCAAATTAACCTTTTAACTAAGCCATTTATGATTAGTTAAATATTTGGGTCACTACATTCTCCCTTCTTTATAAAAATTTCATCCTCGAAACTTCGTAGCCCCAAAACACAAGAAGAAACAATAGCATCACCTTAACGTCCGTAGTTTTACAAGGTTTGTGCTCAGCCTCATCCTTGAAAAAAAATCTTATCCCGTTCATTCTCATAGCACCAACCTCCTTTGTCCAATATAAAGCGATCCACGTCAACATCCTCACAAGTCGTCGCAAATCCATTTGCGAGTCACCAAGGGTGTCGTAGTTGATATTACCCGCACTATATCAATCATCGCCAAACCAACGACTCCTACATACACCAAAACAAGCCAAGCCCGTGGGTATCTTTGACATGATTCCATACTTCCTAGCTGGAAGCAACTTTTCCTTAATCGACTACTCTTAGAGAATTCAAATGTAACGGTTACCCAAAACTGTGACAGATAGGCACACAATCCAAAAGAAATTAACCATATGAATAAAATCCTTGTACCTCAATGTACCAACATCATACTCAGTGTTTCCTACACTGTACCAGTCCTCAACATTTTCGATACCTAAATCGAGTAATTCCACACACAGTCCGGGTTGATGGGTATCCAAGCCATAACCCTATAGAGGAAAACAAACTCTTTTATACATGACTATCCCTTCGACCAAAACAGGGATAGGTATACTGTCCAAGTATAATCTTGAGAAAAGAGTTATCAGGTTTGGGGGTAAGGCAACCCTGTATGCCAACCTCCCCTTCCTCATCAAATTGCATCACTCCCCTCATCGACGACATCTTAAGGAACACATGATCTCCTACTCCGTGTTCTGAAGGTCATCCCTAGTTATCGGCATAACTCTTTTGCCGACCCTAGGATGCACTCATCCTTCGTCTGATAGTAAGCACTTGAATCATTTAGGTCCCAATGTTGTTTCCTTTCAACGTTGTCCCAATACAAGTGCGACTAACACTTAACTCCATAAAGTGCTTCGTAAGGCGGCATCCAAAAGTCGCCTGCAACAACATCGATCAAAGGTAGGTACTACTACCTCTGAAGTCCAACACGCTAGCCCGTGACATGTCCTCCAGGAGCTGGTTAGTCCGTTCTGACTAACCATCTGTCTTTTGGCACTAAAATCCAATTTTACCCTCTTCTCATCCTTGTACATCTTGATACTTTCAAAATGTACAGTATACGGAGAATGATGAGTCTTGCTCAAGATCTCCTTTCTTAGTCCTTCACCTTCCAACACAGACTCATGGGTGAGTAACCCAACATCCTTAAGACAAAACCTTTATGCCTTATCAATTGCCTGATCTGGGTGCACTTAGGGTCCTTCAATCGAGTAACCTTAATTCAAGCAAGCAATCCTGATCCAACCACCAAGCTAGACAAGTGTGTAGACGCACCCTCATCTATCACTTCTACTCCCATCCTAACGAATTCCATAACCAACTAGGGTTGGGAAATTCCAAGAGCGGTAAGCTCCACCGTCACCTTTCTACTCAAGGCATCAGCTACTACACTAGCCTAATCATAACCCTTAGATCAGCTCTAGCCACCTCCTTTGTCTCCACAGACAACTGTACCTGAGAACTCCTTAGTCCATTTAGGTATAGATAGATTCTCTCGAATCTCTTAGCTCTAAAGCATCCCAAAATCATGTAATACAATACAAGATCAATGGGTACAACATTCGCTAATTGCCCTATGCCAGAATCCAAGTCCAAGAATATAATGCCTTAACATACCTCTAATGGGCAATTAACAAAATCAGAAAACACATCAACAAAGTGTAACAAGCATCATGCATTAACAAAACTCTTAGTTAATGTTACACTTTTAGGTCCAAAACCCCAAATCAAGTGCAAGTACAAAGCAAAATACAACTGGCTGATGTATGAGCAACATCCAGTAACCCAGCCCTTAACTACAAAATAAGGCGAACCCACATGCCTTAAACAACTCTGATGGTTACGCTTAACCCTTGTCTTGCCATCATTTCCTTCCAGGTGGGCCAGTATCGTTCCTTTTAGCCTTGTTGCAGTTCCGAATGAAGTGTCCCACATTGCCACATCCGTAGCACAAATTCTCCCCTAATCTGTATTTCCCAAAATGCAGTCTGCCACACCTACGGCACCAACGACTCCTTCTTGGAATGCAACTCTCGGGGTGTACTCCTCCTTAAGCTCCACGAGTATTCCCGATAAAACTCTTCCTTGAATCGAGTCCACGGAATGGCCTCCTCGCTTCCTAATTCTATCACCAACGAGTTCCTCTTAGCGTACCACCATCGCCTTGCTTCTCCAGAGAACTTGTAGGCTGCGTACTTGACTCTTTGCTCCTCAGTGCAGTCCATAACTCGTAGCAACTCCTCCAAGCTCGTAAGCCACTCCCTCGCTTCTCTAGAGTTCAAGTTCCCTTTAAACATAGGAAAAGGATGCTCATAGAACTCCTTGAAAGAGCAACCTTTGCTTCCACTTGGAGTAGGAACTCCTCGTACATTGACCAAAGCTTACACAATACGACTTGCCACAGCTTCCAATGCTTGGGTAGCGTCCAGAACGTTTCTCATCCTTTTCATCGGGTTGGGATGGTCTACTACCATCGTTGCTCCCAATGACATCATGTCGTGGTGACATCTCTACAGTCACAACGATCATCAGCCCCTAACTTCGAAGCGCTATGCCGAGCCTCACTCAAAACGTCAAACCTAATCGCAAAGCTATCCGTACTAAGCGCCTAAACTACTACCACTTTAGCCAAAGACCTAACGCAGATCTAAGCTTAAGACCTTATCTAGTTATCTTAGAGCAGATCAAACATAATCTCCAAGGTTGCACCATCAAAGAGGTCCTAGTCCTGACTGCAATACCATATCAAATCCCTAAAATCCTCAAGTCCAACATCCTCAAGATCATAGGTATCAAAATTCTGTATCCCTTGTATACATATAATCCATCCTATGCTCTAGTAGATCATCTCCTAGCACCTAGTAAATCATGTCCTATATTTCGCTGAGCAAAAAGCTCTAATGAATCCAGATCTAACTCCTAATAGATCCATTCCTATGGTCCGAAGAGCAACTGGTCTGATACTATCTGTAACGCCCCGAGAATTAATTAACTGGTAATTAATTCCACGGTTCGTCTCCCAGCCTTGTTCCACTCCGAACAAGATCTCCGGGACCTCTACTCCTAAAAAATAGAGGATACTAAGCAGCGGAAGTAATAAAGTACTATAAACATTAAATCGGTATAACTAGAGCATCTAACCAAAGATCATCAAAACAGCGAAAATCATACTATAACATCAGTACAAGAGATCTATGCTAAACCTTAATATGCAAGCAAGCATGCATCAAGCCCTAATGTCTACAACATAACTCAAAAGTACTAGTTACTATAAGTACCCGCTTAAGCTTACAATAAGTCCTCAAGCATCTCCTGGATCGAATCCTCCACAAGAACCAAATGCTACACGGTATCCACTATCTAGAACAGCATAATCGTACATATGGAGAAAAAAGGGAAATAATACAAGGGGAAGTCCGACGACTTAGTGAGTAGAAATCCACATGACGTACTCGTCATTAATTTGTGGATTCCTTTATTTATAAAACACATGCAACATTATAAGATGACAGTTATCATGCAGGTGATATATATATAATATAATATATGCTATAATCATGAGTAACAGCAATAGTTCAACAATATGGTCTACCTGAGATATTACCCATTATCAGCAGGGTTGACGCTGTCCCAAGGGACCTATATTACAATGTCGGTACTCCAACCATTTCACGAAACATACCGTACATAACATTAGTGGCACGATCGGGTCCGAACCCGAGTGGCCCATACCAACTAATGACGTCCGTCCTATAGTGATCATCCATTGGGAATGGCTGCATCATTGGTCACAAGTCATTGGATCTAAAGCCCCTACACACGCACATATTGACCATAAAGCTAACCCGTATAGTAAGCCCATGGCCATTATACTGCACGTACCGGTGTACCATGTCATACGATATAATTAGTCTTATCAGTCTTTTACATGCACAGTTTTACAAGTCTCACTATTATCTTGTTAACAGACACACGTTTTCACAAAAGAGAGTTACTCGTAGTTCCAAAATGTATTTCATGAGAGTTGCAAGATATGCATGTTTGACATCTATATAAAATACGTGCAATGCAGGAAAAGTAACAACAAAGCATCCATGTGAGTTTGTACTCAACCGGGCCATAAAGCTCCTCCACATAATTTCCTTGAGGCTCCATAACTTCGAATGCTGAGAAAAGACATATCATCAATTCTATTTCTACTAAAACAACTCTACAACAAGGAAACAGGAGCTATGAGACGGCTGGTGAAAATAGGGTTTCCCTGTCACACTCTGGCCGTATGTCCGGGCTTGGGTCAGTACGTCCACTGTGACACGAAGGGCTGTACGTCCGGTCACAAGACCTTACATCCGCTTTAAGGTCTTTCGGGGAGAACCTCATTTTCTCTCCGTTGTCCACCTAGTCTCCGACTCCTAAGGCCAACAAAGGCTACTTCAGGCCTCCTAACACAGATTGAAACGTCCATACAAAGTAACAACGCTAAGCTTAACAAAACGCTAGCCTAAGCAAGATTAAAGCATAACTAAGCTAAGAACGACAACTAGCAACATAGAACTATAATCGAGCAGCATAACGACGTATTAAAAAGCTAAGGAAACCGAGTGTTACCTCATTGAAGTGAAACCTCAAGAGTTCCACCTCCAGCAACACCGAAACACTCACGAAACGGCCTATTGGTAGCCTAGGGGCGAAGATAGGGGTTTAGGGGCGGAATAGGTGTGAAATGGGCGAGGGGGTGCGGGGGTATTTATAGGGCCAAAAAGTAGCATACGTCCACGGAAAAAGACAAGAGCATACGTCTATCAACCCTAGCATACATCCGGGCTAAAAGACAAGAGTGTACGTCTGCCAGAAAGTAGCGTACATCCGCACTTAAAGACAAACCAGAAGATAAATTTCCAAAATGCCCTTATGGTTGATCCTAGTGACCCAAAGTCCAAATTAACCTTTTAACTAAGCCACTTATGCTTAGTTAAATATTTGGGTCACTACAACATTGGAATGAGAACATATATAATGAGAATGCACTATTTAGTAGTCCATAAAGGAAAGCATGGCTGCTTGGCGCCCATATCTGCTGAACCATTGAAGGCAGACAACTTGAAATAGTTGCACCCACTATAATACCCTGAACAAAACAAATCTTTTTAAAGAAGAATTTTCTACAAAAGAGCGGTTAAAGCTTGGTTTTGACAAAAGATATCCAAGCTCATAAAATAGCCCAAAATAATCCCCAAATCTCCTTGAAGCCTAAACTTGTAGAGTGGACGTACGCTAGGGTTTGGCGGACACCCTGTTTCTACTGTGGATGTACGCGGGGGGACCACCGTACGTACGCTCTGTAAATAGTACACAAACGTACGATGGAACACATGGACGTATGCTACTTTTTGAAATACCCGTTGGATAATACCTGGATGTATGCTACATCCTTTGGACCGCTATACAAATACGACCAAACGTACGCTAGGGTTTGGCAGACGTCCTCTACTTTTCAGAGAGTTGGTAGCATCTTCCCCTATAAATACCCCTTACCCTCATTCATCTCCCACACCATTCTTACACCACTCAGCACACCTTCAAGCTGCCAAGTTGAGTTTTTGTGAGTTTTGAGTGAGAGAGAAAGGAGCTCGTATAATTGCCCATTTTAAGGTAACCCCTTGACCGCTTTATCCTTCATTACTACTATAATGCCCCCTTAATGTTGTAATGTGTTAAGCTTTTTACACAAAAACAAGAAATGTTTCCAAAATAGTTTCAAAGGCTTCTTTTGATTCTTTAAGTTTCATATTGTTAAGTTTTCCTATGTTGCATGCGCTTATTTACTAGCGTAGAAGTGTCTCAATAGCCTATAGATTCCATGAGAATCGTCTGAGCCATAGCAATTTTGCCTTACTCACTAACCGAATGTACACCCTTGAGGCCAAACATATGGCTAGGGAGCCAGGCATTTACCCTAAGCCTCGCTCACGTGTATTTTGGAGTATGGCCAACTATTGTTAGATAGGGCATAGTATTTTATGTAACATCCCAGTCCCATATTGGGAAGATGAGAAGAAGCTCACATAGAGTGGGTAGTTTATAAAGATAGTCATGAATGCTAAGACCCACATTGGCTAGTTACTAGGTGAAACTGAGCTTTATAATGAATTCTAGGGAAGCTTCAAATTGACTAGTCCTTTTGGGGTAATAGTGCAGATGTGGCTACCGCTTTTTCCTGGGTCGTTACAAATGGTATTAAAGCCACCTAGTAATGTAGTCGTACCAAAAATAGATACTCGCAATAGCAAGAATCGTTTTACAATAAAGTGGTTGTGCAAGTGCGAGGTCAACCCACAGAGAATCGTGTTTTGTTAAAAACTAATTTAAATGCCTAAACTAACCCTATCTTAACCTAGTTCCAAATATCAAATAGGTGGCGTGCATAAAGATAAACTAACCTAAATGCTTAAAAACAAATAGATAAAAATACGATGGTCTAGAATCCACCTCACCACATTAAATTACATATAATCATGCTTAGACATCCGCCTATCGATTAAGCACTACGCATGTTCTATTGCTATTATAAAATCTAGAAGAATCATCCGATGTGTTTACCGTTAAACAGTCACAACAGATATTGAACCGAAATCGAATCATCCGATGTATCGTTGATCACAATGGATATTGGACTCGATAAAATCATCTGATGTACCTCGGACCAATCACAATGGATATTGGCCATTTAATGATTCGCAAACAACAATCAATACAATTTTTGTCACGAAAATGTATTGAAACGAACACACAAACATCAAACGACGGATTAAACTAAACACAAAAACATGAAGAAAATTATATAAATCTATAGTGAGGCTTCACCTTCAACCTTAGTTGAAGATTTAGCATCTCATGGAAACAAGAGACAAACATAAAACAAAACAAAGCATTAAATAAATAAATGACAATTTAGAAGGGCTACACAGTAAAGAACAGAGGATTTCTGGCCCTAGAGGTGCCTCCAAAATGTGAAAATCACGAAAATACATAAGGTTCTATAAATAGGCAAAATTAAGTGTGCTGCCAGGTCAGGGGTGCGCTCGATCGTAGCCCTATGTGCGCTCAATCGGAGGGTGTGCGCTCGAGCGCACGTAACTGCTCTAAATTCCTACGGCACAGGCAATGAAGAGATGGAGGCTAGGGCAACTCGAGATATGTGGCTGACGAGGCATGCGCTTGTTCGCGCCCCTTGGGCTCGAGCGCACTGGCAAGGGCCAGATCTTCACTTTTTTGCCCTTTTTCACCCTCTTAACCACAGCTTGAATGCAATGACCTACAATACACTAACACACTAAAACAAAATAAAATATTAGATAATAACAACGCTAAGAGCTTAACAAACATAAGTTAAAGGGGGTCAAATATACAATATTTGGTACTGATCATAACGCCAGGTCATGTGGTATTGGAGTACTACATGACGTGACCCTGACAAGAACATCAGGAATTTAAAAGGGGGAGTTTGTAACACCCCTATCCCATATTGGGAAGATGATAAGAAGCCAATTTATAGAGATAGCCATGGGTGCTAAGTCCCACATTGCCTAGTTACTAGGTGAAACTGGGCTTTATAATGAATTCTAGGGAAACTTCAAATTGACTTGTCCTTTTGGGGTAATTGCGCAGATGTGGCTAGTACTTTTCCCTGGGTCGTTACATTTTACTTGTAAGATCCTCTAAGCATTATGTATAAGGGTGCGTTATGTCCCACTGTAGTAGGATTTAGGGATGTGGAGGATTCAAGCGAGTGTACAAGGTAAGTAAACACTTGCGAGCATTTTCCTTAAAAACGTGAGATATGTTAGTTGACTGACCACAAGTATGATATGAACATGCCTACTTCCATAATGATTTGATAATTGTCTTAATAACTGGATGAAAGATGTATTATATGACAAGGTACACTGGTACGTGTGGTATAACGGCCATGAGTTTACTGTACAAACTTTATGAGATGGTCAAATGTGTGTGTTATATGAGCCATGGATCTAATGGTTGTTTTATGGCCGGCGCAACCTTAACGGAAGGTCATTACAGGACGGACATCATTAGCAGTGTGGGCCACCTAAGGTCGGACTTGGTCGTGCCGCTAGTATTATGTACGGTAACGTACAATATCCGACGCACCGATGTTGTATTATAGGTCCCTCGAGACAGTGCCAATTACTGTTGAGAAAGGGTAAAATCTTGGGTAGATCATACATGAGAGTTATGACTTATAAAAAATTAGTTTTTATGCATTAAAATATCTAGGCAATTGTCGCTAGTAGTACACCTCCCTTCAAAAAACCAAAATAATACATCATGGTGTATTAACGGAGATAATACCTTCTTTTGAATATCTACCAAAACTGCGTGTTTATTTATGCTTAAGCAGACTCATAACATTCCTCATTGTGAGATTTACTTACTCAGTCGTTAGACTTACACTGTTATTGCCTTTATAGGAAATCTGGCCCTAGAGCCCAAGTGAGAGTGAAGGAAATCTGGCCCTACGCTCAGGCTATCACCAAGTGAGGGTGAAGGAAGAGGACATTCCTAAAACAGCCTTTAGGACTCGTTAAGGACACTATGAGTTCTTCGTTATGCCTTTTGGACTAACTAATGCGCCAGCAATCTTTATGGACACGATGAACAGATTCTTTCATGACTACCTAGATCAGTTCATCGTTGTCTTTACTGACGATATATTGATCTACTCAAAGACGTCGGATGAGCACAAGGAGCATTTACGGAAGGCATTGGAGAGGCTTAGGAGGGAGAAGCTCTATGCTAAACTCAAGAAGTGCGAGTTTTAGCTGGATAGCGTGTCTTTCCTCAGACATGTGATTTCTGGTGAAGGAGTAGCAGTTGACTCGGAGAAGGTGAAGGCCGTGGTTAAGTGGACAAGACCAACTAGTGTGTTTGAGATTCGGAGTTTCTTAAGACTCACTAGTTATTATCGACGCTTCATCAAAGGTTTTTCGAAGCTATCGGTACTACTCACTGCTTTGACTAGGAAGACTGCTCGTTTTGTTTGGAAGGATGAGTGTGAGCAATGTTTCCAAGAGCTGAAGAGGCGATTGGTAACTGCTCCAGTGTTAGCATTACCTATGGAATCGGGTAATTTCATAGTGTATACCGACGCTTCTAAGAAGGGTTTAGGTTGCATGCTGATGCAGAACGACAATGTTATTGACTATGCTTCACGCCAGCTAAAACCATACGAGCAGAACTATCCTACACACGACCTGGAGTTGGAAGCAGTTGTGTTTGCTCTTAAGATTTGGAGGCACTACTTGTATGGCGAGCGGTGCGAGATCTACACGGACCATAAGAGCTTGAAGTATCTCTTCACTCAGAAGGAGTTGAACATGAGACAGAGGAGGTGGCTAGAGCTGATCAAGGATTATGATTGCGAGATCAATTATCATCCTAGAAAGGCTAACGTAGTAGCAGATGCGTTGAGCAGAAAATCAACAGTGGAGCTTGCTGCTCTTGGGATTTCTCAACCCCAGCTGATTAAGGAACTCACTAGGATGGGATTGGAAGTAGTAGGCGAAGGTATACCCGTACACCTGGCTAACCTGATGGTTCAGTCAAAATTGCTTGCAAGAATCAAGGCAGCTCAACTTGAAGATCCTGAGTGTGCCAAAATCAAGCAATTGCTTGCAGAAGGTAAGGCAAAGGAGTTTTGTCTTAAGGAGGACGGGTTGCTCACCCATTTCAAGCAAGTGTGTGTGCCGGGAATCGGAGAACTAAGGAAGGAGATAATGAGTGAGGCTCATCATTCTCCGTACACAGTACATCCTGGAGGCACCAAGATGTACCCCGATGTAAAGGGGTGTGGAACAATATGAAGAAGGACATTGCGAAGTTTGTAGAGCAGTGTTCGATCTATCAACAAGTGAAGGTGAAGCATCAAAGGCCGGTAGGAATGCTAAAGTCGTTGCTTATACCAAAGTGGAAGTGAAATGAGATTGCGATGGATTTTATTTTGGGGCTACCCAAGACACCCACTGGGGAAGATTCCATTTGGGTTGTTGTTGATCGTTTAATGAAGAGTGCTAACTTTATTCCCATAAAGGTTAAGGATCTGATGGATAAGTTGGCCAGACTATATGTCAAGAATGTAGTCCGTTTACATGGAGTATCATCGGCAATCATTTAGGACAGAGACTCTCATTTTACTTCGAGGTTTTGGCAAAGTCTTCAGAAGGAAATGGGGATGGAGCTAAAGTTCAGTACTGCTTTTCATCCTCAGACAGACGGTCAGTCTGAGCGAACAAACCAGATCCTAGAGGATATGTTACAGGCATGTGTGTTGGAATTCAAAGGTAGCTGGGTTCAGTATTTGCCTTTGATTGAGTTTTCCTACAACAATAGTTATCAGGTGACTATTGGAATGCCGCCATATGAAGCACTTTATGGACGAAAGTGTCAGTCACCCTTGTATTGGGATAACATCGGTGGAGGCAGACGTTAGGGCCAGAGCTGATTCAAGACACTCGTGACAAGGTGCGTGTCATCAAGGAACGCATGAGTGCAGCTCAGAGTCGGCAGAAAAGTTATGCTGATAACCGAATGAGGTCTTTGGAGTTTGAAGTAGGGGATCATGTATTCCCGAAGGTATCACCTATGAGGGGAGTAATGCAATTTTGGAAGAAGGGGAAGCTTAGCCCTAGATTTGTTGGACCATTCGAGATTACTTAGAGAGTGGGGAAGTTGGCTTATAGGATTGCCTTACCCCCAGATTTGGTCGGAAGGCATGACGTTTTCCACATGTCTATGTTAAGGAAGTACATCGCTAACCCCGATGTAATCGTGGAATATGAACCGTTGGAAATCCAGGAAGGATTAAGCTACGTGGAGGAGCCGGTGAAGATCGTGGTCAAGAAGGAGCAGGTGCTACGTACTAAGATGATTCCTATCGTCAAGGTGTTGTGGCACAATCATGGAGTTAAGGAAGCATCATGGGAAGCAGAACACGATATGCGGAGTCGCTACCCGCATTTGTTTGAATGATTGTGTATGACTCTTTCTTTTAAGATTATACTTGGACAGTATACCTATTTCCATTTTGAGTAAGGGAATAGTTGACTAAGAAAGGGTTGTTTTCTCTTCAGGATTATGGCACCTATACCAATCGATCCGGACTGTGTGTGGAACTACTCCTTTTGTGAATTGATAGACTTGGGAGTAGAGATTGACGAGGATTGGTATAGTTTGGGTAACATTGAATACGATGCACTTGACAACTTACGCGGCGATTTTCCACAGCTGTTTGAAAAGGATGATGTACCGACTAATGGATGGGACGAGATGATCCAGGAACCCACCAAGAATGATGAAGAGGACTCTACGGACGATAGGTAACATTCTACTCCTCATTGGGTGCTATTCTTTTGGTATTTGTCTCGAAATTTCGAGGAGGAAATTCTTATAAGGAGGGTAGAATGTAGTGACCCAAATTATTGACTAGGCGTAAGTAGCTTAGTTGGGGGAGTTAATTTAGGTTTTGGGTCACTAAGGACTCCAAAAAGGTAATTTAGACTTTTGGGTGGACGTACGCTAGGTCTGGTGAACGTACGCTGTTGTCTATAGTGAGGACGTACGATGGGGGACCAGCAGACGTACGCTCTGCAAACCATACAGGCGGATGTATGCTACTTTTTTAATACCCTCTGGTTAATACCTGGACGTACGAAGCAGCCTTTGGATCGTTGGGCAAGAACCACCGGACGTACGTCCTTTGGCCGGATGTCCGCTGCTTTCTGGACCTATAAATAGAACCCTACCCCTTCGTATTTCTTACAATTTCAGAACGCCCCCAGGTTGCCAAAGTGTTTTCATAGTGTTTCTAAAGTGTTTTGAGGGTGTTGTGAGTGTGTGTGTGCAACATTTGCAAGTTTCAGAACGTTTGTGAGGCGGAACTCTTGCGGTTTTGTTTCAATGAGGTAACGTTCAATCCTTAGCTTTTAATTACGTCGTTATGCTGCCCGTTTTATGTTTAGACGTAGTTGTTAGCTTAGTTGTACTTTAAGACCCGTTTGAGTTAGGGTTTTGGTTAGCTTAGCATCGTTACGTTGCATGGAGGTTGCAAACTAGACTAGAGACCTTTAGATTGTTCCCAGTAGCCTTAGGAGTCGAGAATAGGCGGACAGTGGAGAGAAAATAAGGTTATCCCCGAGAACCCATACAGCAGACGTACAGCATCGCGACCGGACGTAAGGGCTTGTCATTACACGGCGGACGTACGCTCTAGAGCCCAAACGTACTGTCACTGTGTGGCAAGAAAACCCTATTTTCACTAACCGTCCCATAGCTCCTGTTTCCCTTACTTTAGAGTTATTTTAGTGGAACTAGGACTAGTAGAAGGTTTTCCACAGATTTGGAGAACCCGAACCTTTTGAAGTTTTCAGAGACGCGTATCGATCTAGGTGAATTTTAACTCACATAATGCTCATTGCTAATTTTTCCATGCACTTCACATCTATTATATGTATCGAGAAAACATGCATATTTTACAACTCTCACAGTACTTATTGCACATGAACTCTGTCATTTTGCGAAAAACGTTGTGCTGAACATGTTAACCAAGTGAGACTTATAAAATGACATGCATGTAAAATACAGACAAGATAATTTGCGTCGTATGACATGGTACACCGGTACGTGAGGTAGTAATGGCCATGGGCTTACTATACATGTTAGCTTTATAGTCAAATGTGTGTATCATACGGGCTATGGATCCATTGGTTTCGTGACCTTGATGCAACCATTCCCAATGGTTCGGTCACTATAGGACGGACGTCATTAGTTGGTGTGGGCCACTCGGGGTCGGGCCCGATCGTGCCACTAATGTTACATACGGTATGTTGTACAATGGCTGGGGCACTGACATTGTATTATAGGTCCCTTGGGATAGCATCAACCTTACTGAGAATGGGTAATATCTCGAGTAGACCATACTGTTGAACTATGACTATTGTTTACACCATATGCATATATCATTACTATATATATATCACGTATAATAAACTATCATGATAGAACTGGTTTGCTTAATAAACTCTTGAGTTCATTACTAAACTGGCATGGGTATTATCTGCGTTAAAAATCACTAAGTCTTAAACTTACCATTTTCTTTATGTTTCATCTTCCATTACGATTATTATACGATTTAGCCGCTTTAGAAGAGGATGTCGTCGGAGACTACTTGGGTGATTGCTCAGGACCTGATACGGGTAATCTTCGAGGATATGGATCCCATTTGGCTTAGAGCGATGTGAAAAGATGGAGGATCTGCCCGTGCAGATATGATAGAGATTCTGATCTCCTTAGCTTTACTTAAGCTTAAATCTAGGCTTTGATCTGTTGATCTTTTGTGAACAATGTTGTCGTGATTTATTTTGGGTTGTACTTATTTCCTTACTGATGGTCTGATGACCAGTACATTAGCGACTATGTATAATATTATGTGGATATAGTATTTTATCTCTAGTATTGTTGTGTGATGTTTCAATTACTGTCTCTTATCCCATAATCTTGGTAAAAGTTTTCCGCTTTTTCTCGTTATGACGAGAGAGGTGTTTTCCCGGATGACGTGTCTTGGAGGGACATGGCTGGGATGGCGCGCCATGGGATCAATTACTAGTTAATTAATATTCCCATCGGGCGGGGCGTCACACTTTTTCTTTGTTTTGGGTATTCGATCTTCTTTTTTTCCCTCAAACCCTCTATTAGTTATATTGCATATATTTATTTTTTGGTATTAATTTTAAGAATTAGTACATATATGTGAGATGAATGTTCCTCGTATGTGTTTATTTTTTTTTATTATTAGTGATTTATAGATATGTGATTGTTTTTCCCTTTAATTAAGTGTTTGCAATAATATAATAAAAAAATAATGATAAATAGTATTTTAAAGCAAGTAGTTAATGGAATAAAAAATATGTTGGAGTTGGTATTAAAAAATGGGTAGCTAAAATAAAGAATTGTACTTTTTAAATAGGTAAAATATCTCTTACTGTTGGAGATGCTCTAACAAGTTCTCAACTGTCTAGTTAACATAATTTTTTATATTATATTAATTAGTTAAATTAATAAATTCCATATAACTAATGCCTAAGAAGGTGACAATGGAGGACCGATATTTCATACAAGAGGGATCCGGCCATGCTGTTAAATCTCCCAACGGCTGGGATTAAACAGAAATCTTTTAACGGCTGGGATTAAACAATAGTTTTTTTTTAAAAAAAAAATTAAAAGAAAAACAAAGATGGGATTTCACGAAAAGGCTTCTTCTTCCTTTCTCTCTCTAAACACATTCTTCTTCTTCTTCTTCTTCTTCATTTCTCTTCTTGTTTTTGTTTAATCTTGAGATTAAACAGAAAAAAAAAAAAAAAAAAAAAAAACAGAGGCTGAGAATTAATCAAGACAATTTCTAACCAAATTGATTATTTTCACGGAATTCTCTAACCTTCTTCTCCCCCTTCTCCTCAAAACCCATCTTTCTCTCTTAAATCTCTTCATTACTCTCTCTCTACCTGCCTGGGTTGGTGTTCTTGCAATTCATGATGAAAAGCATGTTGAATGTGGAGAAGACTCAACCTCAAAACTGGGTTCAATTTAAGAACAACCCAAATCTTCATGAACACCAACCCAGGAGGTCAATAGAGAAAAAAACCCAATAAAATTCAAGCCACAAAAATAAATAAATAAAAAATAAGCCACACCTTCCTTCCTCCCAAACCAAAAGAAAATTATCAACTAAACTTCCCTATTTATTGTCCTAGTCATAAAAAATAACCAAAATAAAAACAAGAAGAGAAAGGAAGAAGAAGAAGAATGGGTTTAGAGAGAAAGGAATAAGAAGAAGAAGCGTGAGGGAATGGGTTCCGTTAATCCCAGCCTTTGTTTAATCTCAAGATTAAACAAAAACAAGAAGAGAAAGGAAGAAGAAGAAGAATGAGTTTAGAGAGAGAAAAGAAGAAGAAGCCTTTCCGTGAAATCCCAGCTTTTTTTTTTTTTTTAATCCCAGCCGTTGGAAGATTTCTGATTAATCCCAGCCGTTGGGAGATTTAACAGCATGGTGCGGTAGTTAAAGGTAGTTTTTAACTACCGCACCTAAGCCGGATCCATACAGGAGGGGATGCTTGTTATTATTTCTACTCCCTCCTTTTCGAATAGAGACTGAGAGAAGGATTTTCTGTCCAATCAAGCGATCTTGCTCGTGTCGGGGAGCCACTTGAATAAAGGCCCATTTGAAAAAAAAGGCCCATACCCAGACAAGAGCCCTCTCTCAAAGCCCATACAATTTCTTCCTCAACAGAAATGGTAGGATCCAATCGGGTCATGGATAATGTACCAGTAAGTAAAGAGGAAAATGAGTTGGGTCGGGTTGGGTTCATGCTGTGAGGTCGGGTTTGGGCTAGATTACAGAAGCCCAGAAAAAAGAAAGAAGAAAGAAGAAGATGAAGATGAAGGGGAAAAAAAAAAAGAAAACGAAAAAGAAAAGAAAATCCCTGTGTTTTTAGAAGCCATTGAACAGCATGTCAGCGTCAGTGCGAAAGTCCTAAAGGCTTGGCAAGATCATGGCGAGCAGCAATGGAGGAGGAGCAGGAGAAGAGGAGCTGAATCAATTGGCGGAGCTGAGCAAAAGCCTGAAAGAAGGGGAGAGACTTCTGGCGCCGACCAGGAGACCCGATGGGACCCTCCGTAAGCCCATCCGGATTAGGGCTGGCTATGTCCCTCAAGAGGAAGTCGCCATTTACCAATCCAAAGGCGCCTTGGTACGGACTCACTTTCTCCCCCTTGTTTTGCTGCTCGGAAAACTAACTCAAGCATCCCTAGGCAAACTATGATATCAGATTTCTATGCATATATATCCATACGCACACATTCATGGACAACACACGACCCTATCTACAAAATCGCTGCATTTTTTTATTTCTTTTTTTTTTAAAAATTTCTTAGGGACCTGGCACCAAGAAAGATGCAAGAACTTCTTCTTTATTTATTTTTGTTTTTTGTTTTTTGGTTTCTTAGTAATTACGTGTGGCATTCATGTTATTTGTAAATTGCCTTGTCACAAACAAAGATGAAAGTATATACGTAAATTGCTCTTCATTTCCCTCTTACTCTTTTCTTGGTTGCTGGGAAAGTCAGAAGAGGAGAAGATATAATTTTTATCATTTTCCTGTTTATGCTTCATAAAATACGTGGGAATTCTAGATTATATGATTAAAAGAGTTGCATTGTGCGTAGGTGAGAGCTAGAGTTTGAAAACAGAAGAGTGAAAAACGCCCTTTAATGCAGTTGTGAAAATCACATCAAAGCCAAGTGATATTGTTAATAGTCTCAATTGAGTGGAGGGGTTTTTCAAATGAAGAAAAACATAGGATTACATTTTTTTTTTTTACTTAGCACGCAGATTCTTTTAAGTGGTTTATTTCTCAAGGTTTAATGGGGTTTCTGTTGTGCTTCTGTAATGCAGTGGAAAAAGGAGATGGCCTCGCAGGCAGGGCCTCCAGGTTATGATCCTGAATTGGATGCAAAACCCAAGAGTAAGTCAGTAAAGAGGAATGAAAGAAAGAAGGAGAAGCGGCTATTGGTATGTTATTTCTTGTCATGCTGTAATTGCCTCAATTTTATGGTTCTTTTCCTGTTAAGTAGATTTCATTTATCTTTTGTTTATCACTGTGGGTCAAGTACTTTTGGGTTTGGGCATAGTTTTAAAGAGAAGAATTGGCTGTTTTTTCCCTTCTCGTTTCTTTTTCAACTCTCTCTGATAGCATGGTTTCCTTATTTCTCCTAAATCCAGGTTTCTTTTGCACATTAGGGATATAGCTGATAGCCCTCTATTACAGTTGTTAGCTCTTAGCTGTATGCCCAACTTTATATCCATGTGTTATTTGAGTTTATCTATCAGTTTAATGAATTGTGGTTGCTGAAGGAAAGCCAGCGAGGATAGGGTAACCAACCAAATATTGTAGAAAACAAACTGTGTCTAGTGCTGGTCATAAGACTACAAGGCTTCAAACATATGACTATATATATATATATATATATATTTTAAGTAAATCAATCTCATTAGGAAGTGCAGAGAGGTGAAACCCAAATACTCATGAAAGTATATAAGAGAGACCTCCAATTAGGAAGAAAAAGAACACAAGTCCAGAAATTCAGTAAAACTAGAAAAGTGAGGACTATTGTACGCATCCATCCAAGTATAAAGAGATTTGAACATACCAGCACTTATCTCTAACTTTGAACTCTTACAATCTTCAAAGTTCCTCGGATTCCATTCTCTCCAAATGTACCACGATAAGCACAGAGGAGGCACCTTCCAAGCTTCTAAAATGCAAAGGCTTCCCAACTGACCTCTCCAGTTAACCAACAATTCCACCACTCTTCTAGGCATGACCCACTCTATAGAAAAAAGACGGAAGATTGAAACCAACAATTTTTCTATGTTTTTGTTTAATTGAAAATTATTTATCTTGTGCTGTGATTTGGTTCTACACCCTTGTATTGATAAAGTGAGTCAAATTTCTTACCAAATTTACAATTCTAGAGTTGACAATTGAACTCACCAAGATCTTGCACCTAGCATATGCATTAGGAAAGGTTGACCTCATGCAGATAAGGTTGTCTATTGTTATTCGTTCAATTGGTTTCTGTTATAGGTAAACATCTTCGAAGTAGAGAGCTAAATTTTAAGTTGAGAGTGAAATATTATATCCACCTAAAAGAGGCACTCCCCTTTAATGTATCCCTGCATGCCTCCTCTTAATCTTATCTGGGGACATTTATACCTCGTGTTATCCCTCTTGTTTTTACTTTGAACCCATTTGTTCTAGGACAAACTTTGTTCGCTTGCCCTGGGGAGATGACTATTAGGGCCATTAGATTGGAACTTCTTTAGAAAAAATAACTTGAATAACTTGTTTTTCTGAAGGGGCCATCTCTTTTCTAACAGGTGAGCTATGTCATTGACAATACTTGCATATTTCTGATGCAGCCTGAAAGGAGAAGGAAGGTTGGAATGTCAACAAGTGTCTATTACTATATTCACTTGATCTGATAGTACAGTACCATTTTGGGCACATAACTTGAGCTTTTGATTGATGTCCCCATAGCGTGCCAGCTTGTTTCAAGAATGACTTCAAGAAACCTAATAATGGTGTACTTACCATTATATGAGATGGCCAAATTATAGTTGAACATCCTTGACTTTGAAATTTTTGAAGTGCAATTTCTAAAGGCCATAGTTGTAGAGATGTACTTGATTGTTGGATCTCAAATCCAATTTAGAATTTGACTCTTTGTGCTGATCATCCTGCTCCAGAAGCATTAATGTTCCTGGTTGAAACATTAATGCTTAAAAAATTGTTGGCATGGAGCTTTTCTATAATTCAATTCCAAGCGATGAAATGATGATCAAATTATTTAGCAGTTTAGCAGTTCATTTATTGGAAGTCCTGTTGTAAAATTTTGAATGTTTGTTATCTAAGCCAAGACAAAAAGGAATTATTTTTTTTTTCTCATGAAACAATCATTTGTTACCATTAGATAGGGTGATGTGATTGTTAGCCAACATCTTCCTAGTATAAGAAACCTGCAACTTCTATCTTATGTAGAAAAAAAAAAAATCCACCCATGGCATGTAAAGGTCTCACAAGGCAGTGTTTTGCTTTGCCTTAGCACATGCTACAGTCATCAAGCCCTGTTTCCTGCTTTGCCATATCACCTCATTACCTCTCACAAATGAATGATAGCTTGCCTTTGACCCTTAGTCTAATCTATCACCAACTCAAGTAGTAACATCTGGAAACCAATGATCTAAATGATTTGAAAGTTAAGACATAGAAGCATTTCTTTGACCCTTAATTTTTGTCTTGCTCTTGTTGTGAAATTTTGAAGACAATGGAGTAAGTGATCAGATTTTTAAAGAATGAGGACTGGTGTGGTTGATTGCTTCTTATTGCCAAAAAATATGGTCAAATTGGAAAAATAATTTGGTACCACATGGAGGTGTTACATGATTAGCTGCAGATATTGGTTCCTTATTCTCTTTTAGCACTGACCTGATGATAGAGCGGGGCACGCTTTAGCGATAGTTCCTTTGAAGATAGAATTCTTTTTGATGTATTCCCTTCTTATTTATTTTTTAAAATTATGTCTGGTACGATCTTTGTACTTTCACTCCTTGAAGGTTTGCTATTCTTATATTTAGTTTTATCTTTAAGCCCCGTCCCCACCCCCCCCCCCCTCCCAAAAAAAAAAGGGAAAGAAAGAAATATATAAAAAGAAAGACTGAGGGGTACCATAGCTAATAGCTAACAAGTATAAGAATTCCATTAAATGGAAGCCTCACTTAGCCCTAGGAGCCAGCGGTATTTCAATGCACCTAGGCTTGGTTTGAGCCCAAAGCTCATCTAGGTCGCACATGGTCATTATGAGCATTTTGTTGAACACCTTTGATGAGCTAGTGCATAGGCACGAGGACTGAAAAAGTGCAGTTGTTTTGTATTGATCCTTGTTATTGTGAATTATAAGTTCCTATGAGTCTCATGCCAGTTGCTTGTTTTTGTTGATTTATTCCACAGGCTGCTCTTGAAAAGGAAAAGAACTCGGAGCCAGGGGAGATAATAAATGAAGAAGCACCAAGTGTGGAAGATTTAGATAATGGATCGGAATCTGTCAAGCAGTTAATGTCTCAGATGAATGAGCTAGCTGTTTCTGCAAATGCTACTGTAATCACCCCACCCTCAGACTCAACAGAGGGTTCAAATTCAGAAAATCCAGTTCAAGATATTGATAAAAGAATTCGAGCACTTAAAAAGAAGGTAGGATTTATGCACTTAGCTTTCCTGCAAATACAAATGACCATATTGTTCATTCACATTTGACATTGTTTTGACCCTTCTACTCATTACGAACTATATGCGGTTGTCCTTTTTAGTTTGGTCAGGTGGGTAGAAATTTCAATATTTAGTTTTGGTCTATGAGCTTTAGCTCAAATGGCACGTCCTCCCTTTGTAGCAAGGTGGAGGGTGAGATCGTGGGTTCAAGTCCCACCGGGTGCATGTGTAACTTGCCAATCAAAAATAAAATAAATTTTATTTTTATTACCAATGCTTAGGATGGTTATTATGGGAATTGTAATGAATAATTATCTCCAGTATGCAAGAGAAGAGTAGTAATATTTAGAAGTAAGAGATAAGTAGTAATAAGAACTTATAAGTTTGAATTTTACTTGGGTCTCTCTCTCTCTAAGTTTGAATTTTACTTGGGATATTAGCAGTGTGTTTTGGAATGGAAAAAGCGGCTATATATCAACTGGACTAAATTGATAGAATTCCACAGGAAAAGTTCTCCCCAAAATGGGCCAGATTTTGAAAAAATAAAAAATCATTTGCAGTGGGTTCTACCACTAGTCCTATTGATTTCTCAAAATACCTGTCCTTTCTCTCTCTCTCTGTTTGTGTGTGTGTGTGTAAATCTACCATGACTTAAACTCAAAGCTCATTGTCAGAGTTCTCATCAGATTTCATTGCTGCCAATAAAGGAAACTCGTAGATTAAGACTTGACAGATATTGTTTGTACTTTCCAATACTCTGCCTGAGTTTTTCGCTGTTTATAGGTATTGTTTGTAGTTTGATGGATCCTAGGGAGATTCGGTGCGTTTTGGTGTGCTTTGTTTTGATGAAGAAGGGGCTTTTGTTGGGGTTGGAATTTTTTTTTTTTTTTTTCTTCGATAAGAGAGTTGGATTCATGACTGGATCAGCTAGGAGGAAACACTTCAATCTCTAATTTTTGTTCATTTTTCCCTTTAATTTCAATCTTTTGATCTTTCTCCGCCTCTAGGTTTAGACTAGGGGCTTCTGCTATGTGGTGTGATCTCTTTAGTCGTTTGGGATGCCTAGACAGGTTATTGACTTGCTGGCTTGTTGGTAGTCCTCTGGAAGGCTGAGGAGTGCTGCAGTTTGAAGAATGGTGCCCATGTGCCTCTTTTGATGTTTATGGAGGGAAAGAAACAATAGGTGCTTTGAGGACTTGGAGAGGTCCCTAGAGGATATTTTATCCACGTTCTTCCATTTGTTGTTTCTTTGGACTGTGGCTTCTTTTGTCCCCTCTGTCAATTAGTTATGATGATTTCCTTGTTTGTTTTTCTCTTTCTAGTTAGGTGATTCTTTTTGTATGCTTCCAGTATACTTAGAGACGCCTTACGCTTCTTATAAGATTGGTTTATTACTTATCTAAAAAAAATGGGTTTAGACTAAGGGGCTTTGAGTTTCTACCATGATTTTCAGTGATCAAATGTAGGGTCTGTTTGGTAAAAATTTGAGAAGTATTTTGGGTTTTGAAAAAGGTAAAAGTTAAGAATTGATTTGGTGGGGGCCACATTTGAGAAAAGTTGAAAATTGGTTTGTTAAAATTTTGGAAGAGTGTTTTGTAAAATTTTAAATTTTAAATATTTTTATAAAGTAAAAAAAAAAATGAAAAGAAAAAAAAAAAATTAGAAACATCTGTCGCCATCACAGTGGCAATGCCGCCACTTTGGCTCTTTCGGTCAGGCCCGTCCATTTTTAAGAATGCCGCTTCCTTTTTCTTTTAGATGGTCTCCTTAGCCAAAGGGTCCACAGTTGTCACAGTAAATTTCTAAGCATTATTGTCTAGGAGTTCACTATAAAACTCACTACTGGATGTTTCTCTTTTTAAGAAAATTATCACTTCTTTCCTATTTTGATGGTCTGCATACACCAAAGGGTTCATAGTCATCACTTAAAATTTCTTAGCCTTAGCATCAAAGAATATAATATAGCTCAAGGTTTACCTTAAGCACGAATTACAATGGTCTAAACCTTGAGTAAAATGAACCTAGAAGGATTGAGTGTAAAATCAGTTCATTACATATTGAACACCCACCGGTTACATTTTATATATATATATATTTTTTTTATAAGTAAAAAATCAATATATTAAAAGCGCAAGGGGCGCAATCCATGTACACAGGAAGTATACAAAAAGAACCCACAAAACGAGTTTTTAACTAGAAAAAGACACAAGAATCTAGAAATTCCGCAAGTGTTGAAACTTGCGGGGAATGCCACATAACTCTCCATGAAAATAGTGTTTGAATCACCCTTTTCTTCAACTCCATTAGTCCAAGCTCACGGTCCTCAAAATTCCGTGCATTCATTTCCCTCCATAAACACCACATTACACACAAGGGCACCATTCTCCATGTTTGTAAAACTGTGCGATTACCTTTTTGTGCTCTCCAACTTCCCAAACAATCAGTTACACTACCCGACCGGTTACATTTTATATATATAGCATGTGAAATAGAAATCAACCATTTTCTTGGTATTGGCAGTACTACCTCAAATTGGTTAAACATGAGGGTATCATGGTATTTTTATCTGAACACTATAGAATAGATTGATGGGCTGACTTGCATTTTGGGGCATTTATGGTTGGATCTTTTTGTTCTCATTTTCTCTGTTCTGGTAGCATGACATGTATTTGAGTGTTCTAAGTCCTATTCCTGATCATTAGTCGTCGGTCACCATTTTAGTAAGTATGTTGTAACCCGGTTCAGAGAGACTATTTTGTTGTGTACTAAACTAGTTGCGTTATACCAAAAACAAAACTGGTTGCTCTTCTCTAGATTTAAATAATTAAGTTTGACAGCTCAGGAGAAAAGGTTGAAGTTTGAACATGAGCGAGGTAAATATTTATTTGATGATCCCAGGAGAATTTTTATGTTTCTTTCACTTGACATGGCAATTAGGTTGTGTGTTTATGCATAGTGTGAAGTTGTTAATATACTGAGGTGCCTGCATGGTGCGCTCTGAAAAGTTTTTATGCCTAGCCCAGCAGAGTTTAGCTTTCTCTCTTTCTTTCTTTCTTTTTTTCTATTGAGCTTGTAAGTAGTTAAGCCATTTGGTCTACCCGAGGTTTACCCTTGTGCTGATTGTAGTGTAATGGCTCTTACAATAATCTTCCTTGCAAGAGATGCAGTTTCCTGTTGATTTGGTTTAGAGTTGTTATGTTTGGGCTTTAGTGTGCAAAAATTTTGTGTTTCATCAGCGCAATATAGGCAGATTGTTCAGCTCATCTGAGGTTTTCTCTATTAACAAAGAAAGTTGACACTTAATATAGGAAATTAAATGCAGAAATCAGGGAAAAGCTTTCAGCAGTAATCAGTTCAAAATTTTGCAATGGCTGCATATGATCAAACTTGGGGGGGAGTCTTACCGTATCAATTTTTATGTTTGTGCGAAAATGAAGTTTTTTAGGGTGCTTTTGCCTTCTCAGCATGTAATGTTTGTGTGTGTGTGCGCGCCACTGTGTGATTTGTGAGCTGACTGCTGTTCATCACCTTTGTTTTACTATCCATCTGCTTCTTTTTTCTTTTGTACTTCTCCGTTTCATTTTGTCCTTTTTTTCTTATTTTATTTCTTGCTTTTTTCTCTCTCATCTGATTTTGCTGAGCTGATCATCTGTAAAGATATAGTTCAAAGGAAATGGAGTAGACAAAAAAGCTACCTTGGATGAGGTCTAGACTTCTAAAATGATATTTTCTGGGCAAGAGGCCTTTTTCAATTATTATAATTGCTAGAGTGATATTTTATGATAGGTTATCTGATTGTGGATGTATTTTACTTGCTGGAAAACATTGCTTATCCTGATTGTGCACTTGGGGCACTACAGTGTGGGTGTTTTGTCTGTTAAAGGGTGGGAGGGAGGGGGGAGATGATGTGATGCCAAGGGTGTTTTTTTATTGAGCCAATCTCAAGTTGAGCTTCGGAACCAACTGCCGAAGATTGGCTTTTTGTCTACAACCCAAGAAGTAGGTCAATTGAGTAGCTCCTTAGCAGGCCAATGTCAAGCCAAGCTTGAGTAACTCAGTTTGTCTTTTTGCCCCATTGTCTAGGAGAACTTTCGGTTAGAAGTAGATAATTATGCATGCTATGGGTTGGAGCATGGCCTTGCTATCTTGAAGGGAGCAGTCAGGGTAAAGCCTCTATTTGTAGATCTTTTTCAAAGTAGTGAATAGGAAAACAAAAGGGTTGGAATTCAAATATGTTTCCTTGTCTAAAACCCGTGGGAGGAAAGTGGCAAGATACAATAAAGAAGTTAAAAGAGGATATAAAAAGAGGGAAAATGCTCTAGTGGGCTATCCGTCAAAGCTGGTGAGTTATGCGAAGATGAGTGATCCCAAAATGGTGAGGAAGGGCTTTGGAGCATCGGAATGCTACGGAAGTGGTTTCTTGATCTTAAAGTTCGAGGCTTTCATTTTTAAGCAGAGTTTCGGAGGCATTTTATAAAGCTTTAGCTTTGTTTTGAGTTTAAGTTTTTAGTTATTTAAATATGCTGTTGTAATGCCCATATGAAGTATATGCGGCTTATCAATGTGTTTGTAGCGTGGTTGTAATGCCCAAATTATAATATGCGCAACTGTTCAATTCAAGGAACCAAATGAGGGAATGGATGAACAGAGCCGAGAAGATCCGTGGAGTAAAGAAGACCAAGGCTATTGATGCTACAAAAGTTGGGACGGTGAATGTTCTCTGGGTCATTGGGTTGTTCTGAGTGTTGATGATGGCTATTCAACCTGCATGTGTCACCAAATTGATGGATTCTTGTGATTTTGATCGACTGATTGCGGTTGGATTGTAAACTGGAAATTGGATTGAGATGATGGAATTGATTTGGTTGAAAGTAATACTCAACTTTGGGTAGGAGTTCACCACATACGACCTGCTTGATAAAATTACTCAATGACTCCTCCTAGCTCTACTCTTCTTTATAGAAGAGGATCATCTACTAACACTCATCCAACCCAATCAAGTAACATACTAATCCAACCCGAATGGTAATGACATTAACTAACACTTATCAAAACAAACTTAACAAAAGCAAGCAATACACAAAACAGCACCCCATATTCTTACCTTTAGCCAAGCACCAAAACTGACCCATATCCCTATCCTTCGATTTCCTATCAATCACTTCCCTTATGATTTGGTGGAAACATCAAAAACTGCAACCACCCAATATGGCTTGAAGGCTCATGCTTTATGTGTTAGCGCCATTTTATATATTAGTTCACTTAATTGTTTGTTCAATTCTGCAGATTCGACTTTCTGAAGCTCAACAACAGAAAACTACACAAGAAGATATGAAGCCAGAACAGTTGGACAAATTGATAAAGCTTGAAGGGTGGCATAAGGAGCTAAAACATTTGGAGGATAAAAAAGCTGAAATGGCAGCATCTTGAAGTAGGATTGGGGTTGGAGAAACTGTTTAGTTTCTTTCCTTGATGCTTTCTTGATCAAAGTTTAGAACCCTGTATGGTCTATCTAGATTTTGTTCGTTCAGCTGTGTTACTACACATGATTGACCATATGAGTTAATTGTCGCAATTGTTCCACCAGTCAGGGGTATTCCATACAAAGACTATTCATCTCTAATATTTTTGTCAGTTTTTTCTTCTTCTCAGTTATCTTTCTTTGTTCCACCACTCAGGACTTAGAAATTTCAAGTGCCAACAATTATTTCAACTGCATGAACCCAAAAAGAAAAAGCACCATGTTGATCCTGTTAATAGGATTTGAAATCTTTCTTTTGGAATTTGGATCCCCAGTACCTGGGGGCGAATTGCTAGCAATTTAGGGATCCCGATCCTTCTTTGGGTAACTCGTTCATGGTAATCCGTATTAGGGAATATAACTAGGCAGTTCGCCACTATACTACATAAATCCAAATGGTTTGATCAATCTAACTTCGTGGAACACATACATCGGGAGTAATGGTTTGATCAATTTAGCCAAGTTTAGGTAAAGTTGTAATTATAGTCCGTCTTCCGTGCATCCGCCAATAGTCAAATGATTAATAGTTAAAGTTGTAATATGATAAACTTATTTATTTTTAGCTAAATGGCTTAAAATAGTCAGATTTGACTATTTTGAATCATTTTTTGTCTCCAACAGAATAGCTAAGTTGCAGATTTTTCATCTAGTGTGAACAGTTCACTGTTCACGCACTAGAGAATAAACAATGGAGGGAAAATCAATGGGTTTCCTTTGTTTATTAATACTAGCACATATAGAGCGGGATTCTTCATTATAATTTAATTTTAAAATTAAAACACATAATTTTTTATTATAAATTAAAAAGATGTATAAAAATATATCTCACCTCTTTAAATAAAAAATAAATCTTTGTTCCTAGAAGGCTAGAAGTATATATGATTTTTTTTTTTCCGCTTATTTCTCATTAGATTAAATCAAAACATATGGAGCAATTCGCTCCATTGTTACAATTTCCAAAATGCATTCAGGTTGCTCATTGAGCCAACGTTTAATCGTAACATTTTCTGTCGCTACTTTGGATAGAGCATGGGCCGCACCGTTACCCTCCCTACGAACAAATGTCATCTGCCATTGTTGTAGACACAATAACTCTTGCTTGATATTTGCAACTATCACTCCCAAGCTACTCTAATCTGGTTCCCGTGAGTTTATCGTCATAACTACCATCTTTGCAACCCCTTTGAAGTGGACATGTGAAAAACCCAACTCCTTGCAGGCTTGGACCGCTAGCAAGGCTGCCCGAACTTCTGCCAATGACGAAGCAAGACATCCCGCAATGGTTTGATAGTGCGCTACTAAAACCATCCCCATTTCATCTCGCACTACAACCCCGAGACCCATCCACCCCTTCTCCGTCGCCAGAGAGGCATCCCAGTTTGCTTTTACCCATCCTCTGCTTGGAGCCCTCCAATTTCCTTCCTGGTCCACAACAGTCAGTGAAATATTTTGTATTTCACTTGGCTTGTGTGCTTTTGTAAACTCTTCCACATTTAAGATGGCATTTCGTACCAGCAAAGAAAGATGACTTAGCGAACCACCATGTATGACCTCATTGCGGCGCAACCACAATTGCCTTGCTATGCCTGCAAATTGCTGAACCTCCTTTTCATCACAGGGGGCCAATATTTCCTCCATAAGTTGTTGGAAGTTCTGCCCCGTAGTGGAACTCTTTTTCTGTATCTTAACACAGCTTACACTCCAAGCAACCATAGCAGATGGACAATGCCTTGCTATGCCTGCAAATTGCGGCGCAACCACAATTGCCTTGCTATGCCTGCAAATTGCTGAACCTCCTTTTCATCACAGGGGGCCAATATTTCCTCCATAAGTTGTTGGAAGTTCTGCCCCGTAGTGGAACTCTTTTTCTGTATCTTAACACAGCTTACACTCCAAGCAACCATAGCAGATGGACAATGCCACAAGATGTGTAAGGTCGTTTCTGGGTCTCTTCCACATAAAAGACATAAAGGGTCCTCAATAATTTTACGTTTGTGCAGATTACTCCTTGTGGGCAAAATCTCACAACACGCCTTTCACATAATTTTTTTTTCCCTACATTGGGTATATTCAACGCCCATAATCTCTTCCACACCCCACTATGACCCGTCCTAGATGAACTGGTAGCAATCCCCTTTGCAGTGGATTCCATTTGTATATAATAAGCACTCCTTACTAAAAATAGCCTATTGGTTGTTCCCCTCTAGACCCTAACGTCCTCCCTATTCAGCTGACTTACTGGCAAGGACTGAATCAAATGAACTTCGTCTTCAGTGAAATTCGCTTCTAAAAAAACCGGATCCCAGCATTTCGCATCCTTATTAATAAGTTCACTAACTGTTGCATTTGGGTCCAATAAAATTGGTGGAGATTGCACCAGAAATGTCGATGGCCTTGGTAGCCACTTATCTTTCCAAATCCTGATTTTTTTTTTCCCATTTCCCACCCTCCATATTAATCCCTCCTTTAATAAATCACATGAGCCATGAATGCTCCGCCAAGCAAAGGAAGGTCGTGTACTAAGAGAGGCTTTTAAAAGAGAACCATCCGGATGGTATTTGCCCTCCATGATTTTTGAAAGAAAACCGTCGGGCGTCTTCCATAGTCTCTAACTTTGTTTAGCCAAGAGCGCTTTGTTAAAACTATGAAGATCTCTAAACCCCATGCCACCATCCTTTTTTTCTATACCCATACGGCTCCAACTCATCCAATGAATTTTGGATTCATTGTTAGAGTGACTCCACCAGAATTGCTACATAAATGCGAGTTTATCTCTGAACATAAAGCTTTCGAAAGAAGAAACATACTCATACAATAAGTCGGAATAGCTTGAATTACCACTTTAAGGAGAATTTCCTTCCCTGCTTGAGAAAGGAATTTTAATTTCCAATCCTTGAGCCTCTTCCCCACACGGATCTACAATATCCTTAATAGTTGTCGTTCGTGATTTTCCAACCAAGGCAAGTAATCCCAGATACGTATCATAGCATTGTGTAATGGGTACTCCGACGCCTCCCCAATGCTCTCCTTGTTGGCCATCAATGTATTTCAACTAAACAAAATCGTCTTCTTGTTACTATTAAGTCTCTTACCCGATGCTTCTTCATATTGTCGCAAGAGACTTGTTAAGTGATTCCATTGCATTATATTGGCCCCACATAAACTATCATCTGCAAAAAATAAGTGACTTATTTGGAGACCCTTTTTTAAAGTAGGGACACTGTGACGCATAGCCCGATGAGAATATCAATTAACTAGTAATTGATCCCACGGCGCGCTATCCCAACCATGTCCCTCCGAGACACGACCTCCGGGAAAACACCTCTCTCGTCGTAACGAGAAAACTACAGCGGAAGACTTTCACCAAGACTATGGGATAAGAGACAATAATAGAAACATCACACAACAATACCAGAGATAAAGTACTACATCCACATAATATTATAAATAGTCGCCAATGTACTGGTCATCAAACCATCAGTAAGGAAATAAGTACAACCCAAAATAAACCACGACAACATTGTTCACAAAAGATCAACAGATCAAAGCCTAGATTTAAGCTTAAGTAAAGCTAAGGAAATCAGAATCTCTATCATATCTGTACGGGTAGATCCTCCATCTTCCCACATCGTCCTAATCCAAACGAGATCTATATCCTCAAAGATTACCCGTATTGGGTCCATAGCAATCACCCAAGTAGTCTCCGACGGCATCATCTTCTAAAGCAGCTAAACCGTATAATAATTGTAATGGAAGATGAAACATAAGAAAATGATAAGTCTAAGACATAGTGATTTTTAACGCAGATAATACACATGCCAGTTTAGTAATGAACTCAGGAGTTTATTAAGCAAAGCAGTTCCGTCATGACAGTTTATTATGCGTGATATATATATAGTAATGATATATACATATGATATAAACAATAGTCATAGTTCAACAGTATGGTCTATCTGAAATATTACCCCTTCTCAGCAGGGTTGATGCTGTCCCGGGGGACCCATAATACAATGCCAATGTCCCAGCCATTGTACAACATACCGTACGTAACATTAGTGGCATGATCGGGTCCGACCTCAAGTGGCCCACACCAACTAATGATATCCGTCCTGTAGTGACCGAACCATTGGAAATGGTTGCATCAGGGTCACAAAATCAATGGATCCACAGCCCGTATGACACACACATTTAACCATAAAGCTAACATGCATAGTAAGCCCATGGCCATTACTACCGTACGTACCAGTGTATCATGTCATACGATGTAAATTATCTTGTCTATATTTTACATACATGTCATTTTACAATTCTCACTTGATTAACATGTTCAACACAACGTTTTTCTCAAAATGACAGAGTTCATGTGCAATAAGTACAAACTGTGAGAGTTGTAAAATATGCATGTTTTCTCGATACATAGAATAGATGTGAAGTGCATGGGAAAATTAGCAATAAGCATTATGTGAGTTAAAACTCACCTGGATCGATATGCATTTCTGAAAACTCCAAACGGTCTGAGTTCTCCAAATCTGTGAAAAACCTCCTATTAGTCCTAATTTCACTAAAACAGCTCTGTCATTTTGAGACGGTTGGTGAAAATAGGATTTCCCTGCCACACAGTGACCGTACGTCCGGGCTCGAAAGCGTACTTCCGCCATGTAACGACAAGCCGTATGTCCGGTCGCGATGTCGCACATCCGCTGTATGGGTTCTCGAGGAGAACCTCATTTTCTCTCCACTGTCCGCGTATTCTAGACTCCTAAGGCTACTGGGAACAACCTAAAGGTCTCTAGTCTAGTTTGCAACCTCTGTGCAACGTAACAATGCTAAGCTAACCAAAACCCTAACCCAAACTGGTCTTAAAGCACAACTAAACTAACAACTACGTCTAAACATAAAACGGCCAGCATAACGACGTAATTAAAAGCTAAGGATCGAATGTTACCTCATTGAAACAAAACTGCAAGAGTTCCGCCTCACGAATGTTCCGAAACTTGCAAACGTCGCACACACACGCTCACAACACCCTCAAAACACTTTAGAAACGCTCTGAAAACACTTTGGTAACCTAGGGGCATTATGAAATTGTAAGAAATATGAAGGGGGTAGGGCTCTATTTATAGGGCCAGAAAGCAGTGAACGTTCGGCCAAAGGGCATACATTCGGTGGTTCTTGAGCAACGGTCCAAAGGCTACTTCGTACGTCCAGGTATTAACCAGAGAGTATTCAAAAAGTAGCGTACGTCCGGTGGTCCCACGTACGTCTGCCTGTACGGTTTACAGAGTGTACGTCCAGTGGTCCCCCATCGTACGTCCGCACTACAGACAACAGCGTACGTCCGCTAGGCCTAGCGTACGTCCGCCCAAAAGTCCAAATTACCCTTTTGGCGTCCTTAGTGACCCAAAGCCCAAATTAACTCCCCCAACTAAGCTACTTACGCCTAGTTAATAATTTGGATAACTACAGACACCCATTAAGGCACCAACATGATTAGCCTGTGATAGCATAGAACTCAAGGCTTCAGCACAAATCAGGAACAAATATGGGGAAATGGGGTCCCCTTGATTTATGCCCCTTGTTAGTTGTATATGCCCATATGGAGACCCATTCACCACCACCGCATATTGGACCGATGTCACACACATCATAATGAGCCGAATCCACCTTAAATCAAACCCCATCTACCTCATTGTTTCCTCCAAAAACCTCCACTCAACCCAATCATACTCCTTGCTCATATCTAACTTGATTGCCATAAAACCCTTTTTCCCAACCAATCTTGTATGCATTGTGTGGAGGGTTTCGTAGGCTGCCAATATATTGTCAGTTATAAGCCTTCCAGGAATAAAAGCACTTTAAGTGGGTTAAATTATATGGGGTATGATTTTCTTCAATCTATTTGCTAAGACCTTAGAAATTAATTTGTATAACATGTTACATAAACTAATGGGCTAGAATTCAGTGACACAAGTCCGGCTCTTCACTTTTGGGATTAAGGCAATATGGGTCATATTTAAAGTAGGTGGCATAACTCCAAAATTTAGAGAATCAACGACAAACTAACAAACCTCATTACCCACAGTTTTCCAATGGTGCTGGAAAAAACTTGCAGGAAATCCATTTGGGCCCGATGCTTTTAGCGGTGCTATTTGGTGGAGTGCTTGATCAACTCTTCTCTAGTGAACATTTTTAGTAGCTCTACGTTCATCTAGCTGGATACCCGAACCTCTAAATGAGCAAGGCATAGGTCCATGCTCCCTGTAGAATCAGTTGAGAACAAAGCCGATAAAAATAATCCACAAATGCCCTCCCCATGTCATCTTGAGACTCCCAAGTAAACCCTTGCTCATCTTTAATATAAAAAATCTTATTGGATTTTCTCCAAAAATTTGCGCAAGCATGATAGTATTTTGTATTTTGCTCCCAATTCTTCAACCATTCGGCCTTTGCACATTGTTTCCACTTGAGATTTTCATGGTCTAATACAGTCTGTAATTCTTGTTTGACCATTTTAATTTCTTTGCCTCCCACCATCTCTTCCCCTCCCTGTAGATCATTTAATTTTTTCTAGAGTTTGCAAATCGTAACTTTCGCGAAACCATGACTTGCTTGTTGCCAGTAGATGGAATCTCGTTTGCATCTCTCCATTTTGGCTTCCACTCTTTTCCAACTAGTCTCCAACAGCATGGTATTGGTCCAAGCTTTGGACACAACCGTCTGATACTCCCTGTCAAGAGCCCATGAGGCTTCATGTCTGAACCAACGAGGCTGCCTAATTCCATTTTGTTGCCCTATGAGCCAAAGGATCAATGCGGCATGGTCAGAGTTGGTAGAGACATTCACCCAACCTTCGGCCTCTGGGAACAACTCGCACCACGCCACATTTTTCATTCCTTTATCCAACCTTTCTTTTATAAATTCTTGGCCTTCACGACAATTGTTCCACTTATATTTTGGACCCCAAAACCCAAGGTTTGATAGCTCACATTCCTCCGAAAGCTAATTTAAAATTTCTCATTTGGCTTGTAGGTCGCCCACATCCACCTCACTTTTCAGACATATAAAGTACTTCATTAAAATCCCCTATGCATAACCAAGGAGTTGGAGATAACCGACCCAAAACCTTTAGGAGATCCCAAGCCTCTTGGAGTTTTGCAACTTCCAGATGACTATAGAATCCTGTAAATTCCATTGGACATCCGAAATTGGGGTTGTAATAACACCATTTACGTGTCTTCGGCTATAGTTTTGGATATCTACCGAATATCATCCCCCCATAACAAAGCCAATCCACCTCCTTTCCCCACATTATCCACAACGAACATGCTCAAGTATCATCTTATATCGTATCAACTTCATCTTTTCCTTCCGCAGTTTGGTTTTCATAGGAAAACCATCCATGGGCACTTCTCCTTCACCATTCAGCAAAGGACTTGAACTGTTCGAAGGTTCATAAGCTCTTGACAATTCCAACTTATTAGCTTCATTGTAGTCGGCGGGGCTGTTCAACAACCTCTGTCATCCCCAATCCATTTAAGTTCTCTGACTGTAACCTCAAAATTTGTCCTTCCAATTCAGTAGTTAACTTTTCACCACTCCACCTAATTCTCTCTTCATGCTTCGGCAGTGTTCAGGAGATGAAAAAAAAATCCCCTTAATCACCTCCTTCCCTTCGCGGTACTTTTGTTTTGAAGTCCCTCTGAGTCGTCCATGCAGAACCTCTTCGTCCCCCACACCCCTTTTGCATTTGTCCATTAGCCACTTGCATGGTTTTCTCCACGTCAGCCAAAAGTGGCCATGTATACGTCATAGGCCCCTCTTTACGAGTAGGAGGACTTTGGAAAATACTATCAAACCCTCCTCTAGATACATTAACTCTCCTTGCTACCACATTAATTCTTTCCTTATATACGTGTCTGACTTTCCTTGAGAAGAAAATTTGACCGTTTCTCCTCCTTTTCCCCCAGTGTCATACTTTCCTTCTCTGCTTCCCTTATTTCATGCCTCCCATTATGAGCATATCTTCCATTATTATTCCCCATATTCAAATTCTCTCTTGTATCACACATAGACTTCTAGCATCTAAGGCTACAATCCCATTTCTTTCCTTATTCATTCTCAGCCATTTAGGGTTTGGAGACACCTCAACATGTTCGCCGCAACCCTCCTTGACCTGGTCGTTATCCCCGGAAAACGAATTCCAGGTACCTTCTTTCATTGATTTGTCAAACTTTGAAGCCCCTGCCCATTGCAATTGTCTTCCTCCACCCGTCTTACCTACAAGTGGGCGAAGGGGCCCGCAACCATGGTCCATACTCAATTGGATTCTCGTGATGATGCATCTTACTATGATTTGGACAACCCGTCTTGCCGTGAATTATGATACCACAGTGAAAACAAAACTTTGGGAGGCATTCATATTGGAATGCAATCCACATTAATTTTCCTTGGAGCTTTAGCATTCTCTCCCGTGAAAGCAACTTCGTTAGATCGATCACAATTTTAACATGCAAAAATTCGCCCCAATTAATTCCATCTTTCCCCATGTCCACCGCTTCCACCAACCCCACCATGAAACCTATCCTCTGTCCTGTTGTCTGATTCATACATGCCAGGGGAAGACCCACCATTCTCACCCAAAGCCCAGCTTTCTCAAAAGTGAACAATGATGGTGGAGAAAGTCCATCAAAGTCCTCAGTGAGAAACAAACTCCCTTCAAAAACCCATGGTCTTCCTTCCATAATCCTCATCTTATCACCTAGGCTTGTAAATTCTACCATGAACAATTTTCCCCCAGTAATTGAAACGAGAAATTACCAGAAAGTTTCCACCACCGCATCAGGGTCATTTTGATAGTTTCCCTACTCACAATTCAATCCGCTATCAACTTCCCCAGAACAAAGAATTTTCCCCTTGCTACTCCAGCATGCAACTCCTCTGCCGGCGTGTCCAAATCCATACTTTCATCCTCCTTCAAGGAAAGCTTTATCCACATCTTCAATAAGTCCTCCGCCGTAGTCACCACTGTCTTTGTAACATTTTTTCCTTTCATTGACTCAAAGAGGCATGAAAAACTTTCCCTTCTCTCCTAGGGTTACTAGAGAGAAAATTTTCAATGTATATATGATTTAAAATGAATATTATAAAAGAAAAAAAATATATCAAGAAGAATACATGGATTATAATATAGTTAACGCAATTAATGATGCTAATTAATTACTTAAAAACCCGGTTTTATATATATATGACGTCTTTTTTTGTTGAGAATCCTAAACGTATTAATATATAATAATTTGATTTATATTATTTGTTCCCTTATTTGACTTGGACATTAATAATACTTAATTTATTGAATAATTTATATACGAACAACTCTTGAAATATAATTAACGCAATTAATGACCCTAATTAACGAACGAATTTTCAAGAAAAAAGCTGTTTAGCCTTTAAGAAAAATGGGTTCACGCCACATGTCACAATTTTAAGACACTTTTGGAAGGGTTTTGGCTTTTATATTTATATATGTATATATGATGATTCCTCTTTCTCTAGTATCCCTTGTAAACAAATAAATGGCCCTTAAAAATAAATTAATAGAAGTTGAGCTTGAGATATATCAAAGCAAAAAGGAGAGAACAAACACCCTTAAAAACTTTTTTTTTCTTTTTTCCTAATCCAATAGGGGAAAGGTTACAAAGGGAGGTCCTTCCCACTCTTGATCCGAATGGAAGAGAGAATGGGAGACCAGTCGGGAATGCTTTTGAATACTAGATTGGAAGCGGCCCGTCAAGTTAAACAATGTACACAATAATTTGCACTCCTAAAGACAAAGATAGCAAGTTAATAGTAATATCATAAATAATAAAAAGCAATGTTCTAGTCTTTGAAGAGATCCGGGTGTTGAATGGAAAGAATAATGTTTATCGTATCACCTTCCAAAATTAAGGATAAATCCCAAGAGAATAGTCAATTTGAGATGCTAATAGCACAATTTGAGCTTCACTAATAGTGGCATCAGACGTTTGATAGCATCATGGATAATTTTACCATTGGAGTCACTAAGAACCATAGCTAGAACTAAGAAATCACTTTCGACCGCAACATCAAAATTAGCCTTGAAATTACCAGGGAGAGAAGGAGACGAGATGGAATTGGAGGTAGCATCATTCCAAGCTACTTTATGAGCCTTCACTGAGTTGGAAATTTGATCGAGGTTGAGATGAATATGATCATGCACTAGCCGATTCCTCATAAACCAAATATGATCCATAGTGATAGCTACTTGAATCTGGAAGAGTCTGGTATCTACCTTCGGAATAGACAAGAGAGGAAAAGGCTTGAGGATCACCATTACCCATTCCGCAATAGGGATATTACTAAAAACTTCTAAATTGAAAGGCCAGGGGAAATTCTCAATAAGATCCTTGCCAAAGAGCAATTAGGAAAGATGTGAGATATAGTTTCTAGGGTTGCTTTACATAAAGGGCAAAACCAATCAACTTAGTCAATTATATCTATGAAACTAGCAAAACAATGTCGAACAGGCAAGATGTTACACGCAGTTTCCAAAGTAAATGCTTTAGTCTATGTTGCAGTTTTCAAGTGAAGAGGGAGAGGATCTATATGAGGGAATAAGAGAACTAAGCTCATGAGCAGATCTAACTAAGAAAAACCATTTTCAGTAGGAGACCAAGTCCATCGGTCAGCTTCTGCTAGGAAAGGAATATGAATATTCTTGATTTGCAAAACATAAGGCAAGTCAAAAAGATTCTCAAGCAGAAATGTATGTACCAGCTTCTGGAGGATTGAATAAGGCTTGAAGCTGGCTAACATGGGAATCTAGGGATCAGTCCACACATTGACATTGAACCTTGAGAAATAGCCAAGCAAGCACCCTTTTCCACTACTGATCTAGTTTTCAGCAAGCCTTTACAAAGCTAAAAAGCTTGAGGGCTTGGACAAGTGTTGATGAAATTTTCACCTTCTTTAAGATTTTACCAGAACAAGCTTTCACCCAAATCATAGGTTGCTTGGTTGTCAAAATCCAGCCCAACTTCGCCAACAAGGATTGATTCATAGTATCCATAGATCCGATGCCTAATCCTTCCAAGGATTTAGGTTTACAGATATTATCCCAAGCCAATAAAGTAAGGTTTTTGTTCTTGTGTTGATGAAACCCCACCAAAACTTCCTTAAGATGGAATAAAGATCTTGACAAAATCATTTAGGCAGAAAACAAATTAACATAGTGTAAGAAGGGATTGAGCTGGCCACTGATTTGATAAAAGTAGTCTTGGCTGCTTGAGAAAGAAGCTTGGATCTCCACCCAGAAATCTTGGCTAGAACTTTTTGATTGAGATCATCAAAAGTGAGCTTCTTACTTTTGTTAATGAATAAGGGAATGCCCAAGTATTTTGCCTTTGCCAGAATGATAGAGGGGCTGAGGATACTCTTCGTGGTAGCAATGGTGGAGGACCTGAAGTTTTTCCTAAGGAACAAAGAAGACTTGGAGGCATTCAATTTCTATCCTAACCGATCAATGTATATGGTGAGACATTTGAGGATAGCATTGGCCTCCCTCTCAGTAGCTCTTGAAAAAATCACAAGATCATCTGCAAACAGAAGATGAGAGATGGGGGGGGGGGATTTTTCCTACCAATTTTGATACCATGCAAGTTGCATTGCTGTTCTTCTTTAATAAAGAGCCTTGAAAGAACTTCTTAACCAAAGATAAAGAAAAAAGGAGAAAGAAGGTTTGTTTGTCTAAGGCCACAGGTTGGATGGAAAAAAAAACAAAAGGTGAACCATTCGGCAAAATAGAGAAAGAAGAAATTGAAATGGATTGTTGAATCCAGTTTATCCATTTGGAGTTAGAGTCTAACAACTTCATAATTTCCAAAAGAAAACCCCACTCCCTCAAATCACAAGCCTTCTCCATATCCAATTTTATAGCTATTAGACCACCATTTCCTTGTTTACGCTTCATAGTATGGAAAATCTCATGAGCCAGAACGTACAATGTTATCATGAATTGATCTCTCTTTTAAAAAAGCTGATTACCCATTTGAGGGATTACTGGAGAAATAGTCGTAGTAGCCATTGTGGTCATATCAATATAAGGCAAACCCAAAGCTTGACTATCCGACATTTCTGCTAAGGTATGAATAACTACTGTGGAAGATAGAAAATTCATACGTTTTGATAAGTGAAGACAGCCCTATAAGGGTGCAAAGGATTGGTCAAGAATGCAATAACCAATCCCATATGAGGAAGAGAACCTTTTATAGCTGTCAAAGTGAGAGCTGCTATTTTCATGCTTGTTAGAGAATCTGAAGAAGATTTCTCAAGGTTCTTCTGTTTTTTCATCAACACCAATCTTTTTTTGCCTGAGAAGTTAGTGGGAGAGGAGGGAAGTAGGATCATGTTTTTGGAGGGTAAGGGTGAAAATGAGTGAACTGTGAAGAGTCCCATCTTGGGTGATTTGTTGAAATGTGGCCTTTGGCTAGGGGTGAAGCAAAACTCCAAGCAGATGCTAGCGTTGCACTCAAAAGTTTCCTGATTGGGTGGTGCTTCCTCCAAAACATCTAACTATTTTGAAAAATTCCATCAAAGGGCTTCAGTTTCTTCAATCATGGCTTGAAGAACAACTTAAGATGCATCCATCACATACAAACAAAGAAAGGGAAAAAGATGTAGGAGAGGGAAGGGAGTAAGGAAGGGAAACAGGTAGGAAGATAGTCTTTTAAAGCATTATTAGCAGTCCTTATAACCGGTTCCTTTTCCTAAATGAAGGGAAAATTGCAAAAAAGTCACAAAAACACCATCCCAACAGAGTCCCTATATGCTTCCTTAAACCATCAAATGCTACAGTAGAACCCAATGTATAGGGTTTCACTGTAGCAATCCTTATAATTATTATAATCACAAGTAAGAAAATACTCTCGCGCCTCTCACGCCTCTCAAAGCATCATTTTCTTCTTTGTTCAAGCACCTACAATGGAGTTCAACCAAAATCACTCCCAAAACATCAAATATTACTGCTATTTTGTGGACTGCAAATCGGAAAAGAAATCGCAGTTGCGTTTTGCACTCATGAAACCAAAATCAACAATAGATTTTGGATCAACCCTCAAGAAACCTAATCAACCATAGATTTTGGATCAACCCTCAAGAAACCAAATTCAACCGTAGATTTTTGCCCTCAAGAAACCAAAATCATCCATAGAAATGGAAACCCAGTACAACATATATCCGTTCTTCGTCATGTCGGATAAAAATTTCAGAGACTGAAACTAAAACATCAAATATTATTGCTATTTTGTGGACTCTCGGGAAGAAGAAGATGGGTTTCAAATGGGTTTCAGAATGGGTTTCTGTTTCACTCTCGGTAAGAAATATGAGGGAGAGAGAGAAAGTTTGTTTGATAAATTAAAAGAATAAATAAATAAAAAAATTAATATTTTAATGATATAGGAAATGATTAAGGGAAGTTATTGGGGTGTATTTTGACATAGGAAAAAAGTAATTTTGATCTTTAAATGTAGGAAAAATGACGAGGAAGCTGCTGGGAATGCTCCTAGAGAGGGCGAGAGCTTATCTCTTTTGCTTGACAAACAACAACTTTGCTCATAATTACTTGCAATTCAACACGCGCATTGTTTTAAGTTAGGAAAAAGTCCACATACTTCTATTAAACTAACACCAAATTGATAATCTCTCCCCTCAAACTTTCAATTAGGACAATATCTTTCAAACAATCAAAAAATTGACAATGTCCTCCTAAGGACATTAAAAAGACAAAAATGACCCTAAATTTTTGTCGATAAGACAAAATACCCCTATAAATTGAAAAAATAAAAAAAAAAAATTATTTTTATTTTTTTTTATTTTCACTCCCTTTTTTATTTTTTATTTAATTTTGTTAAGGGTATTTTTGTCATTATGAAGAATATTGGCAATTTTTGGTAATTTAGAGCTAACGTCGTCAATTTGATGATAGTTTGAGTGAGATATGTGGACTTTTCCCTTAAAGTAAATATGGCCTTCTGCAGGTGATTAGTTACCGAAATAAGAAATGATGAATTGATGCACATTGAAGCCATCCATCTTAGGGTAAAAGAAATACCGAGTCCTTGCAATCTGATGTTCAAGCATTTTAACTCATGATTACCCAAATTCCATCCATAAATATTCAGAGAACCAACCTGTTGATTGCTGCTCTTAAATCAAACGTCAAGTGTTCAATGTTTTTGTAATGTAATTGGTAAATAAATTCAGAACAGAACCTCTGTTATCAACAAATAAAAGGATTGCCACTAATCTACCCACATCAATGGGTAAAATGTTCATGTTTGCAATTAAATTCATTACATGACAGTTCAAAACAATGCCAGATGGTGATGAAAGCAAATCACATGTTTACATACATAAATGTCACCTAGGTAGGTGATCGAAATTGAAAACGAGGAGGATTGAATTTGGAAATTACATCTAAAAAGAATTACACAAAAGGGAAAGAAACACGGCCATCTTTCCACCTTTCATCATCCTGGCTAATCTACAGCACAATACCAATGAAAAGTAATGGCTCAATGCAATGTGACAAAGCCAAATCCTTAAATGTTATTTTCTAATTTCTTTTCCCCTACTGAAACTATGTACCAACGAAACTTTTCCCATTCCTCCCTCCTTTTGCCAGTGACATTTTTTTTATCTACCTTTGATCCATTATGCCTTCTCTACGTCTACGTCTCCTACCTGATCGTCCCAACAATACTCTGCCATGTCGACGGAGGCGGCTAACCAGTGACCCACCACCATCATTATCATCGCTGTTATTATTGTCATCTTGATCAGAGGAAACTAACCCACCAACAGGAGAAGTATGGTGAATGCCAACAGCATTCTGATCTGATCCATGGTGAAAGTTCCTCTCAGGCTGCCTCAGCCGTCTACCAAGGTCATTCCCTCCTGATGGTCCAAATGCGTGCAACAGAAGGAAGACATTCACCAGATTACTATCAAAGCCCACCTCAAAGCCCCCATTCCTCTCTGCAGCATTTACATCAAAAGCCCCATCCTCTTCATCTGTATCAAACCCATTATGGTTACTTTCAATTACATAATCTCCAAAAACCATTGCCCCTGGCATTGTCGACCTTATTGTGCTGATCACATCATCATGCTCCCGCTCCCGCTCAAGCCGTCTCCATTTCTGTTCAAGCATGGGATCCACTTCGCGTGGCCGTGCAGAGGGGTGCTCTGCCCTTACATGCTTCCTCAGCTCCTTGTAATTTCCAATAAATGAGCAGTTATCCTGCATGCAGCTTCTCTTTTTTGCATTTAGATATTCTCGTGCAGGTTCAACCACAGTCCAACCTTTAACCTGGCCCCTGCAAAGGGGGCAGGCAAGCTCGGCAAGTTCACACCTCTCAACAGTCCCACTGGAATCTGGCACCAGAATGGGATTATTGACAGAGACATGCACATCTTGTCCATCATTCGATGATGGGATTACTTTAGTATACGCTTTCTTGTACTGGTCAAGGCAGTTAGAGTGCCGAAAGCTAGTTCCACACATGTAAGGACGACAACCCTTGTCATGAGAGGAACAGAGGAGAAGAACAGCATTGTGAGGGCACTCCATGCACACAGAACATGCCACATCTTCCAAGTCCTTTTTATCCAAAGCCTTGGAGCATTTCTTAGGGTACAAGTCCACTGAAACATCTGAGTTATATGAAGGCAGTCGATATGGAGTTACCCTGGATTGTCGGGAAGCCATCCTGCGTCGTCCTCTGCTACTGTTCACCATTTCCAATATATACCTGAAAGCCATATTGCAACATATATGAACATAAAGTTGCCACATTGTCAGCAAATACTTTATGAACATGAAATAAAATTCAGGAATTTCCACACCGAATTGGTAGAATTGATCAAAACTGTTGTTGCATGTCAATCTGCTTTAATCGCCACTGTTCTATCCCGTGACAAGGAGGCAGAACATAAGTAAAAATGCAGCCTGATTATTAATTGAAAACAATTACTTGAGAATCTTACCCACCAACTGTGACAAAGCAATATACATGGAGCAGTCATTAATAGATTTACAGAAAAATAATCCGTTGAATTTAATTAGTTGGCCAGGATTTTAAGAATTGCAGACCCTGCAATACCTAAAACAGGGAATCTCAATCCTTCTATCACATAGCCCCTAGGGTCAAATGGAGGGTGGTGACAATAGTATATCAGAAAGAAATTATCACCAAGGCCTACATAACCAGTCTCACTCGGGCATATCCTACAGCTAATGTGAACGACATATGATTATGGTCAATTAGTTAAAGGACTAATAAAAAAAAAAAAAGGGATAGAAAATATGATTGGCTATCAAATAGCCGGGTCAGAAGGGAGGGCAGTGGCAATAAAAGCCAAAATGATAATATTAATGTAAATCATAAAGAAACAATCGTCGTGGCTTAGGTAACCAAGGCATCACCAAGAATACAAGAGCAAAGGACTAAACAGCATTAGCTACCATCAGGAAGGAGAGCTTGTCAGACACTTGTCTTAAAAAATAGGAGAAAGTCCACATAACTCCCTCAAACTACCACCCAATTGAAAATGTACCTTCCTAAACTTTCAATAGTGAGAATGTTCTCAAACTACCAAAACTTATCAATGTTCCCCCCAATGAAGAAATTACCCTTAGTAAAATAAAAACAAAAAATGCTAAAACTTCTAGAAAAAACATATATATCAAATCTAAGGGGTGACCAAATTTTAAAATAAATAGATAAATAAATTAGATTTTTTTTTTTTTTAATAGAAATAGAAATTTTTTTTTTTTTAAGTATAATTTAAGCTACAATGAAAATATAACCCTAAATTAAAATCCCAAATCAGAACAATTAAAAGAGAAAAAATCTTTTCTTTTTCTTTTTCAAATAAAAACTTCCATTTAAAAAAATATAAATTATTAAAAATCCTTTTTTTAATTAAAGTTTAGTTTTTTAAAAAAAAATTATTATTTTTTTTCAAATTTATTAGGGTATTTTTGTCTTATTGAAAAATCTATAGGAGCATTTTTATATTTTTATTAGCCTTGAGGAGACATTAACAATGTTTTGATAATTTTAAAGGTGACATTATCATAATTGAAAGTTTAGAGCGAATATTATCAATTGGATGGTTCGTAGACTTTACCCTAAAACATATTATACTTTGGCTGCAGCATGTGAAAATAGAAAGCTAACATTTAGAGTGTCTATCCTCAATTGTTTGGGCTGGTGATGCTATCCCTCTTTACTACAGTGTCCACATTTTGTACGAGATGCATTAGGGAGCAATTGTTATACGTTCAAGGCATAAAACCCATGTTTTCTACCTTCCACTCAAATATTGACACCTCATATCATTTCAAGATACAAAATAAGCTTGGTTTCACATAATAATAACCCAAACACAAACAGTAAATTTTCCCCCATTCCACCGGATAAAAACAAAAAAATTACCAAATAGTAACCTAAATTTTTTTTCAAAATCCACTGCAGACATCCGCCCCCTCCCCGGCAGAGACGTCTCCACCTCCCACTGCCCAGCTTTGCACCGACCAGCTGCCCAGCTCCGCCAAGCCCACGCCGCTAGGCTACTCCGACGGTTCACCACCGCCGCTCTGGAAGAAATTATCATGTTCTGAGAAAAAATCATTCTGCCACCAGCTTTGGAAGAAACTTGGATTTTGGTCGTAAACTTTAAGCTAGAAGTGCTCTGTTATGCTGCCAAGGAGATTCTAGTGATGTATGCGGTTTCTAACAGAACATTCTCAAATGACAACCCATTGAATAGATGAAACAATCCTAGGCTCTTCATTTTGTGATTACTACATGTGTCCCTGTTTTTTTGTGCCCTCACTGTCTTTCTTTTTTTTTTTTTTTTTTTTTTTTGTAGTATTTGAGTCCCTGTTTCTAAAATGAGGTTTTGTATTATTGTCATCTTGAGTATGGAAGTGTAAATGATTTTTTATGTAACTTTAAGGATATTAATTAGGATGCTGTGAAAGGTTCCCTTTTCACTGATTGTTAGTAGAGTTTTAAAATAAATGTATGTTCTTTTGTTTGTGTTTGTGATCGTGTTTTTGTTTCTGTTTGTATTGAAGTAGGTTGTTATTCTCTTGCAGGATCACTAGAATGAGTACTAATAGTAAAGAATTTGAGATAATCTCATGTGGTGATGAGATTATTGAAGATGAGCATGTTGTGGTAGAAGACCAAATTAATTTGAAGCAACCTTTGTGTAATGGTCATGTGGAACCATATCTTGGTATGGAATTTGATGAATTAGAAGATGCTCATGCATGTTATAATGCTTATGCAAGGCAAGTAAGTTTTAGCATTCTTAAAAATCATACTCGACCATCGAAGGATAAGTCATTAATTGTGTTGGAATATGTTTGTTTAAAGGAAGGGTTTCGTTATAAAAATTATGAAAATAAAATTTATACAAAGTCAGAACCCGCAGAAACAAGGGTAGGATGTAAAGCACTTATGGGTTTGAAGAAAGTGGAGTCAAAATGGATTGTATGTAAGCTCGTAATTAAACATAACCACGATCTTCTTTCTCCTAGAAGTACAAGTTTGCTTCGTGGACATAGAGTGGTAATAAGTGCCCAAAAGAGTCTTATAGATAAACTCAATGAGTCCAGTGTAGCTCCAAGGAAAATAATGTCAGTGTTGAGTAAAAAATCTGATGGTGATCATAATGTTGGTTGTATTGCTAAAAATGTTCAAAATTATTTGAGCAATAAAAGAAGACTTATTTTTAGAGAGGAAGATGCACAAAAATTGTACAATTATTTTCTTGAGAAACAAATCAAAAACCCAAGTTTTGTTTATGCAATCCAAGTGGATGAAAATAGATGCATGGGCAATTATTTTTGGGCAGATGCTAGATCACGAGCTGCATATCAGTATTTTGGAGATGTTGTTACTTTTGATGCTACTTACTTGACAAATTGTTATAAGATGCCTTTTGTTCCTTTCACTGGAGTTAACCATCATCACCAATCTATGATGTTTGGATGTACTTTGCTCATAAATGAGACTGCTGAATCTTACATTTGGTTATTGAAAACATGGCTTGAGGCAATGCTTGGACGTACTCCTTCTATAATTTATTACAGATGATAACAAAACTATGGGAAAAGCAATTGCAGAGGTACTGCCAAATACCACTCATAGATTGTGTTTGTAGCATATTTTACAGAAAGTTCTTGAGCATTTGGCTCGTATATATAATAAATACCCATCTTTCTAAGGAGATTTTCAGCATTGTATTCATAGTACTATCACAATTGAAGAGTTTGAGATGGAATGGAGTGAACTTATATGTAAGTATGGCTTGGAAGAGAATAATTGGTTGCAAAATATTTATAGTCGACGTGAAAAGTGGATTCCGACTTACTTGCGAGCCACATTTTGTGCCGACATGTCTACTACTCAAAGGAGTGAGAGTATGAATAAGTTTTTTAAAGATTATGTACATTCCAGCACAATGGTGAGTGAATTTGTCTATCAATATGAAAAAGCTTTGGATGCATGTTATTTTAAAGAGAAAGAAAAAGATGTCAAGACAAAAGCTTCTACACCGATTTTGAAAACATGTTACAAGATGGAAGCAGAGATGACAAAGGTTTACACAAGAGAGTCTTTTTTGATGTTTCAAGAAGAGTTATTTAATAGTCAAAATTACTACTCATCTAAACATCGGGAAGAAGGAGGGATGAAGATATATAGGGTGGCCTTTCATGGGAGACAAAGTCTATTTTATGAAGTTGCATTTGATGTTTTTGAGCAGAAAGCTATTTGTACACGTCATAAGTTTGAATTTGTTGGAATTCTGTGTAGGCACATTCTTCAAATTTTTTTCAAGAAATCTTTGGTGGACACTATTCCCCAACATTATGTTTTAGAAAGATGGACGATCAATGCCAAGAGTCGCATTATACATGACATTTCTATTGATGATAATCAAGTAGGAAAACCAGATAATTCCACCTTGATGAGAAATACCTTAATGTTGCAATGTTATAAAGTTGTAGAAGCGGGGTGCAAATCAAAAAGAAAATATGAACATCTTTGCATTGGTTTACAAAAGCTTCATTAAGAGCTTCTCACGATGGATGGTGATTATGATAAAGATAAAAGTGATGATGATGTAGGAAGCGTCGAGGGTAACGTGTTGAGTAGTCAAGTGCTATCAAACCTTAAATTCACTTTGCAAGATCCCGTACATGTTCATCGCAGAGGAAAACCAAAATCTTTACGACAAAAAAATCCAAAAGAAAACAAGAAAAGAACATGTACCATATGCAAGCAAACATGACATGTGAGAACCAATAGTCCTTCACATAAGCAAGCAAGGTATTCTATTTGTATTTTGAGATTTACAATGATTTACATTAAAATGTTTTTTGATTTAATTCACATTAAATTCTTATTTTCTTTAGGAATATTGTGAGGGTAGCTACCTTATCAAAAAAAAAGAAAAAAAAGAAAGGACAATATGAGGGCAGCCAACTTAGTAGATGTAAATTTTATTATATCATATCCTCTATCAAAGTAATTTTGGTCCATTATATAATTCTCATTTTTTGTGAATCATTTACAGGACATTTTGCCAACTATGAAGTATCCCTATGCAACTGAGTTTGCCATGTCTCAAGATCTTGTGGATTCATCTACTATAATTAACATTGGTGCAACAACATCACTTCCTTGAAGTTGTAGTGGTAGTGGTCTGTAGTGTGATATTTTTGTGGCTGAATAGTTGTAAATAGGATGCACAACATCACTTCCTTGAAGTTGTAGTGGTAGTGGTCTCTTGTGTGATTATTTTTTGTGGCTGAATATTTGTAAATAGGATGCACAACATCACTTCCTTGAAGTTGTAGTGGTAGTGGTCTGTTGAGTGATTATTTTTTGTGGTTGAATATTTGCAAATAAGATGCACTACATCACTTCCTTGAAGTTGTAGTGGTAGTGGTCTGTAGTGATTATTTTTTGTGGCTGAATATTTGTAAATATGATGCTATCATGAAACTCTTGCATCCAAATGAAGCAAATGGTTGAGCCAAAAGTTCTCTTTGGCACGAAATCAATGAAGTAAAATTGTATAGAGCTTTGTTTGTTTGTGAGAAATGAATGCAGGACCCTCTCTAACAAGATGTTATGTATAAATGTGATCGGTAGTGGACAACCAAATATTAGGTTTGTTAACTCCGGAGACCAACTATTTGGTTCTTTTCTTCTTCAAAAAAAAAAAAAAAAAGTGTGCAATCAGGTTACATTTTTGGCTATTTTGGCAATTATGATGCCCATAACAATTGCAATTTCTTTCAAATTACATACACTGCAAGCCAACATCAATGCAAATTGCAAATTCATCCACAAATCAATCCACTGCAAGCCAACATCAATCCACTGCAACTATACAAATTCATCACATTTTTGCACCACAAATTGATGTAAAAACAAAAAAATAACTCAAAAAAAGAGAGACTAAAAATATGAGAAATCTGTGGATTTGCTACCTATAATCACTTAACAAATCAATCCACAACATCAATTCACTGCAACTATACAAATTCCATCACATGCGCTACAAGTTGATGTAAAAGCAACTAAATAACCAGAAGAAAAAAAAAATAAAAAATAAAAAATTGAGAAGCGATTTCAAGCTTCAGGCAAGAGCCTTCCAACAGGGATCAAACAAGCGATTTCAGGCTGGGCGGTGGGCAGCCGGATTGACGGGGGTCGGTGGGCGGTGGGCAGCGGAATCGACAGGAGTCGGTGGGCAGTGGGCAACCGAATCGCGATGGATTTTCGAAGCTGAATTCAAGCGATTTCAGGCAATTTTCGTTCTCAATGACCAGACTACCCCTCGAGCGATTCTCCACCCCATACATGAAAAATCTACATACAAGCTATACGGTATACAAAAATCCAAAAACCAAAAAACCCAAAGAAATTAAAGCCTGAAAAACCCAAATCCACCCACTGGAATCGTCGTCTCCGCCGAAGATCGACATCCGGTTGTACAAGAGAAACAAAATGAGGATCAAAATGAGTGCCACTCCGACTGGCGACCCACTGGCCCTATGGATGGTATCGGGATCACCAGTCGAAAAGATGTTAGAGACAAAAGAGCCGTGCTCGGAGGAGAGGAACTGGATGGTGAGGAGGAGAAGACCCACCGGGCTCAGGAGCTCGGAGATGGGTTTTTTGGACATGGCCAGCTGGACATGGGTTTTTTTGTTTCATTTTAAGAGCAGAGGTGGTATATTCTAGTGTGGGTAAATGCATTTTGTAAGTTAAAAGAAGCCGATTTGTCATGCTCTGGTTGGTGGGCATAAATGTGGCCCTTTACGCACCGACCAAACCGAAGATATACTTGATGCATTATATGACCATCGCAACTAGTCACTTAAAAAAAAACCTATTGCAAATTAGTCGCACTCACATATAAGTATTCTCCAGAGGAATGTACCAGAAACTCAGTTTATTGTTAAAGTCACAAGGAAAGGCAAACCAGGCGGTCAGAAATTACTTGTTCTTTCGAACTCAACCACATTAGCCTAGATTTATCTAAAGATTACTACACTTGCATGAAGAAAGGGTGAACATGATTAGCATGGCTACACCTCGATCATTCTTGCACACAAAGCACCAACCATAGTACCAGTATTCCTTAGATATCATGTTTATATGCTCCGGGAAAGTGAGGCTGTTAAAGGCGGCATGAGACAAAAGAAAAAGTAAAATTATTCGCTAAAAACCATGAACTTATAACTAAATAAGATTATCTCAGTACCTATTCTAATGCACAAACATGTAAGTTGTACCTGAAAGCCACCCAGAGAAATCTCATATTACAATAAGTGATAATGATCAAGCTATTGACTAAGCACTGGCCTTTATTGAAGCTCAATATTACAAAAAACCCCTCTGTTTGATAAAACAACAAGAAACCAACTTAGAGGCTTAGCAAGTAAGCTGCTGACTAAGAAACTAGCAATTGATTCATGGTGAAGCACTCAAGGACTAGGTACGTGATGATGAGGAAGCTGTTGATAAGGAGTTAGCCTTTCTTGAAGTTCCACAATACAAATCTACTCTATGTTTGACCAAATTACAAGATATTCCCAAATCGCTAAAGCTCAAAAATGAAAATATTAAAGAACTTTGTCATCCAAGTGTTGAAATCAACCTTAATTCACAGAATCATCTCTCTGTCCCTCTCCACTGGCAGGTTCTGCCTCAATTATGAACAATTGTTTTGCCGTACATCAATGCCAATGAACACCTCTAACTCTTAAGATAAAGATAACAACAATCCTACTTATCATACTAATCCTAACAGAATGGAATTGCTAAGATAAAGATAAAGATAAACATGAAGAGATAGCTTTTCCCATATCCCTCTCCTATTCTCATCCACGTGCTTGAGCTAATCGAAGTAATAGGATTGGAGGAGGACTCCTATCATCAATCTAGTCATTGAGAATCTGTAATGAATTAAGAAAGTTATCGCAAAACCTAATGCTTTATTAGCAAATGACATAGAAGGACAACAACTTAATTGATACCAGACAGTTTCTAAGAGTAGTAACATGAGCCGTCTTGTAGAAACAAAGAAGAAGAGAAAATAGTTTGGAAGTGTAGCACCTCACTAAAACAAGAAGAGTCTCACTTCCTTTTTTCTTCATAATTCCTTTTTTCTCCATAAGTAACTGTAATTTATTAAAAAACACAAAAGAAGCAACCTAAGTATACAACAAGTGTACAAGAGAAACACCTAGCTAGAAGAAGAAAAAAGCTCATGAAAAACAAGACAACAGAATATTAGACTCAAAGGCAATTGTCCAAAGATAAAGGTCTTAAAGAAAAAAATCTTTTAGATTCCCCCAATGTTGTCTGCAAAACATTGATCATTTCTTTTCCTCCAAATACACCACATAAGGCACAAGAACCATCTTCTACATAGCAGCATCCCAAGACCTACCACATTGACCTTTCCAGCAAGCCAAAAAACTACTTGATTAGGTGTAACCCAACCCAACCCTCCAAGGCTGAAAATGGTATTCCATAGGGCACCTCACTTCCAGAACCACCTCACTTCTTAATTTAGACTCTTGAGGAATTTCAAGAGCCAGTAAGCTCCAGAAATCTTCTTCAAATTCTCTTTTCTAGCTAATAATAAAACCAAATGAAGTAGTCTTCAGATTCTCCTTGATAAATGAAATAGTTACAAACCTATTTACAGCCTCACAAAGGAGTTTACTTACTGCAAAGAACTTGAAGGCTAAAAATGTAAATAAAATGCAAAGCAAGAAGCGGTTGCTTCATGGTAAAGCACTTAAGTGCTACATAAGTGATGATGAGCAAGCTGCTGGCTGACTAAGCAGCTACCAACTCTTGAAGTTCAACAGCAAAAAAAATGAACTAGCGTCTTCAACAACTACAAAATAAGTCCCTAAGAAGTAGCTCCATCGGCTGGAGACCACATGGAAATCACTAGTTTGAATCTCTCATTCCCCCTCTCTTTGGGGACAAAAATTAATATATATAACCTACAAGAAGTAAGCTAGTAGTCTTATCACAAGAATGATAATTTACAACCCATTTATAGCCCGACTTAAGTAGGTTACTTCAGGACGAGGAACTTATTCAAAGTGAGTGCACTGCTGAGAAAGCAATTACCAAGTTGCTTAATGGTGAAGCACTTTAGGACTGGGTACAAGATGACGAGCAAACAAACAGCCAATAACTAAAGTAGGATGCTAAAGGAAATTTTTGTAATATCTAACTGTAGTGATGAGTGGATAAGTTACATACACGTGGAGATTTTGGGTATTTACAGTGCTAAAAAATCTTCATACACATTTAACATAAATTTTTGACACTTCACTACACGTGGAGATTTTGGGTATTTACATTGCTAAAAAATCTTCACACACATTTAACATAAATTTTTGACACTTCACTTCATGTTTTCCCCTTTTCTTTAGAGCAATTACTAATTGCTCTGATGCGCACTTTGGAGAGAGAGAGAGCCCAAGAAATATAAACGGAGAAGTAGGGAGTCTAATTGGGATAAGGAGGCACAATACCCAAGAAAATCAGCTAGAAAACCTTTCAACCAAGGATTTTTTTTTAATCTTCATAAAAATAAAGTAAATTCATTCGAAGCACAAAAAACGCAATCCAAGTACACAGGAAGTATACAAGATAAAATACCCAGAAAATCAAGAACAAGAAAAAAGAGAACAAAAGTATACATAGCTAGAGAACACAAGGTAAGGTGGTAGGAAAGCTCCACTCTGTAGATCTGCACTCATTCTCTCTTGATCATTAAAGCTCCAATTGTTCCTTTATCCCCATATGCACCAGAATTAGAAGGTATTACATTCCAAACAATAATGTTGTCATTCTGGCCAATCCTCCTATTCCAACACGCCAAAAGTTCCAGCACCCATTTAGGCCTAACCCATTCTACCCCAAGATTCTGAAAAGCCATAATCGATAGCTCTCTAGCAACATCACGACGAAGAAGAAGAAGATCCAAAATCTACCAAATCTTTTTACACATACAACACCAATTTGTCACTATGATGTGAACTAATGTAGATTATCCAAAGTGAGAATTTTCCCAAGGAAAGCTGTCCACATAAAGAAAGGCAACCTCAAAGGAGCCTTAGTCCTCCAAAAGCTCTTTCAAGGGAAAGGGGAAGCAACGTTAGGAAGTAGAACCTTTAAAAAATGTTTTGACCTAAAAAGCTCTTCTTTTTTAGGGCTTCCAACATAGGCTATCATTACCTTCCTGACCCATTCTAACAGAATACAAAAAGTTGAAGAAAAAGGAGACAGGGTCCACCTCTCAGTTACTGACAATATGCACAACCAGCTCAAACCCTAAAGCCCTTCCAAAATTTTCTTTTACAAGTATAAACATACAAACACAAGGAAAGACATTCTTTAAAAGCCACTGGATATTGCAAACTTTGTGAGGCCAGAAATCCACTCACTAGTGTAACTTGGCTCCAAATCTCTCAACATACTAGCAACACGCACTTCCCTCCTAATAATTCACATTCTACATTTCAGTAGTCAACGTTATGCCTGCATTAGAAAATTGCTATTTAACCTTTGAAAATTTCAGGGCATGAATTTTCCTGCTCCAAATAACATACAAACTAATTAACACGAGTCCTAAAACCTTAATTGCCCCTTTAAACCATCAGATTGCCTCAAATTTTCCAAATCTGAGATACTCTAAGCTCAGCTCTGAACAATGTAAGTAGTGTTGCTGCCTCCATATTGGCTTGTCCCACTACCAGATCAATAATAGAGTCTCAGCTGACTACCTAACAGTCATTGTTTTATCCAACCACACCAGTGAAATGTCCAATTTAATCTGGAAAATTATTACCAGAGGCAAAAGAAAAATACAGAAGCAATCTACCAGCAAGCAGTTGAAAGAACTCAAATATTATAAATACACACACACGAGAGACAGATTGTTATCAAGCAGAAATATATTACAGCACCACCGACGAATCCAAAGTAATATAACCAATTACAAGAAAAAAAAAATCATTAGTTAAAATAGGCGGCCATGTTCTATTCACTTTTGTCTTTATTTATTGGTAAGTGTATAAGCTGTAAGAACTGGCAATCAAACAAAGCGCTAAAGCCTGATTTGACCCAATTCGACAAAGAAATGTACAATTACAAAGAATAACACGATTCCGAGCGTAATTCAGCCGAATGAAGCAGGCAAGGAAAAGAAACCTCACCTGCCTCGCAGTTGCAGCAAATCTAGATTTACAGACAATTTGCAAGGACCAAAGTGCATCTGATATCATACCAAAAACAATGCAAAGTCAGAGGCTGAAATACAAATTTCCGAATAGAAAACGTGCATAGCCGAAGAATCACGCAAAAGAACAGTTTATGAATAAAATAATACGGAGCTATGATGCGAGGGCACATGGCTTATGGCTAGGACCATTATCCATCTGAGATCCAAACTAGTATTATTTTAAAAATATTTGAAAGAAAAAAATAAAAGAAAAGAAATAAAGGTTGAAAGTAAAAAAAGTAAAGGTGTTCAAAATTATTCAAATAAAAAAATGCTTTTGAAAACTGCCCGTGTTTGGAAGCCAAGAATACAAGGGAAAATTAAAGGGAAAAATGAGAACTTCAGCGGAGAAAATGGTTTCCCAATTCCCATATCTTGCAAATTTTCAAAAGGAATCCAAAAAAAGAAAGCAGAAATTTGAGAATACCCGAAATTGCAGTTCAGAATGGAGAATCGCTCATCGGAGACGAGAATTCAGAGAGAGAGAGCGCGAGAGAAATAGGGTTTTCTATCATGAAACGAGAAGCAGAGAGAGGAAGAAACGGAGGGCAAAGGAAGAGAGAGTTTAATCGGATTCGTCGAGTCATTGCTACGCTACTCTGTGGCTGTGACATCAGAGAAGGAGAAAAGAAAAGAGGGACTAATTAGAATTAGTTCAGAGATGTGGGCGAGTGGGGGGAAATGCTTCACTTGACAACCAATTTATGGATAATATGGTTATAACATGTTCATGTTGGCGGATGCAGTGCAGATTCACACACATTTCTAACTTCAAAATCAATATTGTTAGGGCTAATCTCCTTCCTGATCTGAATCTTCCTATTTCCTTTTGCAGTATTTACAAACTGCAGCGAGTGACTGGATTTGTGGTACAAAGTTAACTCAGCGAGTGACTGGAATAGAGTCCTAAAACTCAATTTGTCGTGTGACATTTTCATTTGATATAGCATTTTGACATTTTGAGTCAGCTTTCCAATAACATCAAATTTGCTTCGATCAAAGCTCTGAATAAAAAAATGACTATTACAATATACACAAACTTTAATAAACATGACTTGGATCAACTTTTTCACCAACTTAACCGTAAACCAAACCTAACAACCAAATATATTTTGGCAATGAATTTGCCAACCGTAAAAACCTAACCATATATATATATTTGCTGTGATTTATATATTAATGCTAGAAATCACATTTTTATTCCACAACTATCTTATAATGTTGATGTGACTGTCCCAACCAACTTTATTAATTTTTTGTTTTAAAACTGACACATCAACATTATAGAATAAATGTAAGATAAAAATGCGAGTTCTAACATTAAACTACATATATACGTAGTCCTTATATTACAAGCTAATAAGTTCCAGTATTGGGATTGGCCAAATTGCATAATAAGTCTTTCCATAGAGTAGTCTAACTTTACTAGGATCTTGGGAAAAACTTGGTCACCAAGTCTATGATTCTTGTTGAAAACGCCTGTATGAGGAGATCTTGTGCATAAGAGCCTACCCTCTTGAAGCACTGGCCATTCAACATCAAAACCCTAGCCACATGGCACATTCCATCAATGTATGCGATTATGCCTTGCTCTCTAACATGATGTTTTGTGTTTTTGAAAACACCATAGCTAAGCTCGACCCTCAAAATTTTTCAGCTACTATTGCCGTGTTTGATTCACATATATGTTCCCAACAGCAAGGTCAAAGGAATTTTGAAGAGGTCTCCTCACAAATGGATGGTCCAATAGCTGAGCTGCGTTAGGCCGATCATTTGGGTTAACTTGTATGCATTCGAGTATGAAATCACGGGCGTCTCTTGATAAGGAATCAGGAACTGGCGGAGGTTCACCCTTGCCAATCATAAATAATGCTTGCATCTGTCATGTTACAAAAGATATCATATACCAAAACTTTTAAGATCCAACTTCAGAAATGGCTATAATATGCCAAAATTTTAGTCAAACTGATAGCACTACAGACACTCAACTAGTTCTTTAGGATTACAATGGTATTTGAAATGAATGATTTTATGTGATTGAGCATTCATATGATTCCAATAGAGCCTTTCTTTTCGCTACAACTCCATTAATTTTTTTTTGGCCTTTTTCTTTTTCTTTACATTTAAAAGCTCTTTTCTTATAGGAACTACACCTGTCTAAAATTGGTGTACAGCCACTAGCGCTGAAAAAATTGGAACCATTCTAATCTCAAGTATTCTCGTGCCCACTAATATAAAAAAGGATTAAAAATGTAAACAAGATTGAATATGGCCATGGATGGATTAGGAGAAAGCTAGGATAATTAAAATCACAAACAAATCCCGAACAAGCCTTGAACGGTCTGCAGAGTTACTTTATTGTCTCTTGAGATAGTGTTCTTCTTCCACTAGCAAATTTGAAATCAATCTTCTACTAGTAATTCTGAATAAATAATGTGATACATGTAACTACCAATTTTTATAGGTTCCAATCACATTTATGTAAACAAGTTGATTTTGGATATCAATACTCCTGTCCAATAAGTGTGATGTTAAGCTCATGCAGGAATGGTCACAAGATGATGAACCGGATTAACATCTTAACAGTGTCATTATTTCAAATTTATTTTTATCTTTTCAGAGGCCGAAAAAAAAAAGGAGAAAGTTTATCATGTCAACTTCTTAGTTAACAACTCAGCGCATGATGAGGTTTTAAACTCAACTTGACCGGTATTTGGCTTACATAAATTAACAGATATAGAAGTCGATTAAAAAAAAAAAAAAAAATCCTAATTTATGAGCATACTAAACACAAAAATCATGGGATGAATGAATAATGTTCAATATACATCAAATGTCATACGTACACTTTCCAAGTGTGAGTATGGTGGCTGACGCGTTAACATTTCCAACACGGTACATCCAAGGCTCCATATATCGGCGGGAAGCCCATAGCCACGGTTCTTTAGATTAACAACCTATAATTACAGGTAATTGGTCAATCCAAAACATCTATTATAAACAAGCATGATTGGAGAATTGTGGGTCTAAGCATATAAATGCAAAAGTAGCCTTGTTTGTAAATACAAATACAGTAGCAAGCTTTTTTTTATATAAATACAGAATAGCAAAGAAAAAAAAATATATCGAAGTAAGAACAGTTGCATCAGAAATCATATACTATAATACTTCCTAGGGTTGTGCAACATATCCACTGATTTATCAAGTATATTAAGAATGTAATGTTGCACTCAATGTTTAGGGATATAACAATAGCATCCAGGATTCTCACGTTATCAATAGCCACTAAATGCCATTATGCTATGGGCACTTACCAGAAATAGTGTGTGCACAACATAATCATGCTGTAGTCATATTTATTAAATTAAATTCTCGATATGCATTTATTTCCCTTTCATTTTATAATATGTTGGTGAAAGTGTTGAGGTGATGATTTTTTAGACGCTAATTTGGGAATTTTTTCTTCTTTTTTTTTTCTTTTTTTTTTTGGGAGGGGGGGTGTTTGAAAAGGAAGAAGGGCTTACCAAAAGTTGAATCAAGTACACTTATGCGATTGTGAATTGGGCTCAGTAATATTGTGCTATGTAAACCTAGCACAATCTATACTGATGATTTCTATTATATATTTTGTACACAAATGTATTCATATATACACTTAATATCCTTATATACAATATTTATACAAATATAAAAAAGATTACATGTTACATCATAATAGAGTTTTTTTGTCTATTGGTCGGGTTAAGTCTTGAGTTTGAGTCATATTTAAAGTCGTAATTTGTTGAAAATTAATTATAACCCTTTAATTCCCGTAGTAGAATCCTTAGATTCATCAAGTAGCCATCCGTTCTGGCCAAGCCTGAACTTAGCCCACAACTCATACTGCATTATTGACTAAGCTTGGGGCAAAGATGATGGCCCAGGAATCAAGCAAGGAAGCAAGGAAGCCCCAACCAGCAGTGGGGCCTGATTGACAGTTTCAGCATTTATGAAAAAAAAAAAGGATGTAAATACATATGCGTATATGCATATGTATATATTATGTAATATATATACACACACATGCGCACAAACACACAAGCTAGTAGCCCCACGTGATGCATGTGAACTACCAGTGTGTTCTTGATATTTTGGTAGGAAGTAGTAGTTTTAGAAGTAATGAAAACAAAAGAAACAAAACTTGATTAGGCAATGTGCGTGAGAGAGAGAGTTATCATAAGTAGGAGAGACTTAGTCTGATAAAAGAAAAAGGTGATCTAAATGGGTAGATGAGTCATAAAAGAGAGGAAACTTGAGAGATATGAACAGTATTAGAAACAATAACCAGAACTCAATGTATGCCAAGTCGTTGAGTTGGACCAACTCAAATCCTTCACTTTATATGATTGTGGTAAGAGATGGCTCCAAGGTTAGATTCTAACCAAATGTAAGAATTTTTACGTTTTTATTTAGTTTTTCAGGAGTGAAGGAAAAACATTGCCCTAAATTAACATACAGATTGATAAATAAATTGCTAATATAACAAAAAAGAGAAAGATCATATTTTATGTTCCTATAACAATTTAATTACTTACCAAACAACAGGGAAAAAAAAAAAAAAAGGTCAATCTATTAGCATTGATATTCCGGGTCAAAACTACTAGCAGGTACTTGGCTTAGGCAAATCTAACGAGCAAACTGATTTACAAATGCAAAGGAGGCTATTGCATCATCTAATACCCATTAAAAATATATATAATTTCAATAGAAAGGAGGCAGACCTCAGGGGCCATCCAGAATGGACTGCCTTTCGAAGACTTAACATCATTTAATTTGGTTGCCTGAGAAGAAAAACAACCACAATACAACATTACATGGAAAAGCATTCATTAGTTTTATGAAATGGGCCGGGGGGAAGGGGTGTAGAAAAGTGATTCTACTGTATTGAACAAAGCTACCTTTGCCAACCCAAAATCTGCAAGTTTTACTGACCCAATTGCATCCACCAATATATTAGCACATTTGATATCCCTTGAAAATTGGAAGAGGAAAAGACAAGTTTTAGCATAAAGCAATCTACATACTATTCAAACTATGTAAAGCAACTTTTCAAGTGCTCCTTCCATGTTCCAACTCTAAAATAAACATTAATGACTGGTATGCTTTCTTTTTCCATAAACTTCAATCAAAATGTAACATGTGGCCATTATAATCACTCTACCATAGTATATAACTTCACATAGTTGATTACTAGCTTGATATCCTAATAATCCAAATATGCGGTTAGCAATATGATAAGAACTATGATAAGGTAAGATATGAAACCAAAAACCTTGGTAGTAGTATCATGTATATCACCTGTGAACCACATTCCGATCATGAAGATACATCAATCCGTTCAGAATCTGTCTTGTGTAAGCAGAGACTTGAGAATCCCTCAAGCGATACTTATTATAAAGACTTGAAAGTGACCCTTTAGTTACAAGCTCGAGGAAGATATAAAGCTTGCTTTTATCCTGGAGTGATCATTTTATGAGCAAGAAAGAAAAGCTTGGGATTACAACCAGAAAAGAATTTAAATAGCAAAGATACAAACCACATAAAATATATATAGGGGAAACTATACTTAAAAGCATGTTTGTGATTGCATTTGAAAAATAGAGCTTTTAAGTCAAAAAAACATTTTTTTGGCAAAAGCTTAAAAATAAAGCTTTTGCAAAAAGTACATTTTGGCAATTTTTAGAGTAAAAAAGTCAAAAAAATACTTTTGAAATTTTTACGAAACAGGCCAACTTTTGTTTAGCACGACTTTTTAAATGCTAAAAGTACTTTTTGAGCTCTCTAACGCTATCACAAACATGCCCTTACCCTCTAATGTCTCCCACAAACTACCTAGCCCTTTCACTTAACCCCCTTTGTTAGGGTTTTTGTTAAATCTGGCAGAAAATGGGTCATGTTCGATATGCACAACCCAAAATGACAATAATACCCCTGCATCATAAAGAAGAAAAAAAAAACCATGGTCCACAGCTTGATGGCCTGAGACCCATGGCTAGCCACAGGTCCCCCTAGCCATGGGGACCCACGGCCTACAGTCATGGGGCTTCCCTCCATACGAGCTTTATTGCATTTTAGGAAGTGGACGTGATTCATAAGCACTCTTCGCTGAAATCCTTCTAAGTTACCAAAATGAGGTGACCTTTAGAAACTCAAATGGATGATAATCCTCCTTATACACAAAGAGAATAATCTATTCATTACTATATATATTGCAGCCAATTAGTCTGAAGATACAGGTGTCTTGGTTTCTTTCCAAACTTAAAATCCTTGTTATCAGTTTCAACATGGAGGCTCCCACACCTCTGCACTTGGTAAGACAAAGAAGGTTCATAGATGGAAAAAAAATGATAAGAATGAACACCTCATAGTATGTCTAAGTGAATTTTTTTAAAAAAAAATTAAGGGAAAACTTCATTTAACCCCCCTGAATTTCCATCACTTTTCCAATCACCCCCTAAAGTTTAAAAACTCTCAATTAGTGTATCAAATTTGAACAAGTTTGCAATACCACCCCTCTCGTTAGGGTTTGGGGTTAAATCAAACGGCAAAGGGGTAAAATGATCTTTATACGCATGCAAAATTTATAAAATTACAAAATTACATTCATTAAATAATTTTTCTTTTATAAATAATAAAAAAAAAAAGGTATTTGTGGAATTTACAAGCCCTCCGTTAGGATTTAACCAAAACACCTAATGAATGGGTGACATTGCAAACTTTTTAAAGTTAGACACACTAAATTGAGAGTTTTTGAACTTTAGGGGGGTGATTGCAAAAGTGATGAAAGTTTAGACAAGTTAAGTGAAGTTTTTCCAAAATTTAATCTAAGGGCATAATTGTATTTTCACACATCCCATAGGTATATAATGGACATTTTATGTTATGTGTTTGTCACGTAATGCATTTGCCATTCAAATTCACATAAACCCCTAACGGTGCCCACTAAGTGAAAGGGTGTTGTAGTTTGGGAGACATTAAAACTTTTTAAAGTTTTGGGAAGACATTGCAAATTAGGTGGTAGACCAATAGGGGGTAAGTGTAATTTCCCCAAAAATATATTGACTACATTACCCAAAGCAAGTAAATGAATAAAATCATCAAGCCACATGGACACTTAAAAGTGGTAGCACCCATAGAAGAGACCATGAATTATTAGCAGATTATATAATCTACACACAATATAATATGCAGAAACACTAAACCCCCCTAAGCTAAGTCTTACATCTCAAAATACTTAAACACAAAAATAGGAAGAAAAAAAAAAAGTGCAACAAATCCCCTCAAATTTGCAGACTGTCCAACTTCCATGGTTGTCCTGTTAGGATATAACTCCCCAAAGAACAATTTGATCTACCTCACAAAGAGAACAATGATACAAGATCTCAATGATAGAACAATTTGATCACAAGAGTAAAGTTTTCAATAAATAATCCATTGGGCTTTCAGAAGAAAATATATATTAGATCTACCTCACAGACGCAGCAATTCATTGCCCAAAGGAAAAAAGGATTGCATAACAATATAAAGATGTTTTCATTCAGGAAATGCAGCAGTAAAGAATATTCATTACAAGCACCAAAATTATGATTCTATTTCCATGATTGCACATTGTAGGAACAAATGAATAAATCCTAAGTCAGAAGTAAGAAGCATACCTTGTCTGTGCCAAAATATCGAACTATATTCTCATGTTCAAATTGACTTAAGAGAGAAATCTCCTGAAACAAATAAGCAGGGTATTAGGAAAAGGAATCTCAATATGAAAAAGCAATAGCTTGGAGCGCAAATTTTTTTTTTTGGATAAGTAATGTTTTATAAAAAGAGCGCAGAGGGGCGCAACCCTAGTACACAGGGAGTATACAAGAAAACGCCTAAGAGGGGCTAGAGAAGAAAAATAGAAAATCAGAAAAGGTAATCACAGTAGAGGCCAGCCAAGATGCCACCCACGTGAAAAGAGTAATAAAAAAGAAATGTAAAAGATCTTCCAAGCTTCTTTCGGAGTCCTCGAAAAATCTCCCATTCCTCTCAGACCAAAGGCGCCACATGATACAAAGTGGTACCATTTTCCAAACCACAGCACTGCGTGGACGCCCCCCCGACCACCAACAATGCAAAAGGTCTACAACCCTCCGAGGCATAACCCAAGCCAATCCAAAGCGACTAAAAAAGGCGTTCCATAAGAATTGGGCACTCTCACAATGAAGAAGTAAGTGATCAATAGTTTCCTCTTCTTTTTTACACATCCCACACCTATTGACCAATACAAAATTTCTCTTCCTTAAATTGTCCAAAGTAAGAATTTTGCCAAGAGCAGCCGACCACACAAAGAACGCCACCCTCGGAGGGGCGCAAATTAAAGTATTGAATTGAATTTAGTTGTCATTTGTGGAAAACAAAAAGGGGAATAAAAAACCACAAGTGATGACAATTAGAGAAAGACCAACTCTTTTTCACCTGCTCAAGTTGTAAAATACTCTGCTTGCCCTGGCTTCCTTGATCCAGCAATGAAACCTCCTTAACAGCAAAAAAGAACCCATCTCTACAGAAAATCAAAGGCATGAGAGAGAGAAAGAGAGGAGATGGAAAAGCTAAAAAGATAGCATGTTAACAACGTTCAATTAGAACAACTATAGTTGGATCTATTTTCACTCTCTTTGCCCATCTTTTTATAATTTCGGAGGTTGGCTATACAGCCTCAAAAAAGTGATGCAGTTTATCATTTTCTGTAGGAAACAAGTTCTGTTTAATAGAAAGGAATATTTGGAACAGAGAAGAGAAGAAATTTCTTTGCAAAAGAGGCAAAGGAAAAATAACAAGATAAAATGCCAAGCATTAGAAAATTTTGGGTTATCTACTGATTCTACTCTAGGAAATTCCTTAGATGGTGGGTCATATTTTTCTTGAAAGTATACCCTCTGTCGATTAGTTTTGATAACTTCCTTGTTCGCTATTCCCTTTCTAGTTAGGTGTTTCATTTTGTATACCTCTAGTGTACTAAGAGGCGCCTTATGCTTGAGATTGGATTATTACTTATAAAAAAAATGTCTTTTCAAGAATTTGGCATAATAATGTTAAAGTGCTTATGATTTTGGAGTGTAGCTACTAGGACAGCACCTAATCCCATACCCTAGAACAACTCAACTCCAGCCGTGATTACTTTTCTTGGAACATCAATCAGATCACCCCACAAGAATCATAATGCTGTCAGCAGGGGATGGTGTGAAACCCTAGTAAACAGTTCATCTAAAGTCTAGTTGAAACTATGCCAAAGTATCTTTTCCAGCACCGTTGCAGTTAGTAGAAATAGGAAGGAAATAGAAATAAAAATGAAATAGTAAGGGTAACACCAAATATATACAACAAAATCCTAGTATGATTGACCAATATGGTAAAATATAAGATTTTGTATCATTATATACCACACAAGCATTTACCCTCTGTCTCCCTATTGAGATCCATTCCCCCCAACCCCCACCTCTTGAGTGCTTGGAGAGGAGGGAAGAGCTCCCACCTATTCTATCCTCCTTAACCCTTATTTTTTCTCCCCATCTTTTTTTTTTTTTTTTTTTTTCCTTTCCCTTTTCTGTGTTTTGTAACCCAAATGTAGCCTCTGCCCACACACCCCTCCTCCTGTCAACCTCTTCTCCATGTATCCCTCTTCTGCTACCTCATGTATGCGCCTCACACACCACCCAGGGTGGTAGATTTATGATTTCTAAGCAGTAGATCTACTGCTTTATGTCCACCCCCTCCTTCCACACCCCCCTCCCTTGCCCTCATCAGCCTCACCCCAACCCCGACATCCAGCCATCCAGGGGCGGGACTAGGATTTATAGTGTGGGGGGACGGATTTTCTTTTTTTTTCTTGGATGGACAGACTTATATAAATACAAAAGCACATAAATTCATATAATCTCTTTATATGTGTGTTTATATTAAATAAAAGCATAGAAGTATTACATTTAATCTCATAGCATCACAAACACACAATAGTATAAATAACTAGCAAAATAAACTAAACACGATCTATAGAGTTCAAGAAAAATGGTACATTTGAGTGTATACTCTTTTTTTTCTAACAATTTCCTAAAGTTCCAAATAACAACAATGCTAAGAGTAGAGCCAAACAATGGTAACTAATTGTTGGCTAAAAGCCACTTAAAGAACCCAAACCATTTTAACTTTTCTTTTTATATATTCAATCAGAATCCCAAACTAAATTGAGCTTCTGGTTAGAAGCGAACTAGAATATAAAGGGAAACCAAATGAATAGGGTATTTTAGGTTTTTTATGTTGAAAGAGGGGGTATAAACTAAAAAAAAAATTAAAAATTAAAAATTAAAAAGGGGACACAAATATTATTTTGGGGGGGGGGGGGGGGTGCTGNGGGGGGGAGTGGGGGCAAAACTAAAAAAAAAGAATTAAAATGGGACACAAATATTATTTTGGGACAAATTTATAAAATGGGTATTATTTAAGCAAATTTGTAAAAAATTTGGGGGGATATTCGTCCCCCAACCATGGCTGCCCCTGCCCACATCCCTCCCCCAACCGCACATGTCCCACGCACCACCACAACCGCAAGTGGGTCCACGTGCCATTTTCTTCATGTTTCTCCCCTTCCGAGCGGCAAATATGAGGCATTTGTATTGTTTCCCCTCTCTTCCGAGCTACTGGTGCTCCTTTTTGCCATGGAGTTTGTAAATATGAGATGTCCCCTAATCACTAACTGCTAGGCACCTCCTTTCCCAGACATCATAGTGAAGTTCCTATGCTATGACTCTATCTCAATTGATCTCAATGCAATCCTCCCACTGTGGTAACCAAGACCCCTTGTTGTCACAGCAAGTTTGCCTATCAGCAACCAATCTTTTGGCCGGCTACAAAACTGCTTTTTTGGTGGCCCGTTTCTATTGGACCAAATCAAATATCAACTGTACTGGGGAATTTGTTAGGGTCCCCCACCCCTCTATGTATCTTCTTGTTATTTAGATAATGAAACTAGTCTTGCCCATAAAAAATAAATAAATAACACACACGCACAAACCCTTACGAGATATTCTATGTTAAAAGAAAAAGCTAGAGGCCCATCCAAAATTCATAAGTTTTTTCTTCTGGATCTCATTATCTCAGTCGTATTCTAACTTTGACTGCACTTAAGCAGATTAAAAGGCCTCTCTTAGGAAAATTTGTTCCAAACAACAAAACATAACCCACTTCAAATCCACATATCCTCAGATTTTATTCCTGTCATATGATCCCCCACAATCAATCCTACCCTTTACAAGTGAGTTTATAACACCCACCTCAAGCTTAGCCAGTTAGCCCCAGGACTATTTAGCTCAACCTGAAACCAATCAAGTTGTAACAAATCACTCTAAACAACCGTTCACCAGGCGTACACCAACCTCGGCCTAAATTTTGGCATGCTTTCTTGAGTCTATCATTGCACTTTACCAGGCAATGGGTTAGTATGAATGTAAATATATTGAAATTATCTAACAGCTAGCCACATTCTGCTTCACCCACGTTGAAATTATCTCAGCCCTCATTAAATAATTTAATACCAGCACAAGAACTAGGACAAAAAGAAACAAAAGATATAGCACGAAATTTCATGACTTACTCGGTGAAGCCCTCATACACGGTTCCGAAAGACCCACTTCCCAGAAGCTCACCCTTTTGCCACGACGTAATTCTGCGTCTGAATTTCCCGCTCGGTGAACTACTACTCGCCGAAATCACGCTAGACGTGCGAACGACAACATCATGATCACCATTATCGTTATAGTTCGATCCAGACGAAGAAGATTCCAAACGGCAGTCCGTCTCGCCCAACCTCGCCCCCTCCTCTGAATCTTCCCCCTCGCCAATTCCTCCACTAATGGAAACGGTATCGCTTTGAGGAGGAGCAAATGATTTCAATATATTATCCACCAAAGGCCGCAGCATCACCGGCGGCCGGGCACCCTTAATTCCTCCACTGGGCCCCACCGTGACAGAGTCCAAGCTTGCCCTTATTCTACGGCTCTCGAGCTCAGCTAAATTGGAACGATTTTGCTTGGAGTCACCAGCACCAAGGCCAACCCTAGCCTGAAATTCTGCCGAAAATTCGCTGTGGGGCTCCGGTTTAGCCGAAGAAGAGTGGTTTCCAAGGCGAGAGCGGTAGGAGATGTCGGAGGAAGAGCGGGCCGTGTGGGCCTCCCAGGCGGCGGTGGGGATGGCGAAGTCTTCGGGCCCGGAAAGCCCCAAGGAGCGGCAAATGAGGTCGAATTCTCCTTCCACTCCTTTCACCCGGAAGCTGGTTTGGTTCTCGGAGAACGGGAACAGGTCGAGGGAGCGACTCCGGAGACCCGGGGGCGGCGAAGAATGGTCGCCGTCGAAAGGGGAAGTGGTTAAGGAAGAGGGCGGCGCGTTGTACTCAATATTCTTGATGGCGTTTCGGCGGTCGAGTTTCGGCCTCAGACGTTTTTGCTTGGCATCCATGGCGCCTCTCAGTTGCCCCAGTCAAACAGAAGAGAAAGCTGTGGAATTGGTATGGAGGAGATACTTTAAAGCGTCGGCGTGACTGGTCTTTTGTGAGTCTGTGACGCCTTCGTTCTGACTTCGACTGCAAGGCCGTCTTCTCTGTGACACTGCTCACTTCTCATGTTATGTCACGTCAGCGTCTCTAATTTTACGTTTTCTTTTGGGGAAAAATATATTTAAATTTAAAAAATATTAAAGTTAACAATACTTAACAAAAATTTACATGTTACTTAAAAAATGAGAAATATTTTAGTGCAATATAATACTTATATTTTAGTCATTTTTAATGATGTAACAAATAGATAATCATATAATACAGATGATTGAAATTTGAAATTTTAATTTCAATTCTTTTCCCTCTCACTAAATATGAGTCAGATGTGTATCTCTTAAAAAATAAAAATTAAAATTAAAGTTTGGTGTTTTAAATTTAATTTAATTCTTTTTTTTAATTTTTTTAAAGATACATAAAATAAAAATTGAATCTTTTATTTTATCTATGTTGTGGTTGTATCACATCTCCTTAAATTTTCATCAAATTTTTTATGGTTGAATCCCACGATTCCTGATCAGGTCCTAACAAAGTTCTAGGCTCCTAACGGTGGTTTGGTCAGTTCCCAACGGTGGCTACCCCTTTTAGTAGTTTCAGTTTTAATTTTTTACATGATTATTTTTTTTACTTGTTAAGTGTAATTTAAGAGAGAAAAAAATACAAAATTAATATATTCAAAACAAAGTATTGTGCGTGACCAAAATTGATATACTTTGACGAATTAGACAAAAGCAAACGTCGTTTGTTTTTGAAAGCAGCACCTTTGTCTTTTATGGTCGATCCAATCCTCTTATCATTTTCTGAATGTTGTTGGGATCATTATGTCATTTGAGTTTTAGAGAAAACCCTAATGGTTATCGTTATCGCTAAGCACGTAATTAAGAAGTTCAATAGAGATGTTCTCCCCTCTTGAAAGCTTCCCGTCAACTAAGGAGGCTAGGAACCAATTTCAACTTGCACCAAGGTGAAATAAAGGTGATCGTAGAAGTTTTTATTAATGTTTTCACTTCAATCTAAAACTCAAAAAATATTGAACAAAAAGTTTGTTTACTTTTTTTAAACTATCATTTAATTAACAAATATTCTCCTTAAACTTTTAATTTCGACAATATTACTCTTAAACTATCAAAAAATTAACATTATCGCATCAAAGACAATAAAAAGACAAAAATAATCTTAAATTTTTTTTAATAAGATAAAAATATTCCAATAATTTATTTTTTTTTGTTCTTAAAAGAAAACGAAATTTTTTTAAAATGTTTACACCCTGGATTTTTTTTAAAAAAAAAAAAATTGTTTTAGTTTTTTTAATTAAATATATTTTTCATCATTTTGTTAATATTGGTAATTTGTTTGACAATTTAAAGTTTTTTTCAAAAAAACAATTGATAGTTTAAATCGGAACGTATGTGGACTTTTTTAAAAATATTTTAATTTCAACAAAATTAAGAAGATATGGAAGGATTGAGGAGGTGCTTTTTTGTTTGTAAATTTTGGCGTGAAGTTCGGAGCAATCATGAAAAATGATGTGTTGCTCATGAAAAAAAAAAAAAGAAAGAAAGAAAAAGTCTTTTATTTTGTCCAAATTGTCACGTGTGTAAATTGAACCTTGAAAAGTCCAAATTTTTCACTGAAGATGTCCAATTATTTTACCCAATATAAAAAGCTGGATTCTATACGTAAGACAGATTGATAAATGATAATCACAAAAGAATTTGGAATTTGGAGGAGAAGATCATGAGTGAAAAGACATGGCTAACCTTGGGGCCAACCATTGGAATTATGGTCAGCTACGAAGCCTACAATAGTCTCTTCTTGAGACACGTTTCTCCATGTTCTGTCTTTTGTTGTTATTAAGGACGTTATTGCATGTTGCCATGTTCTATCTCTGGCCGTGTCAAAAAAAATATTCTATCTCTGGCATGCTGCCAAGTGGCAGCACGTCCGCCTAGTTCCTTGTCCCTCCTTGTCCTTCTCCCTTTGCCTTTTCCAACTCCTACGTAAGCAGCTCATCGATTCATATATGAGGAAGAGGAATTCTCTCCGTTAGTTAGTTACGTCTGAAAAAAAAAATTTCTCCAAAATAATTAATTAGAGCATTCACAATGAAAGAGGTAAATAATATTTTTATTTAAAATAATTTCTTAAATTAATAAAATATCATCTATATTAAAGAAACTAAAAAAAATGTAGAATAGATATTTTATTAAATAAGTTTAAAAAAAAGCTACATGTAGCGGTACTATTCAAAAAGCTATTTTCCTAAATTTTCTTCCTCTTTTTTCTCTCCCACTATCTCTCAAAATTTTCTTCCCATATTTTTTTCATTGTTTCTCACCTATTTTCTCTTTTTTCAAAATTTTCTCCTACTATTTCTCTTTCACATCTCAAGTTTTCCAAAACTTTCCTATTATTTCTCTCTTCACATCACTTTTTTCTCAAAAGTTGAAAAATAAGATATTTAAGAAAAATACAATCATTATAAAATATAAAAAATTAAAAATTAAATAATATAAATAAAAATATAACTAATCGAATGTGGAATGCCCTTAAAAAATTATTAGCAAAACTAGATAAATTGAGTTTTGAAGAGTTATTTTACATAAAAAATTAGGTATTCCATTGTGAATGCCCTTAGACCTTTTTTAATTTATTTAAAAAAATATAATTAATTAGATATTTTTTAGTTCACCATATAATATTTTCTAAAAAAATGTTTTTCTTATTTTTAGTATTTGGTACGATCCAAAATAATAGTAAAAAAAAAAAATTAGTTTGAACAAAAACACTTCTTTAGTTTTGAAAATTGGTTACTATTTTTAAATTCCGTAAACCATTTTTCGAGTTTAAGTTTTTCATTCTTAAATCATCAAACCATCGCTAGAGTTCACTGGACCACCACTGAACTATTGTTGGACCACCGCTGAAGTTTGCTGAACTTCCACTGGAGTTTACTAGAAGTCGCCGACCGTTTTCTACTATTATTCATTTTCCGTACAGCTCAAACATTGAAAAAAAAAAAAAATTGGGAAATCATCTTTTTTTTAATAATTTTGTTGAAAATATTTACATATAGAAAGTATTTTACGTCAAAACAAACGGAGATTAAAGAAAACTGAAGGCAATAATTTATAAACCTTTTTAAGATGGTTTTCGTGTGATGTAAGGTTAAAGGGTTTTTTTTTTTTTTTTTTTTTTTTTTTTTTTTTTTTTTTTTTTTTAGTGTTAGTGATTGAACTTCAATATATCCACAATGAAGTTGACCCATAAAATACCAAGGGTTTTTTTTTTTCTGACATATCCACACAAGAGTGGAGAGGAAGATTTAAACTAGTGACCTCTACTTCATTAGACGTGGTCCTAACCGATTAAATTACCTCTTAGGGCAGGAGTTAAGCTATAGCTCAGTCGGTCTTGAGAGAGCGCATGCGGTTGTAATGACCCAAATTATTAACTAGGCATAAGTAGCTTAGTTGGGGGGATTAATTTGGGTTTTGGGTCACTAAGGATGCTAGAGGGGTAATTTGAACTTTTGGCGGATGTACGCTAGGTCTGGCAGACGTACGCTACTGTCTGTAGTGCGAACGTACGTGGGGGGACCACCGGACATACGCTCTGCAAATTGTACAGGTGGACGTACGTGGGACCACCGGACGTACGCTACTTTTTGAATACCCTCTGGATAATACCTGGACGTACGATGCAGTCTTTGGACTGCTAGGCAAGAACCACCGGACGTACGCCCCTTGGCCGGACATCTGCTGCTTTTCTATGCCTATAAATAACACCATATCCCCTTCGTGTTATCATAACTTCAGAACGGCCCCAGGCTGCCAGAGTGTTCCCAGAGTGTTTCCAGAGTGCTTTCCATGTGTTGTGAGTGTTTGTGAGTGTGTGTGTGTGTGACATTTGCGAGTTTCGGAACGTTCGTGAGGCGGAACTCTTGTGGTTTTGTTTTAAGAAGGTAACGTTCAATCTTTAGCTTTTAATTACATTGTTATGCTGCTCGTTTTATGTTTAGTTGTAGTTATTAGCTTAGTTGTGCTTTAAGACCCGTTTGGATTAGCGTTTTTGTTAGCCTAGCGTTGTTACGTTGTATGGAGGTTATTAACTAGACTAAAAGGCTTTAAGTTGTTCCTAGTAGCCCTAGGAGTCGGAGAATATGCGAACAGTGGAAGAGAAAATGAGGTTCTCCATGAGGACCCATACAGCGGACGTACGGTATCGTGATCGGACGTACGGCTTGTCGTTGCATGACGGACGTACGCTCTCGAGCCCGAACATACGGTCACTGTGTGACAGGAAAAGCCTATTTTCACCAACCGTCCCATAGCTCATGTTTTCCTTACTTTAGAGTCGTTTAGTGGAATTATGACTAATAGAAGGTTTTCCACAGATTTGGAGAACCCGGATCTTTTGGAGTTTTTCAGAGATGTGTATCGATCCAGATGAGTTTTAACTCATATAATGCACATTGTTATTTTCCATGCACTGCACGTCTATTTTGTATACTGAACAAACATGCATATTTTACAACTCTCACGTTTTGTACGAATTGCACATTAACTCTGTCTTTTGGGAAAAACGTTGTGCTAAACATGTTAACCAAGTGGGACTTGTAAAATGACATGCATGTAAAATACAGACAAGATAATTGCATCTTATGACATGGTACACCAGTACGTGCGGTAGTAATGGCCATGGGCTTACTATACATGTTACCTTTATAGTCAAATGTGTGCATTATGTGAGGGTTGTGGATCCATTGGTTTCGTGACCTTAATGCAACCATTCCCAATGGTTCGATCAATACAGGATGGTGTGGGCTACTCGGGGTCAAACCTGATCATACCACTAATGTTACATACGATATGTTGTACAATGGCTAGGGCACTGACATTGTATTATAGGTCCCTCGGGACAGCATCAACCCTGCTAAGAAGAGGTAATATCTCGAGTAGACCATACTGTTGAACTATGACTATTGTTTACATCATATGCATATATCATTACTATATATATATCACGCATAATTAAACTATCATGATGGAACTGCTTTTACTTATTAAACATCTGAATTCATTACTAAAACTGACATGGGCATTATCTGCGTTAAAAGTCACTAAGTCTTAGACTTACCTATTTTATTTTATATATTTCCCCATCATTATGAATAATTGCGCAGTTTAGCTGCTTTAGACGAGGATGTCGTCAGAGCCTACTTGGGTGATTGTTCAAAACCTGATACGGGTGATCTTTGAGGATATGGATCCTGTTTGGTTTAGGACGATGTGAGAGGATGAAGGATCTGCTCGTGTAGACATGATAGAGATTTTGATCTCATTGGCTTTGCTGAAGCTTAAGTCTAGGCTTTGATCTGTTGATCTTTTGTGAACAATGTTGTAGTATCTTATTTTGGGAATGTATCTATTTGACAGTCTAATGACCAATACATTTGGTGACTCTTTATAATATTATGGATGTAGTACTTTATCTCTGGTATCATTGTGTGATGTTTTATTTACTATCTCTTGATCCCATAGTTTTGGTAAAGTCTTCCGCTGCAGTTTTCTCGTTACAACGAGGAAGTTGATTTCCCGGAGGTCATGTCTCAGAGGGACATGGCTGGGATGGCACGCCGTGGGGTCAATTATTAGTTAATTGATATTTCCATCGGGAGGGACGTCACAGGTAATGACTCCATCTTTGTGGTTGTTGATAGATTCTCTAAGATGATGCACTTTATTGCGTGCAAGAAAACCGCCAATGCGATCAATGTAGCGCAATTATACTTTAGAAAGGTATACCGTCTCCATGGTTTACCTTTGTCAATAGTATTTGACTGCGACACAAAATTTCGTAGCCACTTTTGGCAATGCTTATGGAGGTTATCAAGCACAAAACTCGACTTCAGTAGTGCCTGCCATCCACAAACAAATGGGCAAACAGAAGTCGTTAATCGATCTTTGGGAGCACTACTTCAGAGTTTGGTGGGGGAGCACATTAAGTCATGGGATACAAAATTGTTCCAAGCCGAGTTTGCCTACAACCGTTCTACAAACCGAAGCACAGGCTTAAGCCCATTTACCATCATTTATGGGAGTAATCCTCGTGCCCCACTAGACTTGGCACCTATCCCAGACATGACGAGAATAAGCACAACAGCGAAAAACCTGATGATCCAAATTTAGGAGGGACACAAATTAACAAATCAGAAATTGCAAGAGTCCACAGCAAAGTATAAGGCAAGTACCGACAAGAAGAGACGAGCCGTAGAATTTGAGGAGGGAGATTTCGTGTGGGCTATCTTGACTAAAGACAGGTTCCCTGTGGGAGAATACAACAAGCTGGAGGCTCGTAAGGTGGGTCCGGTAGAGATAATCACGAAAATCAATCTGAATGCATACCGGTTGAAGCTCCCTAGCCATATTAAGACGTCTGATGTCTTTAATGTCAAACACCTTGTTCCATTTATAGAGGACTCGTTAGAGGAGGACACAAATTCGAGGACGAATTCTCTTCAACCTGGGGAGGATGATATGGATAAGATAGCCTCAGAGTTCATGAAGACAAACTGGAGTGATGTAAGTGTGAAGACATCCCAGAGGATGGTGACACGCTTGCAAACTCAAAGGACAGGGGAAGACCGTCCGGACCGCCCTTCAGCCAGTCCGGACTCGTAGCTTTCCAGGAAGGTTCCAGAACGCCTAGTTCGGAGGCCGTTCGATCCCTGTCCGAACGGACGGGTTATATTTCAGTGTCCCGTTAGGGCGGTCACTTAACCCGTCCGGACGCTTAGCCGTGTTTTGGGCTTAAGCCGACTTGTTTTGGCTTAAACCGCCTTTTTAGTCTACTTTTCCTTCTAGGACGCGTTTTTAGTTTTCTTTTCCTTCTAGGATGTGTAATCCTAGTCTATGTTAATCTCTTTTTATGTTTTAGCCTCTAAGCCTATAAATACAGGCTTAGACCCTTTAGAAAAATAGTTTATTATTATTGATTTCGTTAATAAGAATACTCAGAGTTGAGTTTCTTGGTTTTCTTGGTTCTTTTTCCTTCAAGCTTTAGATAGCATCTATTGTTTAGAGAAGATTTATTTGATCTTGTGATAGTCTCACAATCTTAGAAATATTTATCCATTCTACTTACTGTTTTCTTAATTATACACAATCTATCGCTGCATCAAGGTCTCTCCTGAATAGGGCTGAAAGGGAGCAAGGGATTATAGGGCTTCTAATTACAAAAAGAAGGACAAGGCTTAATTATCTATTATTTGTAGATGACAACCTGTTGTTCTGTAAAGCAAACATATTTGAGTGGGTTCGGATCCAAGAGCTATTAGTAATCTATAAGAAAGCTTCAGGCCAAAAGCTCAATTGGGACAAGACTTCTATATTCTTCAACAGGAATACCAAAATGGAGACTCATGCCTACATTTTATCTGTCGCCGAAGTGAGCTTGACATAGAGGTATGACAAATGTATGGGACTCCCAACCTTAATTGGAAGGAATTGTGTTAGTTCTTTCACAAGTATTAAAGGAAAAATTTGGGAGCGCATTAATAGATGGAAGGAGAAATTTCTTTCCCAAGCTGGGAAGGAGATTCTACTATTCAAGCAATCCCAATGTACACTATGAGCGTATTCAAACTACCCAAAACACTGTGTAATGATATAAATGCTATGATAGCGAGGTTTTGGTGGGGGCATAAGGAGAATGTGTCAAAGATGACATGGATGAGTTGGGAAAAGGTGGGGAGGTGTAAAGACAAAGGAGGTTTGGGTTATAGGGATTCGGAGTACTTCAATTGGTGTTGCTTGCCTAGAAAGGATGGCGAATTCTTCAAAATCCAAACATGATGGTGGCAAATATTTTCAAAGAGAAGTATTTTCCGAACAATGATTTTTTAAGCTCTTTTCTTGGGTCCAATTCGTCTTATGTGTGGGGGAGCATATGGAATGCGAAAAAACTCTTAGAAGAGGGGTTGTTTTGGCAGGTAGGAGATGGGAAGAAGATCCGTATTTGGGAGGACCGTTAGGTACCAATTCTCAGTACATATGGTCTCTAGACTATTGCCTGGGTCCTTGCGCCTAAAGCCAAGGTATCTACTCTCATAGATAATGACACATGCTGGTGGAATGTCTAACTAATCCAAGGGCTATTTGTAGTGACCCAAATATTTAAGCATAAATGGCTTAGTTAAAAGGTTAATTTGGACTTTGGGTCACTAGAATCAGCTATAAGGGTATTTTGGGAATTTTTCTTCTGGTTTGTCTTTTAGTGCGGGCGTACGCTAGTGACAGACGTACGCTGTTATCTTTTAGCGCTGACTTATGGTGGTCCCCCACTGGACGTACGGTCTGACAGATAGTACAATCGTACTCTGTGAACAGTACAACGGACGTACGACATTTTGGGCAGACGTACGCGGCCCTATTCACAGAATCCACTGTGTAATACCTAATCGTACGAAACAGCCTTTGGACCGCTGTGAAATAGTATCGGATGTATGCCATTAGGACTGGACATCCGCTACTTTTTGGAATACCCTTCGGTTAATACCTAGACGTACGAGACAGCCTTTGAACCGCTGGAAAATAGTACCAGACATACGCCCTTAGGACCGGATGTCCGCTGCTCTCTGGCCCTATAAATTGTAACGCCCTGGCCTTTTAAACAAGCCATAAGTAAGATTATCTAAATCATTACTACACGTTGGCAGCTCTTTTTTTTTTCATCAGAGTTTCCTCATAATGTAAATGTACCAGAGCATCTAATTTAAACTTCATATAATATCTTCATCTTCAACTAGGATTTCAGTTTCTTTAAACTCTGCCACAAATGGCATATCACTTACACAGTTACTACAAACCACACTAATATAATACAAGGTGTCATGAGAGAACTACTAAAATACACACATAAACATTACTAGTATTTCTACAACTGTCTTGAGTAATTCCAAAAAGACTGAGGCATCCTATAAGTCATATGCACAGTAGTATGGACCTTCACACGGAGCCGCATCCTCTTCCTCCTCTTCATCAACCCCATCTAGAAAATTATCTCAACAATTTTAAAGGTGGAAGGGTGAGTCCACGACTCAGCAAGTTCAAGCGAATTGACCATTTTTATTATAGCCCCTTTTTGTTCTAGAAAAAAAATCTATCTTCTCACCAGTGTTTACTACACAGCCATGTATGCAAGGTTTTTATAAATGAGATTTAATAAATTTATGGCTAGATAGTAAACTAGGTGATAGACATTTTTATACTTAATAAATAAACAGAATAGTATTTCTTGTATTTTCCTTACTATATAATTAACTTCACATTTCACAATATGAAGCAATAAAACAGTTCATAACATAATGAATAAGACATTAATAAAATCAGCATAATTTAATTATATAGCATGACATATCATAGCATATCATAACATATCATCATGACAATAAGTGAATTTATACTCCCACTTATCCTCAGGAATTCGCTAAGTGTTACCCCACTTAACCGCAAGGTTGCTAATAATTTATCCCTCTCATAGCTTTGAGGTGTTGAGCGTGTAACCCCGCTCAACCGCTAGGCTGTTAAGCAACTTTGTTTCCTTCTTCCTAACATCGGGGTGTCAGGCGCATAATCCCCCTCTGACCATTGAGCATTACATGCAGTCATACATAGCATCATATTTTTCGCAAATCTTGTTTTCCTTCCAAAACTCAATTTCTTTTCATAAATAATTTCCTTTGCAAACACATTTTCATGTAAAACATTTCAAAATATATTCATATGTGTAACTAAAATTAGGGGTGGCAAAACAGGTACTTATACACGACCCGTTTACGACCCGCGGGTACCCGTTACATGATTAGCCTATATTCAGACACGACCCGTTTAGCTAAACGAGTAATCGGGTCTGACACGATTATGACACGAAAATAATCGGGTAACCCAACACGACCCGTTTTACCAGTTTAAAATAACCGGGTCCTATCGGGTAGACCCGACACGACCCGATACGACCCGTTTAAAAAACTTAAAACACCTTTTTTTTTTTTT
>CM017322.1:17228435-17376192 GCA_006937295.1 Carpinus fangiana
AAAAAAAAAAAAAGAAAAAAAAGTGAACAGTAACCGGGTCTAGCAGGTACCCGCCGGGTCTGGCGGGTACCCACAAGACCCGAATAGTAACTGGGTCTAGCGGGTACCCGCCAGACCCGCAATTAGCCGGGTCTAACAGGTAGACCCGCCAGACCCGCCGGGTAGACCCGCCAGACACAAAAATTCGCGGGTCTTAAACGGATAGACCCGATTAAGACCCGAACCCGATTAGCCCAATCCCATTACCTGTTTATTCGTGTCGTGTTCGTGTCGTTTTCGCGGGTCGTGTAAAAATTGCCAGCCCTAACTAAAATAATAGGGCTCAACACAATACACATAACATGCTTTTGTAAAATAATGCAGGGCCAGTAAGTTTGAACTTACCCTTCTTAAGCTTAACAGTCCTTATTTGTAGTTTTCCTTGTTATACACTTTCTGCATTTAATATCACATTTTTTCAACATTAGCATCAATTTAACTTATTTTATTCTTAAGACTCACTTTAAATCGTAGGATCCTTAAAATACCTCAAAAACATTTTTTTCATGCCCTGTTCTTATCTTAAAAATTTGGGCAGCATAACGACATGTATCCAAAATATTATATTATCACTTGGGCATCATAATGACATATCTAAATATCTTAATACTATTTGGATATCATAACGGCTATCTAGTATTTTTGTATTTTCAGGCGAGCATTACTACAACATTAGTGTAATATTTAATTAAAACATCTAACATTACTTGGGCATTACAACGGCGCTATTGTAAAATACCTAATAAAATTTAGGCAGCACAATGACGCATTTGCAATATTTAAAAGGATGATTGAATATAATATCCGTCCCGAGATATTCAATCACACTTTCCCATGAAATTTAGGCATTATAACGACATAATTTTCTAATAACTAGAATTAACATAATTTAAATTATACTAACTATAATTGACATAAACTAAGGATAAAAGAAATTATACCTAGGACTCCCACTTTAAAATGCTCCAAAGCTAAAGCTTATATATATATATATATCTTACTTTCTCTCTTTTTCTTTTTCTCTCTTTTTTTCTCACTGTGCGAGATGAAGAGCTTGTGAAAAAAAAAAACTACTACTTGGCCTATTTATAGACATGACCTTGGGAGACAATAGGAATTAAACCTAAAGGTTAAAGGGTAAAAATGGCCTAAGTTTCTTTTCTCGCCGAATAGCAAGCCAATTACATCTACTACATTCACTTTTTTCCATGTGGCTGAGAGATCTTCGAGAACCTGGATGATAGCCATGCTACAGCCTTGCATAAATATATATATATATATATTAATAAATAAACACCCAAACGGCCTCCATATTGAAGTTCACCTGAACATTCTATAGCATCAATATATATCTATATAATATATATATATATATATTAAGCACTAACTATACGTCCACCTAGGTAGTCATTACCATATATATATATAAGTATACCGTAATATATAGTAAACTAATCAAACTAACTCTTTCTCTTTTTTTTTTCAAATATTCTACCATTATTACTAACTCTCGGGCAATTAATTAGGTAAATCTTGAATGCCAATTAATACATAATATATATATATATATATATATCAAAGCTAGCTCTAACTATCTACTTCTCAATTCTAACTAAGAATATTAAATTAGACATCAAATATATTTTCCCAATATATTTGATTTAACTTAAAAAAAAAAATCACCATTTAGACTAAAGCATTCTAAGTCATCTTAATAAATTCCTCGGGTGTTACATAAATACCCCCTCACCCCTTCGCCCATTTCACACTATTCTCGCCCCTAAACCCCCATCTTCGCCCCTAGGCTGCCAGTAGGCCGTTTCATGAGTGTTTGTGAGATTTCGGTGCTGTCGGAGGAGGAAACTCTTGTAGTTTTGCTTCAAGGAGGTAACGCTTGGTTTCTTTAGCTTTTTAATACGACGTTATGCTGCTCGATTATAGTTCTATGTTGCTAGTTATAGTTGTTAGCCTAGTTATGCTTTAATCTTGCTTAGGCTAGCATTTTGATAGCTTAGCATTGTTACTTTGCATGGAGGCTTCGATCTGAGTTAGGAGGCCCTAGGATGCCTTTGTTGGCCTTAGGAGTCAGAGAATAGGCGGACAGTAGGAAGAAAATGAGGTTCTCCCTGAAAGACGTCGGAACGGACGTACAACCCGTCATGACTCAATGGACGTACGGCCTTGAGCCCGGACGTACGGCCAGAGTGTTACAGGAAAACCATATTTTTACCAGCCGTCCCATAGCTCATGTTTCCTTGTTATAGAGTTGTGCTTTAGTAGAAATAGAACTGATGATAGGTCTTTTCTCAGTATTCGAGGTTATGGAGCCTCAAGGAAATTACATGGAGGAGCTTTACGCCTCAGGTGAGTACAAACTCACATGGATGCTTTGTTGTTACTTTTCCTGCATTGCACGTATTTTATATAGATGTCAAACATGCATATTTTGCAACTCTCATGAAATACATTTTGGAACTACGGGTAACTCTCTTTTGTGAAAATGTGTGTCTGTTAACAAGGTAATAATGAGACTTGTAAAACTGTGCATATAAAAGATTGATAAGACTAATTGTATCGTATGACATGGTACACCGGTACGTGCGGTAGTAATGGCCATGGGCTTACTATACGGGTTAGCTTTATGGTCAATGTGTGCGTGTGTAGGGGCTTTGGATCCAATGACTCGTGACCAATAATGCAGCCATTCCCAATACATGGTCACTATAGGACGAACGTTATTAGCGGTGTGGGCCACCCGAGGTTGAACTCGGTCGTGTCGCTAGTGTTACGTACGGTATGTTTCATGCAATTGCTTGGGCACTGGCATTGTACTACAAGTTCCTCGGGACAGCGTCAACCCTACTAAGAAAGGGTAATATCTCGGGTAGACCATATTGTTGAACTATTATTGTTACTCATGATTATAGCATATATTATATTATATATATCACCTGCATGATAATTGTCATCTCATAATGTTGCATGTGTTTTATAAGTAAAAAAATCCACAAATTAATGACGGGTACGTCATGTGGATTTCTACTCACTAAGTCGTCGGACTTACCATTGTATTATTTCATTTTTTTCTCCATATATACGATTATGCTGTTATAGATAGTGGATACTGTGAAGTATCCAGTTCTTGTGGATGATTTGATCCAGGAGATACTTGAGGACTTACTGCAAGCTTAAGCGGGTATTCATGGTAACTATTACTTTTGAGTTAAGTTGTAGACATTAGGGCTTTATGCATGCTTGCTTGCATATTAAGGTTTAGCATAGATCCCTTGTAATGATGTTATGATTTCCGCTGCTTTGATGATATTTAGTTAGATGCTTTGGTTATATTGATTAATGTTTATAGTACTTTATTACTTCCGTTTCTTAGTATCCTCTGTTTTTGAGAAGTAAAGGTCTCGAAGGTCTTGTTCGGAGTGGAACAAGGCTGGGAGACGAACCATTGAATTAATTACCAGTTAATTAATTATCGGGGCGTTACACTATTCAACGAGGAGGAAGCAACAACTATTTGTAGTATAGCCATTTGTCTAGGCTAGTAGGAAGATAGATTGATATGGATAGGCACAAGGAACGAAGAATTTTCTGTCCACAGTGCTTATTACTTAACAAAAGAAAATGTTGAGGCTGGGAATGGCAACTGCTCTTCAAACACATTTTTGACCAATAGATGGAAAGTTGTGTGGCGCATAAAGGGGTTAAGAGTAGTAAAAACTTTCCTCTGGCAAGCTTGTAACAACATACTACCAACTAAAGGGAACTTGAACAAATGTGGAGTAATTGTAGATTCTAATTGTCCAATTTGTCATAGGGAAAAGGAGATAGTGAGCCATATACTGTGGACCTGTGAATCTTCCAAGGACGTTTGGGCTAGTTGTAGCAAGACCATTCATAAGTGCTCAAGTGATAAGGATGATTTCATGAGCATCCTTAAGAGGTTGGTGGGCAAGCTGGAGGACGAGGAAATACAGCTAGTCAGAGTGCTAGCACAATTGATTTGGCTAAGGTAGAATACGGTGGTCTTTAAAGGAGAATTCCTTCCACCAGCCATCCTAATTCGGAACGCCAAAGATAAGCTTGAGGCATTCTAGAAGGTGGAGCCTAACAAGAAATATAGTCCCCTACTGGTCAAGGCTACAGAACACTACAAGAAAACTGGTCATTAGCGACCAAACAAATAGCGGCGACCCAAAAGTTGCCGCTAATGACCCCTAATTAGCGGTGACTTTTTAAAGTTGCCGTTAATAATCAGTCATTAGCGGCGACTTTTGAGTCGTCGCTATTTGTAGACGCTAAATACCAAAAATTTGGTATATAGCAGCAACACCAATAGCGGCGACTTTTATTTGTCACCGCTGATAAGGGGTCATTAAAGAAAAAATTAACACAAAAAATAAAAGGCTCATTAGCGGCGACAGAAGTTGCCGCTATTGAGGGTCATCAGTGGCAACTCTAGGAAGTCACTGCCGATGAACCCTCATTAGCGGCGACTCTAGGAAGTCACTGTTAATGACCCCTCATTAGCGGCAACTTTTTTGTCGCCGCTATTGAGTTGAGAAGAAATAAGTAGAAAAAATCAACAGGCCATTAGCGGCGACACAAAAGTTGCCGCTAATAAGGGATCACCAGCGGCAACTCTGGTGAGTTGCCGCTAATGATCCCTTATTAGCGGCAACTTTTGTGTCGCCGCTATTGAGTTGAGAAAAATTAACTACAAAAAATCGAAAGGCCATTAGCAGCAACCCCAGAGTTGCCGTTGATGACACCTTATTAGCGGCAACTTTTGTGTCGCCGCTATTGAGTTGAGAAGAATTTAGTAAAACAAACCATTAGCGGCGACCAAAAAGTTGCCGCTAATGAAGGGTCAATAGCGGTGACCCCAAGAGTTTCCGCTGATGACCCCTTATTAGCGGCAACTTCTGTGTCGCCACTATTTAGTTGAAAAAATTTAAAAATCAAAAATCAAAAGGCCATTAGCGGCTACCCAAAGAGTTGCCGCTGATGACCCCTTATTAGCGGCAACTATGGTGTCGCCGCTATTGAGTTGGCAAAAATTAACTAGGAGAAATCGAAAGGCCATTAGCGGCGACAAAAAATTTGCCGCTAATGAAGGGACAATAGTGGTGAGCCCAAGAGTTGCCGCTGATGACCCCTTATTAGCGGCAACTGTTGTGTCGCCGGTAATGAGTTGAGAAAAATTTACTAAGAAAAATCAAAAGGCCATTAGCCGCGAGCAAAAAGTTGCCGCTAATGTTATTAGCGGCAACTTTTTGGTTGCCGCTAATGGCCTTTTGATTTTTTCTACTAAATTCTTCTCAACTCAATAGCGACGACACAAAAGTTGCCGCTAATAAGGGGTCATTAGCGGCAACTCTTGGAGTCGCTGCTAATAAACCCTTATTAGCGGCAACTTTTGCGTCGCCGCTAATGGCCTTTTGATTTTTTCTAGTTAATTTTTCTCAACTCAATAATAGTGCATTGGGTTCCTATTAAAAACAAATTTTCCTATTAATGAATTAGATCAATTGATCGTGATATGATCAAATGTTTGATCAAACATCCGAACAATCCTAATGAATTAGTTCGATTGATCGTGATATGATCAAATGATTAATCAAACATCAAATTGAATATCCTATGGATCATAGTGAATTAGTTCGATTGATCATTAGTCTGATTGATTGTGGTAATCTCAATCGATCGATCCAAGTGTATTAATATGATCGATTGTGATACAATCAAATAATTTATCAAATTTGATACAATTGAATGTTCAATTGAGCATCCGATTGTGTTTAATAAAAATTTATTAAGCATAAATTATTAGTTAATATGTTAAGAATAAAAACATATTAAATGTTTTACTCATCGAACATATAATTTGATGCAATATTCCCATCCATTAGGGTTTGATGTTCAAATGTTAAATATATATTATCTTAAAAATTTTTGTTTTTATTTTATGGTCCTGGCCGTTGGGCTGAGGACGTCAATAATGCTTATAGCTTTCAGTCAAGAGGGGAATGGTTTGGGTGTGGGCGTTTTTGTTGATGCGTAGAAAATGGCTTCCTGTGCCCTCGGAAGGAGTTTGTGTTAGCAAATTTGTTCTATAAACTGAAGATCGGGCTGGGATAGCGGATGTTTGACGTCATAGATTAGTTTTTCATTGTAAGATTTGTATGTTTTCGACTTTTATGACGTGTAATCTTTTAGCTTTGGCTATAATCTTGCAGAATTGTATGTTCTGTGATTATAAGAGCTTTTGTACTCTTGACCACTATTAATATTGATTTTTCCCAAAAATAAAAAGGAAAAAAAAAAAAAAAGCCCTAAACAGCGGCAACTCTGTATTGTCGCTCGCCGTTGATTAGGCTCAATTAACGGCAACAGTAGTCGCCGCTATTTAGTGAAATAGTTGGGCACACGTAGTGTTAAAAAATTGGCGCCCAATGAAATAAGGGCGCGATAGACCAAAAATATAGGAAAAAAAAAAGAGCTTTTTTTTTTCAAGCAATTTCGTTTCTCTTCATCTTCTCCTTTCCTGTTTCACGCTTACAATTTCTTTACTAGAGCCCTCAAAAGCCATTTCCTTACGATTTCCTTACAAGAGCTTTGGGTCTCTTCGAATAGGAATTGAAGCAGAGGAGCTCTTCTGTAGGCCCAGAGGACGAGTGGCTGAAGAAGCTTCTATCGCTCACTTGGCATTTTGTCAAAGGCTGAAATAGGTAGGCCTTCGGGTTTTCTCTACACATTTTCGATTCGTGTATTTTTGTCAATCCTGGGTGACAAAATCTGTTGTTATTTATGCCTGTTTAGCTAGGGTTTGAATAGACCGATCCCTCCGTCCCCGTGATTGGATCTAAATGCAGATTTCGTTGTGTTTGTTTGAGATAAGATGATCGAATGCTTGGATTTATTGCTGCGCTCTTTTCCACCTAAAAAAAAAAAAACTGAGAAAAAAAAATGGTGAAAATCAGGTGCCTTGAGATATTTATCTGTGAAGCTACTAGAGAAACATGGTGTAGGTTTCCCATGAGTGTCATCAAATGTCCATTGAGTAAAATAGGGGTAAAACAAAATTATTTTGGGACAAATATTTTTTGTTGAAGCAAATGGAGCCAAAGAAACTTTTGCTTAAATTGAGAGAAACCTGTTATCCTGGTTTGGCATAAGTATTGTCTTGGCATAATTACTTTTGTCTCTGAGGAGTCAAATATTGTATAAGTTCTGATTGTTGTATTCATTTGCAACTTTGGTTGGTACCCAGTTAGAAGAAAGGCATGATCTGGACCTTGCAGAATGTAGGATTCTAATATAGCAAGTAGAGGTGTCCTGTTATTGTTATTGCTGGACAATCTTACTTTGGCTGCATAAAGATGATTAGTCCCATGTCTATAAAAATAAGACTTGACAGTCATCCAGTAATTTTGCCCTCCAATCCTCTTCTAATGGGCCTGTGAATTAGCTAATAAAGTCATGGCTTCATTTGATGGTTTCTCCTTAAATGCAGAAAATTTGTTTTCTTCTTTCATTTGATGGGTTGTTTGGGTGCTGTTTGTTCGATGAAGTTAATGATATTTTGGTTCACCACCATATATGTCAGGCTCAACAAGAAATAGGGGGGTTTTTTTGGTTACTATTATGGGAATCATAATGGGTATTTTCTAAAGGTGTTTTTTCTAACAGTAGTGGTCAATCATATTGCTGGAGTTTTTGTTATATCACAGTTTTGATTAAGGATTTGTTGTGGAAAAGTTAGTGGAAGATTGCCTCAGTGCATATTTCGAAAGGGTTTATTTTTATTCCCTTTTTTTTTTTTTTTTTTCTTTTGGTCATTGATATTTAATCAGAGGCTTGATTTAATTGCTTTTATGTTCTTTTTTTTTCGTGTGTGTATTTTGGCAGTAAGAATTTATTGTTATTCTTTGTTATGAAGCTAGAGATTAAATGATCATTTGCAAATTTTGAACTTGGAAGCTTTTGGTAGAGGGTGAGATTGCATAGGAATTTTTCAGTTTATATTGCCATGATTTTGTCTTATTCTTCTCTAATCATTTCCTATAATTTTTTTTGAGAATTAACTTTCAATCACTATATGTTTGAGGTAGACCCTACTCAAAACACTTTTAACTAATTACTAAAAAGGCAAAGGAAAAGCCATTAAAAAAAAAAAAATCAGAGAAGATGTGTAACTTATCTGTGAAATTCTACTGTACAGATTCCTAGTCACCCTTGATCCTTCTCACAGCATTTCCTAATTGTAATCTCTGTTCTAATGCTTAGTACTAAAAAAACATTATAGGGAATGTTACATAGTAGGTTTTAGATTTTTTTCTTTGGCAAGCGTCTTTTTTTCCCCTTTTGTTCTCCTGTAATCCTTATCTTACCATCTGTCATGCTTTCTTTTGTTGTTTGATATGTTTTTCTCTTCGTAGCTTGCATGTAAATGGGAATTTCTCTCATCTTTCTCTGTGACAAAATGTGATCACTTGTAAATATACTAATTTACTTATGTTGTCTTGATGAGATATTGGTGATGATTATATATGTTTCTTTCAATAGGTCCTGCATTGTTAGTTGATGTTCCAAGGGAGAAGAAAATTTGTTTTCTTCTTTCATTTAAATTTAAGAGAAAAAGGGGTTGACTGAAATCTAAGATCTCACTTACATTGCATTTATGGTTGGCTGACAGATATTGTCTAGAAATCTCAGCATGCATCAGTTCTTGGATTGGTTTGAGTCTGCCCTCTCACTTTGTGTATGTGTGTGTGTTTTGGGGAGGGGGGAGGTCAGGGTTCTAGTTTGGACCCTTTTTGGTTCAGTAACATGCATTAGTTCTTCAACCCTATTGTCAAGCCCTAGTATATATATATTGAGAGGCTAACAAATGTGTAACCATATCATGCTCTTCCACTATCTAAGGATTATAAGAGAAAAATAGGAGTAAACATGGAAAAGTAATTTACTTTTTTATTTGATTATTATCACTGTTCTGGACCTTGAGAATTGCATTTGATGCAGATATCTGAAGAGTGGACTTGGGAATCTTGAAAAGGATGCTGAGAGGAGATTTATTTATGCATTGAGCAGAGAGGATATTGAGAATGCCGTGCTTGGAGGACCTTAACTTCAAGGTTGATTGATCTGGCCATCATATTGTTTTTCTGCTTAATTTATTGAGTAAGTTCCCTCTGAGTCCTGATTGCATGAGTTGTGGATGAAATTAGAATCATTGAGAATTCTCAATTTTCTATTTTCTCATCACCGGATGTCACATGAAACTGCTGAATTATTTAATTAAATTATTTATAATTGGGAACATGGCCATTATCGATTTCTGAGACTTGGGTAGAAGGTGGATGCCACCACAATGCATCAACGCCTATAGTCTTTGTGGCTTCTCCAAGAAGATGCATTGAATGCACCTGTCCAAATCAAAATGGTGGAGAATCCTGTTAATAATAGTGGAGCTCTTTTAAGATCCATTAAACTGAAAAATGATGTGTATGTTTGAAGTTGAATGTTTATGGTAGAAATGTCTAATAGTTACAAAGGTCAAAGTATAGTTAGAGAATGGATTTTTTTAGCATGTTACTGCTTTTCATTTTCAGAGGGAGAGGTTAAGTTATAGCCGCTACCAATGAGGATTAATCTTTCTTTTTTTCCTTTGTTGGACAAAGAATATTAATTCCTTATGTGACAAGGAAATTAATTTCCATTCACTTTTAAAGGATTTAAATAAGTATTTTATTCAAATTAGAAATTTTGGATAATTTTCAACAGCTGTAATACAAAAAGTTGTCATAGCTATACTAAACTGTAGTCTTACTTCATTCATCAAAACAAAACCATGCCCTCGTTTCATTATGCAATCAGATCAACATGAAGAATGGTTTATAGTAGTTCAAGACGTTTAAACCCATACTTTGGTGATTGCAGAGTGTAGGTGCGTGAATTGATTGGAACTAATCAAAACTGGTCAATGTCAACTTTGGTTGATTTGTGACAGGTATGACCCTTGACACTATATTACAATCTGCATCTTCTTCTGCTGTTTGGCCTTGCTTCTCATTGCGTTTATCCCATAGAAGAATATACATGCCAATTACAACTAGGATGGATCCCAGAATACTGTTCATTACCAATGAAGAATGTTAAGGACAACTTAAATATCTGATAAACAACAAATTACTGAAAAGTGATAAAAGGAAGCTTAACAAACAGGGGGGGTAAAGTGTCAGTAATTGCTGAGATATTATTACAATTTTGGAGATATTGGTGATCTATGAAAATGCTAGTCCCCATTTCCATTGTTTCATTTTTTAAGAATTTGTTCTTTTTGGAGAGAGAGAGAGAGCACTTATTAGCTATGAAGTTCTGCAATATATTATCTTGTATGCGCTTGATTAGCAACTTCATTGATAAAAAAATTTCTTTTACACCTAAATTATTGGCATTGCTTGGATGTACCTCTTCCCTACTCAAGCATGTTACCCATGTCTTTCATATGATTAGACATATGATTAATTATAAAGTAAAAGCTTCTATATATGCAAAATAAGGATAAAGTTGCCGAGATGTCAAAAGGAGGATAATGTAGCTATTTAAATAGTAGCCTCCTACCACACTTTCTATGCACCACCTTTAAACTTTACTCGTAGCTGTATTTACTAAATATGAGACACATATGATATAAATGTAGTAGAGACCCCCATGTGAATTTACAAGATCCCTATATAAACATGTTGAGAGATTAATCGGATGATACTTTGAGGATTAAACGAAAATTAAGTTACAAACTAAAATAATTAATTAGGTGTCCCTATTGTACAACTACCTCTTGGGAATAAAAAAAAAAAGGATTGAAGAACTTAAAGAGAAGGAAAGACAATTAATATAATCTCACTATTGTAAACCTAGCTAGCTCCTAAAGATGGCGAAAATGATTGAAAAGATAAAGGAGATTCAAAATATTGACATGAGAGGGTTTGACTAAGGGTGGAACTAGAATTTTTTACGTGAAATGATTCAAAATTCAAAAGGAATTGTCTGTGAAGTCAAAAACTAGTTTGGACCACTTCATAGAAAACATTATTTTTTTTAAAAGGATTTCATAAGAACTACGCTTTATTATGATAGTAATAGTACTAGTATTAATAAGTAGTAGACTTATTAATACTTTATATATATATCTTGAACCTTGTACTTAAAAGCTTTTGTGAGTGACTTATAAATCTGAAAATTTGATAATTGTGATAATTGTAGGCAATGAGTAACTTGTGATAGTAACATCGAGATGGATAAGAGTTGGATGCAAGAACCTACTCGATGTTCAGATCGATATGTAAAATGTGTTGAAGAATTCTTTAGAATGGCCCATCAATGTATGGGTGTAAATGGTAGTATGAGGTGTCCATGTCGTGATTGTGCAAATCGATATTTTTGTCATAATGAATTGGTGGAGAGTCACTTGTATGAACATGGAATTGATCGCACATACACTCGATGGATATTTCATGGCGAAGATCCACGTAGTATAAATGTGACTTCCAATTTACACACTGATACAAATGTGAGAACAGAGGGGGTTGATGAGATCGAAGAATTGTTAGACGATGTTCAAATGGGGACATTTTTTGAAGCCAACATAGGTGAATCCTTTACTACTCCGGGTTCGACAACTGACAATCAAGAACATAGAACCCCTTTTGGTCAATTATGGGAAGATGGCATGGGTAAACTTTATACAGGTTGTAATAAATTTACAAAAGTAGCTTTCATTTTGAAGATGCTTCATATAAAGACGATTCGCAACATGAGTAACAAGGCATTTAATATGATTATTAAGTTGATAAATGAGGCACTTCCTAATGGAGAGACACTGCTATGCTCGTACTAAGAAGCAAAACGATTTTGCCGAGACTTGAGTTTTGATTATGAGTCGATACATGCATGTAAGAATGATTGTGTACTTTTCTGGAAGGAACATGCTGATAAAGTAAAATGCCCAGCATACAACACTTTAAGATGGAGTTGTGTTAAGAGTAGTGGTAAGAAAATTCCTCAAAAGATCTTACAGTATTTTCCAATAAAATCGAGGTTGCAACGGTTGTTTATGTTGAAAGATATGGCCAAACATATAAGGTGGCACAAAGATGAACGAAAAGATAACGGCAACACTCTAAGACACCCAGCCGATGATCTTGCGTGGAAAGAGTTTGATAAAGAACATGAATGGTTTGCTCGTGATTCCCGCAACGTGCGACTTGGTTTAGTAAGTGATGGTTTCAATCCATTTGGTAATATGAGTACCTCATATAACATATGGCCAGTAGTAGTAACGCCATATAATTTACCTCCGTGGATGTTTATGAAGAATCCAAATATGATATTGTCCTTAATTATCCATGGTCCCACAGCACCAGGAAACGACATTGATGTGTATTTGCGGCCACTGGTTGATGATTTACATGAATTGTGGAATGAAGGTGTAACCACTTACGATTCTTTGATTAAAGAGACATTTCAGTTGCATGCATCATTATTATGGACCATAAATGATTTTCCCGCGTATGAGAACTTGTCTGGGTATTCTACAAAGGGAAAGAAAGTGTGTCCGGTATGTAACAAGAATACAATATCTTACAGATTGAAGTATGGGTCTAAAGAGTGTTACATGTGTCATCGTAGATGGCTTCCTCGAGACCATGTGTGGCGCCAAGAAAGAGAATTATTCGATGGTACAGAGGAGCATAGATTAGAACCTGAAGAAATGTCTAGAGATCAACTGTTGCAACAACTAATACATGTTAAAAATGTGCAGTTTGGGAAATATAGCGGGAACAAGAGAAAGCATTGGACAAGTGGTGTTGATGTAAATGAGTCAAATTGGAGAAAGAAAAGTATTTTCTTTAAGTTGCCTTATTGGTCAACATTGAAACTACGACACAATTTAGATGTCATACACATTGAGAAGAACATATGTGACAGTATTTTGGGTACATTGATGGATATCCCTGAGTAGACAAAGGACACAACCAACACATGAAGAGATTTACGTGAGATGGGTATACGTAAAGAATTACACTTCCAGACAAATGGTGCTACCACCACGATGCCACTAGTGGCATACACTTTGACAAGAGATGAGAAGAACCGGTTATGTGAGTGGCTGAAATGTGTGAAATTTCCTGACGGGTATACTTCTAACATTGGTCGATGTGTGAACAAGCGTCTCGGCAGGATATTAAGAATGAAAAGTCATGATTGTCATGTTTTTTTACATCGCTTACTTCCTGTTGCAATTTGTGAAAAATTAACGCCTGAAATAGAAACAACATTAATTGAGATGGGTAATTTTTTTAAGTAGTTGTATACACGGACATTAAAAGTAGATATTTTGAAGCAAATGAAGGTTGATATTGTCGTGATTTTATGCAAAATGGAACAAATATTTTCACCAGCATTTTTTTATGTTATGGTTCATCTAGCGATTCATTTACCTCGAGAGGCTGAGCTTGGGGGACTAGTATAAAACCATTGGATGTATCCAATGAAAAGGACACTTGGTAAACGTAAAAGGATTGTGCAGAAAAAAGCGCGACCAGAGGGTTCAATTGCTGAGGCTTATTTAGTTGATGAGTGTTTGATGTTTTGCTCAATGTATCTTCATGGTATTGAGACAAGATGAAACCGTGAAGAGCGAAATGTTGACGACTATTTGGAAGAAATGGAACATGACCTCGATGTATTCTCTCAACGAGTTCGACCGTTGGGTGTGACAAAATATGTGACACTTGATGAGAACATTTTTGCAAGGGCTCAATGGTATGTACTTAGCAACTATAAGGAAATGACTTCATACTTTCAGTAAGTGTATAACTATGAGTTCCTTATCCTTACATTATGCTTATTCATGACACTAGTTGATTACATACAACATATATTTTTCTATGCAGTGAACATTATCAGATGATCGAAAGGGAAGGCGACCATGATATTGAGAAGAAGCATGATGTCACATTTGAACGTTGATTTCGAGATAATTTATATAGTGGTGGGCGTAATGCAGAAAATGTCTCAGAACAATTATATCATCTTTCACTTAGGGCTGATTATCAAGTTAGATCATATAGAGGTTACATTGTGAATAGGATTAGGTTTCACACAAAAGAATGTGTAGAAACTCGTACTACCCAGAACAATGGAATTGTTGTTAAAAGTGGGTACAACACGTCAGATGATGAGTACTATGGTGAGTTGAAGAACATTTTCGAGTTATGTTACCCGGGCCGAAATCAGGTGTATCTATTTGAGTGTAATTGATGGGATACTGGGAGTAATACACGGGAAATAAGAAAAGAACAAATTTTTACAATTGTGAATACTTTTCGTAAATGGTATGAGTCTGACCCTTTCATATTAGCATGCCAAGCTGCACAAGTATTTTACTTAAATGATCCCAAATTGGGTAGTAGTTGAAAAGTGGTGCAAGTGTTGATTAATAAAACACATACTATAATCCAATAGCGGTAGGAGAAGATAATGAGAATAATGACCAAGAAACTAACAATGAGGTATACCAAGAAAATGAATGTGCTAGGGGTAATATTGCCATTGTTGAAAATTCTAATGTGTTGCGTAAAAATGATTCAACAATACCTATTGATGAATTATATGTATAACTTGATGCAAGCATATTCATTGAAGATAACCTTTCCATTGAATAGCATAATACTAACTTTGATAATGAAGAAGAGTTAAGTAGCAATTATGATACATAATCTGAAGACACAGAGAACTCTAAATACATACAATCATCCTCAAGCAACAATGATACAGATTATGAGACAGAATGACCAAGTACAAATTAGATTAACATATTGTATGAAGCTTTGCTACTAATACTTTATTTTATTTTCTATTTTTCTAAAAATTGTTCGCTTATGTGTAATTAACTTAAATATATAAACAATTTTTTTTGTCCAAACTATTTAACATGCAACATTATGGTTATATGATAGTCCCGCATTTGTTTTTTGTTGTTTGCAGATTTATCATATTGATTAGAAATGGTGATAGACCAAAGTCAAGGTCGTGGCCAAGTTCGAGGCCAAGGTCGAGGCCTTTGTCATGTTGAGGACTGTGGCAAGCTAACTTTAGTTGATGCGATTGATGATATGGACATGCTCCTTGACTTGGCGGAGGCCCATCCTCTCGAAGTGCAGTCTTATCACACACACTCCTCTGGAATTGCACTCACTGCTGGTTGTAAGTGAATATACGGTTTTTTTTTCTTATTACTTTGTTGCATACATTTTGTAAACTATTTTCCTATATACAACTAACTACGTTTTCATATTTTGATTAATAGCTAGCATGTCCGTTAAATGGACAAGGGGGAAGAACAAGAATTTAAAGTACAATTCCATGATAGATAAGAATGGTCCGATTAGGTTGGAATAGAATAATAAGTGTCGGGTACCTGTTGGTGAAAACGCCGAGGCGTGGTCGATAATTGTTTCTCAAATTATGTACAATCATTGCGACCTCCATTATGATAGATAGAGCAAGGTCTCGAACGTAATGGCGAAAAACTTGGAAGACTGTGTGAAGGTATAAATTTCATTGTGTCCTCTGTATTATGTCACTTGCTACAAATAATATGATAAGCTTTTGACCATTATTTTCGTAATTACTATATTTCAGGGCAAGTTTGATTTGAATATGTAGCTACAGTAGCACAGGGATGCATTAAAGTATTAATTGCGTCTTTCTTATAGGGGACATCGCTCCAATTTGTACTTATATCACTATAAAAAAATTTTCAAAAATGTGGACAGCCAAGATTTAGAAGCGGTGGCCAATGCAAAACTCGAGGTGAAGGCCAATGTTTCAGAAGGTATTTCTCCGAGACAATGGCCTATTATATGTGATTCATATGAAACTGACTCGTGGAAGGGAAATGTATTTTATTCAAATAAATAGTCAATTATTATTTCTAAGATTTGTATTCAGCTATAAAAAGTGAAATAAATATGTTTTTTTGTTGAATTTTTGCAGCAGAAATCTGAGCGAAATAAGAAAAATAGAGCGAAGATGAAAACAAATCATACCGCTAGCTCCTCACCGTTCGTCAATGTTGTTTACAAGAAGGTAAAAATATATAGTGTTAAGGTTTTATAGTAATGTTCTTCAATGTAACAATTAATTATGTATATTATGTGAAGGCAAAGATTACTAAGGTCACACCTAATCCTATAGAGATCTACAAGGAAACACACTTTAGTGAAAAGAACAAGAAATTTATCAGTGAATATGCTGAGAGTAAATACGTAAGTGAATGAAATGAGTACTCATGATGAATATGTCTAATAAACTTGCATGACTTATTTAGTTGAGGTTTATATGACTTGTGCAAAAAGAAATTGAATCAATAGCAAAAAATTCCGACGATGTTAATATCCGCCCAGAAGACCTAAAGGTGTTAGGTGGACACCAATTAGGACATGTTAGAGGACAAGGTTGTGGTGCTATACTGATCCGATCAAATTCTTCGTCAACACAATCATGATGAATGCTTGTCTAAACAGTTAGAAACTGAACATAAACTAGCTAAATCACTAGAAAAATGTGCAAAGTTGGAGGAATCACAAGTTGCTTTGAAAATTGAAATGAACGCATCCCAAGCTGCTCTACAGGAACAAATGAACGCATCCCAAGCTGATTTACAGGCACAAATAGATAAGCTGCTAAAACATATGGGAGGGTAAGAGAATTTTGCTTGTCACTTTTTTAAGGTTTTTTTTTTTTTTTGTTCATTCACACATATCAAGTAATTGTTAGAAAGATCATTAATTATGATATGAATTCTATTATTCCTAGGCTTGGAGGGAGCTCTCATGGATCTCAAGCAAGTGAAAGCAACGTCTAATGAAGCTTTTGTTATATTTTGTTTATGAATTTGTTTTAATATTACAAAGATTGTAACAATTTTGGTTTGTATTAGAGGGTAGAGACTTCAAATAATTTTTTGTTTCAGAACTTGGAGATAGCTTTTATTGTACTCTGTTGAATAAGTTTTAATATCATAAAAATTATAACAAATTTGGTTTGTGCTAGAAGGTAAGAACTTCAACTAATTTTTTGTTTAAGAACTTTGATTTAGTGAACCTCTCTCGACATGTTTATCAAGTTGAGTAAACATTGCAATAGAGTAATATTATATAACAATATTTCATTTTAAGTGTGTACAAGATGGTACAAATGAAAGATGTGCAAGGAGTTGTGACGCTAAAGGACACAAATAACAATGGGTAAGTTATTTCAATTCCATTGTCATTCACGTGTTGGTGGAAGTTAATTCCATTTAATATTAGAATAGTTAATAGCTTATGGTTTCAAGTTTTGTATACACAAGTATTCTCAGAGGTAGCTTTTTATTCTCCATTGTCATGATTTTTATACAGCTTCTTCATTGTGTCCTCTGTATATCAAGTTATGATTTTTCTTGAGCTGGGACACAAGCTAAATTTACATTGTCAACTTAACAGATTTTTAATCATTGTTGATCTTGATGCTTGCATTTGAGGATAATAGATATAAGGCAATTTGCTATTAACTGGTTGAAGATTGTTCTTTCATTGTCTTCTTCTCAAGGAATGTGTTTAATAGATAGTTTTTTTTCTACTTTTTTGTTTTGCTGTGTTTTTTAAAATGCATGTGATAGATTGATGCGCTAAATACTAGTGTTTCACCTACATTTTAGATGTTGACATTTTATTCTTCTCTCTTGAATCCTATGTTTAGGTTACTGTGATGCTTGAGAATGGACAGACTTTTACAGGTGATCTTCTGGTTGCAACTGATGGCATATGGTTAAAGACTCAAACGTAGCATTCTATACTATATATGTAAAGCCTTTCCTTTATGCCTTTTATATATATTCTTTTGTTGACATATGACAAACACATATGAAAACTGTTTGACGAGGTGTCCACAAGATCTGGTTCATCAAATATCTCCATATTTTTTCACAAATATCTTTATCCAGCATCCCCAATTAAAAAGTTATATTAACTCAAAATATTTGATATTTTCAGCTCCTGGTTGGAAGCCCTATTGTCAAAAAATTTCCTCTAGTACTAACATCTTAGAATGCTGTTTTGCTTCTCAATAGGTGAGGAAGAACTTATTTGGACTGAATGAAGCTATTTACTTGGGCTACACTTGTCATACTAGTATTGCAGATTTTGTGCTTGCTGACATTGAGTCTATTGGGTATGTTCATTTTATTTTGAGTTTAGATGCTTGCTTTTTATCTTCATTGGCTTGGTTACACCATGAGCTACTTAGAACATGCATTCGGACTATTGTTCTTTTATATATATCATGTGTATAGTCTTATACTCTTATATATATACTTCTCTTCTGAAGGTAACAAGTATTTCTGGGACACAAACAATACTTCGTTTCTTTAGACATGGGTACAGGAAAGATGCAGTGGTATGCATTTTACAATGAGGCACCTGGTGGTGTTGATAGTCCTAATGGTATTATGTTCTTCCGATGTTTAAGATCTTCATAAAAATCAATTAGCAGTAGTGAAAATAATGCCAGGACAACACAACAATATGTGTGGCTGTGAGTGTCTGTGTGAGGGAAATTCTTGCATATATGTAAATAAAACAGAGTTTACAAAAAATAGATAAATTAGGAATAAGTTACCAACTGATGGTCTGTTTTCAATCTTGTATTTCAATGGGGTTGGTGGAGGAGGACCATCATCTTTCTAGCCCTTTCCCTATCAATTATTTGGTTATGCTAAGATTTGGGGTTGTCTGCATTATAGGCATATGTTGGTTTAGTGTTCATTTCTAATAGCATGAACAATAAGTGTAAGGTATATGTTCCTACTTAAACTGTGTTGTTAGTTGAACTCAATAGGTGATACTAAACTGAGAATCCTGCCCCTAAGAATAGGTCGTATGAAGACAATTTCTGCTATGACTAACCTTAGATAAGTGGCAGACAGATCAATGGTGTCGAATCATTTATGGACGACGCCAAGCTACCTCACTTTGGCAGCCGGATAGCACTGTCCGGCATATATATATATGGAAAAAATATAAAATGGCCCCCCAAACTATTACCCATTTGTAAAATGGCCTCCCAAACTTTCAATTGGTATAAAGTCGCCTCCAAACTACCAACCCCTTATAAAATGGCCTCATCCGTTAGTTGAAACCGTGAAAATGGATGAAAAACCCAAAACAACGTTGTTTTTGGTTGCAGAATTACTAAAATACCCTTGTTAAAATAAAAAATTAAATTAAAAAACCCCCATAAAAAATGGCGTCGTTTTGTGTTCTCCTCAACAAAACCCCTTCGTCCCCTTCTTCTCCCCGCCCTTGTGTTCTTTCCTTTCCTTCTCCTCTTCTCCCCCAATGAATCCCCATCTTCACCCACGAATCCCAGAGACGGAGATACACGACTCCCCATCGCAGAACCCATAACCACTTCCCCGTCGCAGATTGCAGACTTGCTTCCCCATCGCAGATCACTTTCAAAATGATTGCATTGGCTTTTGCTTGGGCCTGAATGGAATCATTATGTTTGTGAGCTTCGAGTGGTGTAAAGTATATAATGATTCAAATATTTAAATTTAGTTTCTTTGAGATGTATATGCTATGTAGATTTTGTGAACATCATGCATGTATGATGGTATGGCGATAAGGAGGATTCAATGGGCAGAAGTTTTGTGCCCAAACTTGTCGCTGAGAAAGAACACGGGGGAGGGGAAGAAAGGTTTTGGGGGTGGCCGGACAGCCCCCAAGGGCCTGGGGTGGCTTCGGCCACCCCCATACTGGCTGTCGGTCACCCCCTAGGGCCAAACAGCCACCCCTATTCCTTCTCTTTTTAATTTTATTTTATAATTTTTATAATTTTAATTATTTTTATTTTTAGATTTAAAAATTAATTTTAAAAAATTAATATTTTAATCAAATCAAAATGGTACGTTTTATCCTAGTTAACGACCGTTAGAAAAAAAGTGATGGCATAAATTTTATTGTAGTTTTAAATGATGCAAGGAGTAAATATTTGAAAAAAAAAAAAATTTAACATTTTAAAATTCTGAAGGGTTACCCCAAGAATTTATCATATATTTACCCATAAATTAAAGATAAGATGTTTTATCTTTATTGTATTTGCTATTTTTAAAATGATACCAAATTTCTATTGAATACTGAAGTAGTTTTAGATAGTACTATAAAATGGACTCTCTTTCTTTTGTACTTTCAGGCAACCTCCAACAAACACAAGCTGTATAATCACACGAAGAAAACTTCCTCTAATCTCGATCCTCTCCCTCCTCTTCGCGGCACAAGCAAAGCAAATGCTTTCCAAGCAAGTGTTTCTCTATCCATAAACGTTCAAATTATGATGACACCAAACTAGATTTTCATAGACTGTTTTTTTATTGATTTATTTATTTTTCTCTCAAGAAATTCGAAGCTCTTGGCATTCTCGCCCTCGTATTTTCTTGCTCGTATTGCTTCGCTGCCTGCGTCACAGCGCTTGGCAGTAAGACACACAGGGACCCTTGGCAGCCCCACAATTGGGGGCTCCGTTTCCGCACTGTGATTCAAGAAATGGGGTGCTTCTTTGCTTTCTAGCCCATGCAGTTTTTAGGGCTTGGTTTTCGTATTACTTGGCATAATGGGTCTGGGTTCTTGCCCGGGAATAGCTAGGTTTTTCAGAGGATAGGTTTGTCGTTTTTGGAAACAAACACTATTGACTGAGATGAGGGTCTTCTTGGTTTCTTCTTCTTGAATTGTGAAAGCCCATTGTAGACAAAAAATTGCTTCTTACTAGAAGCACTTTCTGACAAAAAGTTCCTCGAGATTATACAAAAGTTTCTTATGCATTTCATAGATTGGGGGGTTCTTATTGAATTGGTCTTGACCAAGTTCTTTGTTATTATCTCATGGTGTATAGTGTAAAGTGAGGCAAAGATAAGAAAGAGAAAAGAATAAAGAAAGCCTAATTTCAGTGTACAGGTCTGTTTTGAAGAATTAGGGTTTGGGAATTTGGATTGAGATTATGAGCTTTGGTATTGACTAATGTGAATTTAAAGTGACATCGGCTTATTATTTTTTTATTATAGAAAGTAGTCAAGAATATTGTGGTGGAATTGAGAAGTGTTAGAGGGAAGACGAATTGGGGGTTCGTTTATTATCGATTGATCATGATTAAGACAAGTTATGGATAGAAGTGAGCCCGCTTTGATGCCAGAATGGTTGAAAAGCAGTGGAAGTGTCACTGGTGCTGGCAGTACAAACCATCAATTTTCATCATCTTCGTTGCATCTAGATAATCTTCATTTGCTCACCTTTTTTTTTTTGATAAAATGTCGAGTCTTGATTTTCTGTTGTTTTAGTAGGAGAAGAAAAGTGAAATACTTGATCTATACCAAGCCTAAGAATGATGCAAAACCATTTTTTTAATGGAGTAATCTTTATTGCCTTAATTTGTTATGTTTTCTTGACTACTTATACCGAAAACTTAACACTTTCTTTGTTCTTGCAAAGAATGTTGTGAACGGAGGGTTAAGAAAAATAGGCATTCCAAGTCAGTTTCATATTGAATATGTCATTCTTTTTTGAAATAAATATAATATTGATTCAATATTTTAGTTGTTTTCTCTTTTATTACGTTTGCTAAGTTAAAATATATACCCTTTTCTTTTGTCTTCTGATATAGACGATCATCCCATATCAAAGCATGTGAAACATAGGTCATCCATGAGCAGTAATGATCTTGATGTAAGTCGTCTATTTGCTTCAGATCAAGCCACTTCCTCCTATTTTCACCAGAGTTCTAGTAATAAAGGTTTTGCCCACTCACGGCCTTACAATACTTTTAGCAGAAGCCACCGTGATAGGGATTGGGAGGACATCAATTCGTACTGTGACAAGGACAAGTTGATTTTGGGTGACCACAGGTGGCCTGAATATGCTGATTCTCTTGGTAGCATCTTGCCCAATAGGTTTGAGAAGGATATGTTGTGGGGTTCACAGTCTGTGATTACAGGAAAATGTGGTGACACATGGCCCAGTAGAGTAGCTGTTGACTCAAATAGTACTAAAAATAAACACAGCAATGATAACAGTCTGCTTGGTAGGGGTAGTGTTGTTAGCAGTACTTCTAAAACTGCATTTGACCGGGACTTTCCCTCACTCATAGCTGAAGAGCGAGAAGATGGTTCTGAAATAGGAAGAATCCCATCGTCTGGCATGAACACTACCATTCAGAAATTGCGAATTGGCACTTCATCTGCCATTGGTGGTGATGGCTGGAAATCGGTTCTGGTAGAGGTCCCTGTGATTGCTGGAAGCAATGGCACTGGTGCAGCATTGGCTCAGCAAACTATTTCTGCAAGCTCAACCTCTGTGTCTCCAAGCAGAGGGACTGGCCTCAATATGGCTGAAACATTGGCTCAGGGCCCTCCTCGTGCTCGTACACCTCCACAGGTAAGTTGGATTTCCTATTACGTTTTCTCTTCATGGATTTTTCTCCTTGGGCTGACTTCACCACTGCGAAAAGCTCCTATAAGTTTGGCATGAATACCATCTTGCAGTTTTAATGATGTATCCATTACAGGACTATAGATTATTGCTATTAGATATTGACTGTGAAAGAACACTCCAGAATTTAAGCCTGACTTGCCCTGTAATGAAAATGTTTAGGTATATATGGTGCTAAACACAAACCTCTTAGATTTTTGTGTTTAATATTTACTCTAAAAATAAGCTCTTCTTGTTGGTGGCATTTTTTTTTTAATGATAAATAAGTAATTCATTGAAAAGCGTAGAGGGGTGCAACCCTAGTACACAGGATGTACAAAGAAAGGTCACTCTAAAGGCAAAAAGAAGAACATAAAGCAAAAAATTAAGGCATAGTAAAAAACTAAGACACATTAAAAGCGTCCGCCCAATGAAACATAGTTTGGATAATCAACTTTTTGCGCTCATTCAGCATCTTTTTTTGATCTTCAAAACATCTTTCATTCTGCTCTCTCGAAATAGTCCACATTAGACACAATGTGACTATTCTCCACACCTCCTTTACTTAACTATTACCTCTCTCACCACTCCAAGCTAACAAATCTGCCACCCTTCCATACATGACCCATGTGATATCAAACAGAGTAAATAACACACTCCATATAGCTCGTGCCACTTCAAAATGAAGGAGGAGATGGTTGACAGACTTGTCATTCTGCTTACACATACGACACCATTCCACCATAATGATTCCTTTCTTATGCAAGTTATCCAAAGTCAAATTTTATCAAGAGTCGCCGTCCACCACAAAGAAACATACTCTCAATGGAACTTTAACTTTTCATATACTCTTCCACAGAAAAGAAGAAACTACCACCATATCTGTCCCTAAAGAACAAAGCATTCGAAAAAAAGACCTCACCTCAAAAATCTTCCGTTTGCAAGGAGTCCACCACATGCCGTTGACCCCCCCCCCCCAAGTCGGAAGGCATATAACTTCCCCAAAAAAACCATCTCCATCTCTACCTCCCAATCTTGGACCGCTTGTAAGGAAGGAACTTTCCACTGTATAACACCATTGGACAAATGCATATGATCCTTAACCCATGCCTCATTACTTGCAATTTGAAATAATTCATAGAAGGCTTCCTTCAAAGATTGATCCCCACACCAAGTATCATGCCAAAACCTAATGTGGGAACCATCTCCTTTTTCAAATCTAATAAATCTCGAGAAAACTCTCCACCCTCTCCTAATATGTTTTTACACACCAACTCCATAAGGGCTGTCCACCACCTTAGCACACCAATTGCCATTCATGCACCCATACTTGACTACAACCAACCTCTAATACACTTCCCTTTCCGTAGCATATTACCATAACCATTTACCCAATAAAGCTAGATTGAAATTACACAAGTTCTGAATTCCCAAACCACCTCCTTGCATTGGAGAGCAAATTTGAGACCATTTCACTAAATGGAACTTAGGCTGCTCATTGAGACCACCTCATAGGAAATCTCGTTGTAGCTTCTCCAATCTGTTCGCGACACTCACAGGAATAGGGAATAGAGACAAAAAAATACGTAGGAAGGTTGGGAAAAGTGCTTTTAATCAATGTGATCCTCCCGCCCTTTGATAAATACAGTTTCTTCCAACCCGCCAATTTCCTTTCCATTTTAAGGCGCCCCAGGAAGACCCAAATATTTCATAGGTAGTCCTACCACCCTACAATGAAAAATGCTCGCTAGCTTATCAACATCCTCCTTCTCACCAATTGGCACAATCTCAAACTATGGCAAATTAATTTCTAACCCCGAGACAGCTTCAAACCATTGAAAAAGACAGCACAAATTACGGAGTTGGTCCTTGTTTTCCCTACAAAATATCAATGTATCATCAGCAAACAACAAATGTGAGACATTGAATCCAAGCTTATTTCTTGTTCCCACTGAAAAACCAACAAGAAGGCCACTATCTTCTATTGTTGTCCGTCATTCTAGTTAGCGCCTCCATAACAATAACAATTAGGAAAGGAAATAGTTGGTCCTCTTGTCATTCCTGAGTACTAAAGAAACTTGAGGGTTCTCCATTAATCAAAATTGAATATCGGATGGTAGAAATACAGAAAGTTATCCAATCTCTCCATTTCTCCCCAAACGCACTTTGTTGCAATAGGAATAGTAAAAAATCCAAATTCACATGATCATACGCCTTTCCTAGATCTAACTTGCATAACAAATCGGGTACCCAGTTGACAATCAATGCATTCATTAGCTATCAAGACCAAATTCAAAATCTGTCTCCCCTTAATGTACGTATTGTGTGACTTTGATACAATCTTCTCTAACATAGTTTTCAATCGATTTGCTAACACTTTAGAAATCACTTTGTACACAGCACCCACCAAACTTATAGGTTGAAAGTCCTTTAGCTTCATCGCCCCTTCTTTCTTAGGAATTAGCGCTATAAATGTTGCATTCAGACTTTTATAAAAAATCCTCTTGCTGTGGAATTCTCGGAAACATCCATTATATCTTCTTTAATCACTCCCCCAACATGTCTTCACAAAAGCCAAGGAAAAGCCATTAGGACCCGGTGACTTGTATTAGGACCCGGTGACTTGTCTCCTTGTAACTCCTTAACTACCTCAAACACCTCACTCTCTTCAAAATCCCTTTCTAACCACAAGCCCTCCTCACTTCCAATAGACTAAAAGGATAAATAATCATGTATAGGTCTCCAACTACAACTCTCAGTAAACAAGTATGTATAGAACTGAACAATATGCGCCTTGATATTTGTAGCATCTGAAGACAGAGAGCCATTGACAAGTCATCTTTGCTCCTCCGTAGACAAGTCATCTTTGCTCCTCCTTTCCTCCTCATTCAACCCTCGACCTTCCCCAAGGACATTGCGCTCCCTAATACCATCCAATAACACCTTCTTTCTTTTCCTGACATTCCCAAAAGATTCATCATTCCATTGTCACAGGTCCCTTTCAAAGCTTTCAATTTGCATGCCAACACATGACTGGGACTCCCATGAAACTGATATGATTGCCACCAATTTTCACCTGATCCACAAATCCCTCAGATTTCAACAACATATTTACTTGAAGTATCCTTCACTTCTATTCCTTACTCCACAGTCAAGTAAAATGGGAAAGTGATCAGACAATAGACGAGGAGTCTCCTCTGAATCACATAAGGAAACTTCTCTTCCCACCTAGGAGAGAACAGAAATCTATCAATTCTAGACCAGGATTGGTTATTTGACTAAGTGTATTACCCACCCACCAAAGGAATGTCCATTTGGTCCTGATAAAAAATGAAACTAGAGAATTCCCCCATAGGAGAGGAATACCGAGTAACACCTAACCTTTCACTTGGATACCTAAGAGCATTACAGTCTCCTCCGATATACCAAGGCACTTCCCACAAACTCATGATGCCTACCAATTCATCCAACAAGAGCTGCCTATCATGATCATCATTAGGACCATGCACACCTGTGAATGCCCATTCAAAGTTATCACTGACACTTCGGAAAGAACATGCAATGATAAAACGCCCCACACAAACCTCCAACTTTTTCACCACCCTTTTATCCCACATAAGCATAATGCCTCTTGGAGCTCCTTGTGACTGTAAATAACACCAATCCATATGTGCGCGACTCCACAAAATCCTAACTAGCTCCCTAGTCACATGTTGCAATTTAGTTTCTTGTAAACACACAATATCCACCTTCCAGTCCCCTATGAGTCCCTTAATCTTCATCCTTTTCCTCCAAGTTCAGCCCCCTCATTCCAAGATAGAATCTTAGGCTTCATTAAACAACTGAGAGGCCCCCCTCCCTTTCCCATTAACCTTGATGGCATTCCCCTTCGTGCCATCATGATTTATAGAAAAAGTCAGCTGCTGTAACTCTCATTTGCCTTTGGATGTAATTTTGTTTTTGGCACTAAAGGACTAGGAGTATTCTTTCTATTATCTTCAATTTCTCTAAATGGATTCATCATCTGTTTCTCATGCCTGCTGAATGAAAAACTCACTATATGGCAAAATCCTTTCACTCTCTCCACCCACCCATTCGCATGCCTCTACTTTATTCAATGTCATACCCTCTAGCATGTCCCCTCGTTGTGCTTCCAACGGCTCTACCTCCAGCACTTCTTCTTTACTACGTTGTACCATTTTCAATCTAGTATATTGCTTATCTCCAGCAGCTGAAGACGGGCTGAAACCATTCACATCAGCAATGATGTGTAACTGCTGATCTTCCAATAACACTATCAGCTAACTGTCCAACACCACCTGGGATATTCTACCACTAGCCCCTTCAACTTTTCCTCCATATTCTCATTCCTTCTCTTAATCCCGGAATGAACCGCATCCCCTATTGCCGTCTCTGCCTTATTATGGGTATAGAGCTCCAACCTGGTCATAACCTCGCTTCCTGCTGCAGCCTCCCTCGTGATAATTTTCTCACCCTGCTCGTCGGCCAACTCTAAGTTTGACACAACCATTGCTAACATCTCTTCCACCTCCAGTTTCCTGTCCTCCCCTCTACAAGCAGCAGAGCTCCCTCACTGGGCGTCCACTTATATCCACTTGGCTTGTTGGTTGTGTCTGGCTCCTTTGGGTCAGCTGGGAAGCTATTTGGCGTTGACTTCGAGCTTTTGGCAACCAACTCGCGCCGCGGCAGAACATCCTCGCTAGGAGACAGCTTCTGCCCACTGGCCTTATCGACTATCTGTTCCATCTGACGTGATTGGGTTGCTTGCTGGTGTCATCTTTGACCTTCCGACCATCATCTCACGACTCGGCATAGCCTCCTCACTAGGCGACCGTTGCTTCCCAGTGGCCTTATCGTCCTTTTTAGGTCCACCTGAAGTGTCTGGATAGCTGTTCGGCGTGGTCTCCCGCTCACTGTCCTTGACGTCAATGGCTGAATCATAAGCAGTACGGCCTGACCCACCGTTCCCAGTGTGTTTCACACGCCACCAAGGCTGTTTCCCACTTCTGTGGAAGTAAGTTTTCTTAAAAAATGGATTGGGCTGCACAACAAAGGATCTAGTAGTGAACCGCCTCACATGCGCCCTTACTTTGCCCATGGGTTGAGCTGATTATTATTCTCTTGGCCACCTTTTGTCCAGCCCACTGAGACACCTGGCCCACGTCAATCTTCTCCAGACAACTGTTGACTTCCTTCTTAAAGGCAGTCAACATGTTTCGAATGGCACTAACGTTCCTTTTCATAACGAGGTGCGATAGTAATTCCTCATTAAATCGAGCGAGATCCACAGGCTAAATTCCAGCGAGCTTTTCTTCGGTTATTTCCTGAATTAACTCCGTCACCCCCTTCTTGGCATTGTGGTCACCATTGTATTGATTACCTATTTAATGGTTTGTGCAGTAGCCTGCTCTGGACTCCTCTCATCCCCTTGCATTTTTCCCACTACCACCGCCACATATGATCCTTAGTTGTGGACTCCCTTTGGCCCCTCCGTTATCTTCCTCGGCGGTTTCTCTACCAGTACCTTCTCCGTCTGTGGACCTTGATCAGCTCACCTGCACATTGTTTTTCATAATACTGTTTCAGACACAGTATTTGCACGTGACGTTCTCGCCAACCCTTCCTTTCATCTCCCTCCGGAACTATCACGAAGCTTCTCCGTCCACCCCCTCCATACTCCGATAACTCCATGAAACTACCATATCAATTACTTCTCTGCATCAAGTAAACAATATTGCTGAATCGGAAAGTCCTCCAGTTCTCACGTGTCTTATCACTTTGAGTCATGTAATCCATGAAAGAAGTAACCAGAACACTGTCGGCCAAGCCATAATCACCAACTGAGAAACACCTCTACTTTTTTCCGCTAATCTAACACCCCCTCTTACATCTAACCAGAACTCAAACACCTTAGTCTTCACATAAAAGAAACCCAGGTACCCCATCACTGGAGCTCTTTTCCTGAACTCAAGGGCGAGAGGTATCTCCTAGAAAATATTCATATTTATGTTTTCAAAATGTTGGTGGCATTAGTAGCACAATGTTGGATTTTATTTTACATTGTCTTCAGACAATGACTTGTATGAGGTAAACAAACTAGGATATGTTTTTTTTAAAATTGAATAAGTGATTTTGTTTTCTAACTACAGAAGTTGAGAAAGGTGGTTCTTTACTTATCAAAAAAGAAAAAGAAAAAGAAAGAAAAGAAAAGAAAAAGATAGGTGGTTGCTTCAATTATACATTTTGATCAATGTTGTAGGTGCAGTATGTGATGCTCATACACTTGCTTCTCTTAATACTAACAAATTTTAGTCTTTAAATTCTTTCTTGAAAGTAAAAAAAAGAAAGGAATTCAGTTCATTTTGAATCGAATTCTTTTTTTGGATGGAAAAAATGGATTCTATTCTGTGGTGTCTGTACGACAATGAATTCCATTTGAAATCAGTCAAAACAAGCACCCTGAATCCTCACTCTCCATGGCTGGCTGTGCGACAAAGTCTGCAACCTCAAACACAACTGCTCACATGACTCCACACCCTTCTTTTTTCTCTTCTCAGACGCTTGCTTCAGCATTGTAGTCTTTTAGATGTATCTCTGCAGTGCCAACTTCTGCTTCCTAGCCTTCTAGATATATTTTTGCTACAGAAAAATCTGACCGAATCCATTCCTAGTGGCTACTAATGGCTAGCATTAAGATATCTAAATTTGCATGAAGGTGCAAGGGGTGAGGAAAATCTAGAGTTGCCCGAAGGCGACACAAGTGTTGCTTTTTTCTTTTTTAACAACCCTCTAACCAACCATTCTCTCATTTTATTTGGCATCTGTCTACACCTAAATGCACTTTGCCACACATTTTCTTTTTCTAGTCCTGCCTAAACCCCGACTAGAGTCACTGCCTTTAGCATCAAAATTAATGGAGCATTCCAAATTTTTAAGCTCCCTCTCCCCCTTAAGTTTAGAAGCAGAGGCCTCTTCTTCAAGAACTGACCCTCTTCAATGACAGAAAAAAAGATATGTGAGTCTTTTCTCGTCACCCCCAAAAGACAACTCCAAAATAGTAGTGGCTCCCATCACGCTAAGCACAAACTCGGAATAGCCCTCAACCCCCACCTCTCCATTCTCTATCTCAGCTAAAGTAACCCCCTTTGAGGATTCACCCTCCTGATGGGGGGCCAACGGAAAACACCTGAAAACTGAAGAGGATGGAGGCTGTAGGAAGAGGACAATATCGGCATAAATTGGGAGAACACCGGCCTAGGCGAAGGTAGAGAGATAGCTCTGATGCGAGACTGCAGCCCAAATAACCCCTCCGCCTCACATGACCCAAAAGACCCTAACAACCCTACAGTCCTTAAACTTGCGGTGGTAAAACTTCACCGGCTTAGGAGGAGGGCCAATGATCTACTGGGGATGTTCATCGGTGAAAGCTGAGATGCACTCGGCAGCCGGGCCCTTATCAGTCTTCGACGACAAAACAGACACCGATGAAGAACCCATTCCCAACATAGCCTTGACAATTGTGTTGGACCCATCAACGGCATGATCAGACACCTGCGAACAAGAACCCACAACAACCCCATCCAATCTAGCTACATCATACGCAGGCCTGTGGTGAATAAAAAGAAATCACCGGCTTCGACAGGAGGTGCCTGAAAACACCCAAGACGACATAAATCTTCGAGCAAAGACGCCAGAGTACCCTGCGTTAGCTCGAAACACTCATCTTCTATTGTTTATAGATAATTTCCAAATAGATCTATTCGATATCCTATATGCACCTTGATGCACCTGGCTACATCTGGTCCTATGCTCAATAGTACAAATCACATGCATAAAATTTTTAGCATGTCAAAAAAGAAAAGAAAAAAACCCATGTAAAATTTACTAAAATTATATTGGGTATGATAGTCTAGTTGGTCAGTTTTGAGTTGTACTGCTGCACCTTAAATCAATATAATTTTAGTAAATTTTATGAACTTGTCCAAAAACATGAAAACAAATATTGATATATAATGTCAAAGCTCTAAAGTGTGTTGGGTTTGGGGATGTGTCCTGCTGATGTTACTTGGGCAGGTGTTTTTTGCTTCTTAACAGTTTGAGAGGTAATGGATGACATAAGTCTTACACTGAGGCATAAGCTTCATAGATGTTGATCAGTAAGTCAGAAGTCTAATGTTTAAAGTTAATGGCTCATAGATTTATCACCTTTTGATAGCAGTGGAACCGAAAAGGGTATGGCATTGTTTTATAATTTCAAAATACCAAATATTGTGGCTTCTTTTAGATATGCTCATATAATTTGACCTAATTTGGAACATTTTTCAAGCGTGTCCAGTTATATGCTTGTTTTCTGGTTGCTTACAAGTACTGATATATTCTTTTTGATAAGTACATTTAATCGAATTGAAAAGCGCAGAGAGACTTATCCATAATACATAGAAAGTACAAGAGAATCTTCTATTCAGTAGAAAAAGAAGAACGAAGGTTCATAAAGTCTGAAAAACTAAAAAAAAAAACTAACTATTATGTGCTGCTATTCAAACAATGAGAAGTATTGACTCAAAATTTGCTCGTGTTCCATGTTCTCTGGTTGTTTGCAGTTACTGATGTATTCTTTCTGCTGCTGTTAATTGACTGATTTTACACTTATTTCATTGGGTTTATGAATGAAAATTGTCATAACTTTAAATGTTTTTTGGTTGATATGGAGAATGAAACACCAGCGGGGAAATGATTTTTCTGTCAAATTATTTTAGCAAAAGCGAGAATATTATGAAGGACTGCATTAATTTTTTTTTTCTTCTGAGGCCTTCAAGTTAGCATTTATTGGCAATGACATTCAGAATAGTTGGTAATTTTATTATAATCCCATCGGGGTCACTAAGAACACCCACCTCATGGTGAGGGACACAACACCATGGTGTCCTGGTCATGGGACATCCAGGCGAACATGGTCATTTTCCTCAAGGACAAGGGCATCATGAATGCCCACCTTATCAAGGGTGACATCATAGGGAGCAAAGAGTGAGAATGGTCAAGGGCAGAGGACATGAACCTCATGGTCATAGTGGTCAACATCACTGGCATTGGAGAGAATATCCTCTTGTGCTGCCTTGTCAGGGGAGCATATATCACCACCTACTTAAGGATTATTAGCAAAAAATATTCTCTTTGCCGTCTACTTCTAGGAGTTTCTTATTTTGAAGTGAAAATGTAGCAAGAGTTAATATAGCTGAAAACAATGTGCTGGTTATAATGAGAAAAACCTTGTAAAAGATTGTTTGTTGAAGTTTCTGGCCTGAGACCATTCATTTTTAAACTCTTTGGATGAGGCTTGGTTGGCCTAAGGGACATATCAGATTTGGATAGATAGTGAAGTAGTTAGTCATAACAATATATGACTTGTTATTTTCTTTTTCATTTATCCTCCTGTACCCCAAATAGAGAAAAATAGTCATGGCAATAAATTACCAAAATAATTTAACAATATGAAAAGTTCTCTGCTTTTAAATTTTGTAATGTATATGCAACAGGGTTAATATTCTAAAGCAGACATTTCTGCTTCTAACTATGGATAGATCCCTTGTATTTATATGATACATTAATGAAAATTCGCTCATTTATGTTTGATTCTTTTTAGGTTCCCAGTCCTTTGGAGAAATCAAAACCAAAGATTGCTCAGCAGCAGCATACATTCTCATCTTCACACCCTGTTAATTATTACACTTCACGTGGACGGTCCACAAAATTTTACATTACAAAGTTATCTGTGGGCAATCTTTGTGTCCTCAATCGATCACGAGAATTGAAGGGTTTCTCTTCAACTGCTAAGGATAGCTTGAGTCCTACTAATGGAAGCAGAGTGGTTAATAGCCCACCTGGTGTTGCTCCATCAGCTGCTGTGTCCGGTCCCCTGAGGAACTTAAGCAGCAATTTAGGCCCTGCCAGTGCTGACTGCAGGCTAACTGCTTTCCGGACAGCTGTGGAGAAGAAACCATTATCTCAAGCCCAGAGCCGGAATGATTTCTTCAAAAAGCTTTCAAGGAAAAACTCTTCTACAAACCCCCCTTCTGCTGTTCCTGATACTGGCCGAGAAGTTTATGTCTTAGAGAATTCTGATAAATTGGTCATAGAAACTGCCACTCCCACCTCTGTTAAACTTCAGAGTAGAGACGTCCTTTCATCCGATAGTTCTGTTACAGGCTTGTTGTCTGAAAGTAGGGTTGAGATGGGCTGCAATGGATATCCACGTGATGTGTCTCAGAAATGTTTAAGCAACGGAGAAGAGCATTCAAGCCCTCATGTGATTCTTTATTTAGATGAGGAAGAGACCGTATTTTTACGATCACTTGGGTGGGAGGAAAATGCTGGAGAGGATGAAGGCCTAACAGAGGAGGAGATCAGCGGTTTCTACATGGAGGTTACTGCTTCCCTAGAATTTGCTCTTTCCTTTTCCTTTTTCCTGTACCTTTAGATTTCCATGTTCTAATTAATTCCTTAAAAAAAGAAATAAAGATGTAATGTCTTCTAAATACCATATAAAATCTTTGTGCTTGTATTATGCAGTACATGAAATTGCAGCCGTCATCAAAACTTCTGCAGGTAATGCAGCCAAAGATTTTACTGGCACTTAACTCCCAAGAATCTTGATTTGGAAAATGTCTGAGCACTGAGCAAAGCTAGGAAGTCTGGATATGATTGCGAAGTTGGTTTACTTTCATTTTTCTTTTGGTTTTGATTGAAATTGAGAGAGTATCTGAGCCCAGCGGTTGTTAAATACGAGAAAGATCATGGGATGTGAGCTATTGCTGTTTTGCTGGAAGTTATGCGGAATAAGCTGCAAGTGGTCCATTTTCTTGAGGAAAACTAGTGTATGTGCTCTGCCTGCTTTTAACTTGGGGATTTTTTTGGGTTTGAAGGTTGATAGAAGAGGTAGGAATAGGTTTTGATATTGATCTGCTGCGATGTAAGATCCTGCTGAGGGAAATAGTATGAGAAATTAGGTTTTTCCTTGTAGATGTTGTGTGGGGGCTCAATGCAACAAATACCTTATGATTTCAATGGTGATATCAAAAAGAAAAAGATGCAAGAATTTCAGTTCATTTTGGGATTTTTTTTCTTTCCCTTTAGGATTTTGTTTTTTATGCTATAAATGCCATGTTTATATCTTGAGGCGTAATGTCAGTATTCTTATACGGAGAAAATCCCCGGTGAGATGCCAGCTCCTTGTGCTTGATTTAAAATGCTTTGTGGATTGTTTTTATGGAGTGGCAGATAGTCCAGGGAGTGTGATAAGTTGTAATATTGGTATGCACGAGAAGTTTGGCAAAAGACAGAGCATCCCCTGGACGATATTCAGCGAAAATGCTTCATGGTGGAATTGGCTTTAGGGTTAATCCCAAGTATACTCCCAAGTGCTTAATTACTGATGTGGCTCTGAAAAATGAAAATTACTATTTTGGATGCTATAATGTATTTTTATTTGTTATTTCATCCAATGATAATTTTTACTATCACGTTAAAGAATAAGCACTAAAAAGTGAACATTAGGTTCTTCCGCCTATATGAAACGCACATACATACAAGCAAATCAAGTGCTTCAGCCTTTGTGTATATTTTGTCTGTGCCTAATGGTAACTATTGCTATCGAGTTTAGTAGATTACTATATTGAATGACGTGAATCTATATTCTATGGTAATAATTAGTTAATTAATTATTATTAAAATTTTATGTGCATGATGATTAAGCCGAAAATTAAGATATTAGTTTGTGTTGGCTCTGATAAGAATTTAGGCTAGTAGTCTCCATAAGCCTCCCTCCCATGTGCGGCCAAACGTGTCCATTTTCTTGATCTTGAGCAACGGAAGTAGAGGAGGAGGTCAAGTTTAAATTAAATAAACAAATAAATAAATAAAAAATCTAAAAAAAAGAAAAAAAGAAAAAAAAAACCCGAGGAGGTCAAGTTAGAGGAAATTAAAGAAACCAATGTCGGGTCAACTCTATAGATTTATTTGGTTTAGGGTTACTTTCTCCAAGAAGAGATTGATTCTCGATCACATCAAAGTATTCTGAAATCACATTAAATATTAAAGCAAGCAAGCATGCACATTCACACGCTGAGGGCCCAAGTTAAAATAAAGATTCATGCACAACTTACAAATAGATAATTAAGAATTTGTTTAATCACATAGATAGGATATTTTGTTGTGTTACCCATGTTGACTAGAGAATTATTATAAGTTTATTTATTAAATCGGAAACACACGACATCGACATTGGTTATTAACATAATAGATAATTAATAATTTATTTATTTAACCAAAATAAAGATAAAAAAGCTAACTTTGAAACTTTCTTTTAAAAGCTTGAGGTGCTTTTGAGATGTTGTGAAAAGTTTATGATCAACCCTTGAAATAGGCGGGCCTAGTTATTAGATCTAAATTTAATAATGACTATTTCAAATTTAATGGTGATTTTAAAAGTTACAACACATTCGGGTAAACTCAAATAAAGTTCTAGTTGAAAAGAGAATTTCGTAACAAAGAGGCAAACAATATCTTGGTGTGTTGTGAGCGGTTGTGTTTTTAATTTTAATTGTGTTGTGTTTTAAAATTTTTAATTTTTTGTGAGTAAACGCTGCGTTTAGCCTTAGTCGTTATGTTGGCATGACTTGGAAAAAGTAGCTATTTTTTTTTGGAGGGGATGGTGAAAGATGTTGGGTCGTGGATCAACCTTACACAAGCCCAATAGTTCACTGGCCCAAGTCAAAGCCCAAGAACGTCTCAGGCCTCGAGCCTCCGAGACCAGTACTCGAATCCAAGGCAGAAGGATCCGAGACCAAGGACTCGGATTCGAGACCTCCAAGACTCATGTCCGAGACCTCCGAGACCCACGTGTCCGAGGCCTCCGAGATCTCCGAGTTCGAGACTTCTGAATTCAAGGCCCTTGTATCTGAGACCCTGGAATTTAGGGATCGGGAATTTGAATTCATTTGAATAACATGCGATGTGATCTTATCCATCCAATTCAAATGTCAAGTACCTGGAAACACGGAATCAGATATGTTATCTGCTAGAAATCAGAATTCAAACGCCATAACAACCAAATCCTATCTTGATCTCCTAAGATCAAGAGACGGATAACTACTCAAATCCCTTGATAACAAACTGCCTCGCAGCAAATCAGGGTAGAGTCAGTCACTGGTTAGGGGACTACCACTCCATGCCTATATAACACAAGTCATACCACACATTCTAGTAACGCAACTCTAGCACTCTTTACTCTTTTGTTGTTTTCTCATTACTCTCTACAGCAAACACTAACTTAGGCATCAGAGTGGCCCCGCCGACTAACCCCCGGTCTCTTTGATCCTATTGTCTCTTTCACTGTGCAGGCCACTTCACACTTGGAGCACTTGAACCAGGAATCCAGCAAGCGTGCCACGTTACCAATCGAAAATTGTGCATCAATAGTTTGGCGTCGTCTGTGGGAAATTGGATTTTTCAATCACTTCTCATCATCCAAAATCCGACATGGTGAACACACGCTCATCACACCTGTTGCACCTTCCTCCTAGTGCTCCCGGAGCGTCCAACAACCCAGAGTTGGTGGAGTTCTTGAAGAATATGGTGGAATCAATGGAGGTCCTCAGGAAGCAGAATGAGGAACTCAATACTCGGCTCACTGCGGCTGAGGCTCGGAGCAGTCAGAAAGAAAGAGAGCGCGTAGAAAGGAGGGAGAAGGAAAGGCGAGACAAATTTCGCCAGGGAAAGCGGCCTGTTAATCCTGATCAACAGGACAACGAGAGTACGGTCCAAGGGGATTGTCGAACAATCCATGATGAAGAGCATCGCGACAAGTCTCGCAGTGTGGAAACTCCAAATGACGGATCACGTCAGGAGAGGTCTCGACGCGAGAAATCTCATCATGAGGGATCTCGTCGTGAGAGGTGTGAAGGAGAGAGGTCTCATCGATCGAGGCGACACTGAGACAAGTCTTACCATTATGAGTCTCGGTACAGCCTCCATGAGACGAAGATGAAAGATCTGGAGGAAAAATATGCTCGGATTCTCCGCCAAATAGATGGGGAAGATCCGCAGCTCATGGCATTGGACATGCTGGAAGATGAGAGCCTTCCATTCACTGAACGGGTAAAGGTGTATCCTATGCCTGACAAGTTCAAAATGCCTTGGATCGAGAAGTATGACGGAAGCGAAGATCCGTAGGCTCATCTGGAAGCCTTCTGAGAACACATCATTCTGCATGGTACTCTAGATGAGATTGCATGCAGAGCCTTCCCATTGACCTTAAAAGGAGTGGCGAAGGACTGGTTCACTAAACTTCCCCCGAAGTCAGTAGGCACTTTCAAGGAACTGGGACGCTTATTCCTAACACAGTTCCTTGCAACACAGAAGAGAAAGAAGAGTGTCACCTGCTTGTTGACTCTGCGTTAAGGGAAGGAGGAAACCCTGAAAGACTTCATGCTTCGCTTTAACAAAGAGAAGCTTGAAGTGGATAGCCTAGATGACAAAACAATGCTAAACGCCTTGATGCAGGGAGTAAGGGCGGAAGGGTCGTTGATGGCCGAGATAGGCAAGAAGAATACTCAAAAGATTACTTTGCCCCAGTTTATGAAGTTGACCGAGGAGTTCATCCACCAGGAGGAATTGGTTGGGACACTCCTCAAGGCTCAAACGCTGGAAAAGCAAGCAAGGCAGGAAGGTAAGAAGGCCTCGACGGCTTCCAAGCCAAAGGAAGAGAAGAATCCCCGGAAGGGGGAAAAGAAGTCAGGTCCACTTTTCGTTAAAAGTGAGCCTCGAAAGACAGAAGCTCCAAGGTTCCAACAAAAAGTGTTCACCCCCTTGAACGCCAGCTTCACTGAGGTGTTCATGGCTATTAAGGGGGATCCAGCATTCAGATAGCCACCGAAGATGAGGTCATATCCCTACAAACGGGATCAGAATAAGTTCTGTGAATACCATAGGGATCATGGGCACTCAACGGAAGATTGCATGGTTCTCTGTCGAGAGATCGAGAACTTTGTACAGAATGGGAAGTTGGTCAGGTTCCTTGCATAGGAACGGATCTGAGAAGCGAATTCGTAGGGACACCTACCACTGGAAGGAAATCGAGAAGGTCTTAGACATGCGGAACCGAGACTCCAAGACCAGGCTCCGAGAGAGGGTCGGTATGAAGATCGAGAAGGAGAGCAGAGGAACACTCAAGAAGTGCAGAGACCTCTCCAGAATCAGGAAGTGGTCTGAGAGATCCACACCATTTTTGGTGGAATCGCCGGTGGTGGGGAGTCTAATCAACCAGGAAGGCGTATGCCAGAAGCATGCAGGGCGAGGAGGTGTACTCTCTACACAGGCCCATGAAGGCAGCCAAGACGGAATCAATTGTGCTGTCATTTTTGAAGGAAGATGCTTGGGGGGTCGTAATGCCTCACGACAATGCTTTGGTAGTAACCGTGACAGTTGCCAACCACGCAATCCATCATATCCTGGTTGACAATGAAATTTCAGCTGATATCCTATATTGGCCAACCTTCCAACAGATGGGAATCGAACTGGACAGAATCAAAAACATTTGGTTCTCTTCTCATGGGGTTTGGCGAAGAACAGGTCTAGCCTATTGGGATCATTCCGCTACCGGTGACAGCAGGAACCGCTCCCAGATTGTCCACTGTAATGGTGGACTTCTTGGTAGTCGATTGACCATCCGCCTACAACGCGATCATCGGTCGACCAACATTGAATAAGTTGAGAGCTACGACCTCAACTTACCACCTCATGATGAAGTTCCCGACAGAGGAAGGGGTGGGAGAAGTAAAGGGCGATCAACTTGCAGCAAGGAGGTGCTACAACATCTCCATGAAGAAGGTCTCGGATCCGACTACTCTCACAGTGGCTTTGGTGTCTGAGGCCAAAGGGGAACCAGCAGAGCCACTCGAGGAGGTGGTCATAGGAGAAAGGAAAGCCCTGCAGATAGGGACTTGTCTCACCCAGGAAATCCGAGAAGGCCTCATGGACTTCCTCCGCAGGAATATAGAGGTGTTCGCCTGGTCACATGCAGACATGCTAGGGATCAACTCGGAAGAGATTGTCCATGTTCTAAACGTGGACCTTGACATGAAGCCTGTGAAGCAGAAGAGAAGGAACTTTGCACCAAAAAGAGTCGAGGCCATAGCTGTAGAGGTCGAGAAGCTCCTGAAGGCACAATTCATCCAGGAAGTCTACTACCCCGACTGGTTGGCAAACGTAGTCCTGGTGAAGAAATCTAACAAAGAGTGGAGGATATGCGTGGACTTCACCGACCTCAACAATGCCTATCCAAAAGACAGCTTCCCTCTCCCACGCATTGATGCACTAGTCGACTCTACCTCCGGGTACGAGTTGCTCAGCTTTATGGATGCATTCTTTGACTACAACCAGATCCTCATGCATCCGAAAGATCGAGAGAAGACTGCGTTCATCACCAATCGAGGCCTTTACTGCTACAAAGTCATGCCTTTCGGTTTGAAGAACGCAGGGGCAATATACTAGCGGCTTGTGAATAAAATGTTCCAAGCCCAGATCGGAAGGAACATGGAGGTCTATGTGGATGACATGCTGGTGAAGAGCACGGAGTTAGTTAGCCATGCTCATGACCTCCATAAAGCGTTCGAGACGCTGAAGCAGTACGAGATGAAGCTGAATCTCGTTAAGTGTGCATTCAGAGTATCCTATGGGAAGTTCTTGGGTTACATGGTCTCGAGCAGAGGAATCGAGACCAATCCCAAGAAGATCCAAGCCATCTTGGAAATGCAGTCTCCCAAGACCACGAAGCATCTTCAGCAGCTAACTGGAAGATTGGCAGCCCTGAATCGGTTCATCTCTCGATCCACTGACAAATGCCTCCCTTTCTTCAAAATTTTGAGGAAAGCCTTTGAGTGGTCGGATGAATGCGAAGAAGCATTCTCCCAGCTAAAAAAGTACCTGACAAGCTCCCCTCTGCTAAGTAGAACTGTTCCAGGCGAGGTATTATACCTATACCTAGCAGTTTCACCCACAACAATCAGTGCAGCTTTGATCCGGGAAGACGAGGGAGTGCAGAAGCCAGTGTACTTTGTCAGTAAAGCATTGCATGATGCAGAGGAGAGGTATCTTCAAATCGAGAAGGTAGCATTTGCTCTCGTTATGGCCTAGAGGAAACTTCGGCCATATTTTCAAGCTCACACCATCCGAGTCCTCAAAGAGTACCCACTCAGGAAGGTGATGCAGAAGCTTGACCTTTCAGGAAGATTGACAAACTGGGCAATCGAACTGGGACAATTTGACCTTGAGTTTGTCCCGAGGAATGCAGTCAAGGGTCAGGCCCTGGCAGAGTATGTTGATGGCTTATCTACAAAGAAGAATGGAGGAGCTGGAATTTTGCTCATCACTCCAGACAGGGAAGAGTTGAGTAATGCCTTGAGGCTGGAGTTCAGGACTACCAACAATGAAGCAGAGTATGAAGCTGTCATAGTAGGCCTTGGAATGGCTCTCGAGCTGGGAGCCGAATCCGTGGAAGTTCGGAGCGACTCCCAGGTCATCATCGGTCATATCTGAGGAGAGTTTGAAGCGAAAGGGGAAAAGATGAAGAGGTACCTGACCAAGGTACAAGATATGCACACTTCTTTTCAGAAGTTTTGCATCACGAAGATCCCCATAGAAGATAACGAGAAGGCAGATCGCTTAGCCCGAATGGCCTCTGTCGAGAACACAGAAATCGAGGAAGGAAGAGAACCCATCCGGAGTCTGCCACACTCCTCGATATCCGACCAGGACTCAGAATTGGCCACGATCAAGGAGGTCTCGGACTAGAGGAGAGAGCTCATTGATTACCTGGAAAATGGAACCCTGCCGTCAGAGAAGAAGTCTGCAGTACATTTGAAGATGAGGGCTGGAAGATTCACAATGGTGAATGGAACACTGTACAAGAGGGGTTTCACATTGCCTCTCCTAAAGTGTGTATCTCCCGAGGAAGGGAACTACATCCTCCAGGAGATTCATGAAGGAATTTGCGGAAGCCACTCTAAAGCAAGGGTATTAACACACAAGGCAGTAAGAACGGGATTCTACTGGCCTAACACGAACAAGGACTCGATGGCAATTGTTCGACATTGTGACAAGTGCCAACGATTCACTAACATCACCAAGCAAACCCCCGAGGAGTTGAGCTCAATCTCTTCTCTTTGGCCTTTCTCACAATGGGGGGTAGATATAGTGGGACCCTTACCCTGAGGAAAGGGGGGTGTTCGATTCGCAATTGTAGCTGTGGATTACTTCACTAAATGGGTGGAAGTAGAGCCCTTAATGAACATAACAGCTAAAAGCATCGAACGGTTCCTATGGAAGAATGTCGTCTGCCGCTATGGGGTACCACACGCATTCGTCACTGACAACGGGAAGCAGTTTGACTGTGACTCATTCCGGAAGTGGTGTGCTGAGCTCCACATAAGGAATTACTTCTCATCTCCGGAACATCCTTAGGCGAACGGGCAGGTAGAAGCTACCAACAAGACAATTTTCAAAATTTTGAAAAAGAAGTTAGGAGACAGGAAAGGAGATTAGGCAGACGATCTCCCGGAAGTTCTTTGGGCGTATCGAACTACAAGAAGAACTCCAACTGAAGAAACCCTGTATGCTCTTGCTTTCGAAACTGAGGCAATCATCCCAACAAGGCAGAGACCAACGATAAAGGACTCAAGCTTCACTTGGACCTGCTACAGGAAAAGCGTGATCGTGCTCAGATCACCATGTCAGCTTACCAGGAAAGGGTGGCGAGATATTTCAACAGGAAGGTGAAGCCTCGGAGCTTTAGGGTTGGGGATCTAGTCTTGCGCAAGGTTACCCTCGCCACTAGAGACTCAGCCGAAGGAAAGCTAGCCCCAAGTTGGGAAGGTCCCTACAAGGTGGTCAGTTGCCAGAGATCTGGAGCATACTACCTGGAAGACTTTGCAGGGAAGGTCCTTCCAAGGCCATGGAATGCGGAACATCTTAAAAGATACTTCTTTTAAGATGATGTAATTTTTCTTATTCATTGCTTTATTATTTCAGCATGAACTATTTTCAATAAAGGAATTCTCGGAGTTTGTTTTCATAAACTGTTGGAAATAACTGGAACAAACATTAAGTGCTTGGACGGATCAATCCAAGACCTGGTCTTCACCAGGACGGTTGAACCGAGACCTGACACTTGAACGGGAATACACATCTTAAGTTACCGATAGATCAATCCGAGCCCAACCTGGTCTTCATCAGGCGGTTTGATCCGAGACCCGACACTTAAGTAGGAATACATGTGTACTAAGTGCTTAGACGGACCAATCCGACACTTGATCTTCATCAGACCGATTGGCCCGAAACCTAACACTTAACTGGAATATGCATATTAAGTGTTGGATAAGTCAGTGCACCACCTGGTCTTCACCAGGCAAACTGATCCAAAACCCAACACTTAACTGGAATACATGCATACAAAGTAGCTGAGCAGGTCGGTCTTCCACCCGGTCTTCACCAGGCAGATTGATTCGAAACTCAACACTTAACCAGAAAATAAATACATGTAAGGTATCAATCAGTCAAAGTCTTGGTCTTCACCAGGTAGGTTGGTCCGGGACCTAAGTGGGAATGATAAACAAGAAATCGAGACAAGTCTCGGATCCGAGACGGAAGGATCAGAGTCCAAGGTCTCGGAATCGAGACCCAAAACTTGGAAAAATTTCTAAGTATTGAGCAATTCGAGACCTACTCGAGCTCAAGGAACTCAAGCTCGAGCTCTGGGAACTTTTATCATAAGTGTCAATCTAGTAATTAGTTTACAAAGGAAAAGATTATACTCATGATCTTAAAACAAAGAGCAAATGGAATAACAGGAAATAAAGGAAACAGTTAACTGGAATTAACACTTTTCATTGATGTATGGAATGTACACAGGAAATAGGAAAATAATTACAAAGTTGTACAAAGGAAACAAGAAAACTATCTAATTCTCCCCCTGAGGAACAACAGGGGGGTCTTGAGCGGCAGGAGTAGCCTCAACATCTTCAGACGCCTCCCTAGCTTCTCCACCTTCCGGAACCACCTCAGATTGGACGACCTTTGGGCGATAGTCGAACCTATCAATACCCGCAACATTGGGCATCTCTTCTCGACCAAGGCTTGTTAGCCATCGTATGGCCTCACCTGTGCACGGTACGTCCTTGATATTCACCAAGTTTAGGTCCATCTTCCGAGCAGGGTCTTTCCACCAGGTTCTGAAGGTCTTGAAGCCGAGATGAAGCCCGTCCGCCCAGGCAGAGTCTTGGACCTGAGAAGTGAAGGATAGTTGATGGAGGTAATCGGCCGCCTTTGCTCGAGCCTCCTTCAGCTTGAGTGTCACCTTCCTATGCTCGCCTTAGAAGTGCTTATACCTTTCCTCAGCCACGACCTTGCCAGCCATTGCTTGTTCCACCGAGGTCTGGCTCTCCTTCAGCTGCTCAAGGGCCTCAGAATGCTTCTCCTCGAGTTGCCCGTAATCCTCCTTGAGAATGGAATGATCCTCTTGAAGTTCGGCATGCTCAGCTTGCAGGGCGGCACGACCCTCTTGGAGCTCGATCTGTTTGGCCTGCAAACCCTTGAACTCCTTGGAAAGCCTGGCTAGTTTAGCCACGGCTCGGTCTCTGGCCTCAGAGGCATCTGAAGCCTCGCACTCCATATCAGCTGAGTGCTGGCCGAGAACAAGAAGGTCCACCTCCTTCTTGGCCACAGCTTCCTTGAGCTTGGCGTTTTCTCCTTCAGCTTTTGCCAGCTTTTTCTTCAGGTCCTCTGCTCCATCATTGGTAGCCGAGACCTTCCGAAAGTAGCAGTAAAGGAGCGTCGATCTGAGGAAGCCCTGCAATCGGGAAAACATAGCACTAGATCAGAAATGAATACGAAAAGGAAAAAAGACGGAATGCGAAATACTTACCAAAAACTGCATAGTCAACATCTCCTCTGCCATGCCTTGGGCAGAGACATCACGATTCATCTAAAGCTTCTCGTGGTCGACCAGGTCCACCACGGCCTTGAAGGGGTTGCCCTTCAAATCCCCTCCGAGCTTGGCCAACTTCCCTCCGATTGTCCAGTTGGCCCTCTCTAGCCATATTTCAATTGAACTCTCAGATATATTAGAAGAAGTCTGCCTAGAGCAGATTTGTTCTATAACTGAAGTTTGGACATGGGTTAGCGGATGTTGAAGTCATAGATATAACTTAATTGTAAGATTTTATGTTTGTCTCTATAACGTTGTAACCTCATAACTTTGGCTATGATTTATCAAAAACTTTATGCTCTCTGATGTAAGGGCTATATGCACTTAATCTTTTTTCAATGAATAAATATGAAAGATTCCTCTAAAAAACAAAAAATCATAGTAGCCTTAAAATACCTCGAGAAATATTATTTTCATGATTTGCCATTCTCCTAAAAAATGTGGGCAGCATAACGACATGTTTATAATATCTTAGTATCAATTTGGCATCATAATTACATATCTAAACATCTTAATACTATTTGGGTATTATAACAACTATATAGAATTTATTTATTTAAAAAAAAAAGAATTTATTTATTTTTATATATTTTCATACGAGTATTACTACGACATTAGTGCAATATTTAATAAAAATCTCAAGCATTACTTGGGCATCACAACAGAGCTATTGTAAAATATCTAATAAAATTTAGGAAGTACAACGACTTAAATTCTAATAACTATAATTGATATAAACTAAGAATAAAAAAATTATACTTGGCAATCCCACTTGAAGAAGCTCCAAGCCTTATATATATATATATATATTCTACGTATTACTTTATTTTTATTTTTCTCTCTCTTTATTTTATTTTTTTTTAATTTTTCACTCTTTTTGAACTTTCACTGCATATTTTGTTATTGTATAGCATTTCATTTGACCTTCAACATTATTTACTTTATAGAGCAATCCAATTGAGATTTAGGTATGCAATTGTGTTTTGTTCATTACGGAGCTTTTGTTACTCTGATAGTGTTATTAACGATGCTTATTTTTTGAGGTAGTTATTTTTTTGTAATTTATTTGGTTGCCAGCGCCATTGTTTGTGCATGCTAACATTATTTACCCCTATTTGGGGAATCAGTGTGTCCCACGAACATTATTTTGATTTACTATAAATTATATATAATAAAAGCTATTTTTTTATTCTTTATTATTTTTTTAATTTGCTCATCTCATATGCTATTATTGATCTTTTTAATATCATTAGTGACGACTCTAGGTCGCTGCTATTGATTTTTTAATTTTTTAATTTTTTAATTTTCTCATATCATTAGCGGCGACCTACAAGTCGCCGCTATTGATCTTTTAATTTTTTTTTTTTTTTTAAATTTCTCATATAATTAGGTCGCTACTATTGACTTTTTTATTTTTCTCATATCATTAGTGGTAACCTCAAAGTTGAACTTTGATGTCACCACTAATGATATACCAATAGAGGCAACCACAAGGTTATTTCAAACTATTTTTGCGACAAAAAAAAATAAATAGAAGCGACCCTAATGACACTGCTATTTAGCATTGCCGTCGGATTACTACAGACCACTAAATAGCGGCCACATGTCGCCGCTATTTATAAATAGCGGCCACTTTTTGGTCATTAGCAGCGACACTGATTCTTGTAGGGAGGGAGAGAGAGTTTTTATTTATTTATTTATTTATATTTTATTTTACTGAAAAATCCTACACTGCGGTGGGCTATTTATAGGCTAGAAGTATTAGATAGCCAAACAAATAAACCCAAACAAATTTTCAAACTGATGTAGCAGACCGTGAATGGCAGACAAGAGAAAGAATTGCATTTTGTTAATTTAAAAGAGAGCCCCTTAGGTCCGGATGGTCTGTAAAAGGTGGCTTTTACAGCATCCAATTAACATATGCCACATCATACAAGTACACAAACCCAAATAAACTCAGTTACACTAGATCCTTTCAAAAATCAAACAAACCCCCTGCCTCCATCCCCGATCGCCGCCGAGCACCAGACCGCTAGACCGCTGGACCGCCGGGTTCACCGAGATCGCCCAGCCCCGATCGCCAGACCGCCGGGTTTGCTGAGATCGCTTAGCCCCGATCGCCGGATCTTTGGAGTCTCAGATCGCCGAGCGCCAAGATCGCCGAGCGCCAGACCGCCGGACCGCCGGGTTCACTGAGATCGCCCAGCCCCGATCACCAGACCCAACGGACCTTTGGAGCCTCAGATTGTCGAGCGCCAGACCCGCACCTCCAAACCAGACCCAGACTACTGGAGACCCGATGCTGTAGGAAACCCAAGCCCCGCGACGTCGCCGGATCTCCAAACCGCCACAGCCGTGGGTTGGCGAGACCCACGACGCTGTGGGTCTCGCCGTGAACAACCAAAAGTAGCCTGAAACCGCCTTGACCTGCCTGAAACCGTTGTGACCCGCCTCAAAACCCGATTCTAATGCCTCAAAACCTGTTTCTAATACTTCAAAACTTGTTTTTAGATTCAAAACTAAAACCCAAATGTGGAAAGTGAACCCTTTAAAAATTTTATCATCCTAAACGCTGAAAAAATGGCTCTAGCGCCAGAGAATCGCTGGAGAAGATGACTCCATAGCGGGTCTGGCTATGACCCGACCACGGGTCTGGCTGTGACCCGACCACAGGTCTGGATTGACCCCACCACCCAGCTCTTTTGAGCTCAAAATATTGTGTGTATGAGTGTATTATATTTTTGTAAAATTGTTTTGTGTTGGCTTAGATGTTAGCTTGTGAGTGGTGTCTGTAAAAGGGGTGTTTTGCAGATGGACCTAATTTAATGTTTTCTCAATTTAAAAACCTTTACTACATCAATTTAAAAAAATTTCTGAGTTCATTTGTTTGGTTACACTTGTCTTTATAGGCAACTTTCAGGACATGCTGAAACGGTAACAAAAAATTTAAACTGCCGTTATTCATTGTGGATATCTCAATATTTACTTTAGGTGAGTTGCATTTTTATAGGCATAAAAATAGGTTGTAGAAGATTTGAGAGGATTCCATGGCGTGTGTATATATATATATTTTTTAAATTATTTTATTCCTTAATTTATTTATATATATTTATTTATTTGTAAATCATTTATAACTCACTAATTCATCAAATTAATATAATCTTAATTAAACGTTGAATCATTTAGCCCAAACCAATTACTTCTTAATTTAAACTAAGGACGTAAAATTAAGGCATCAAATATATTTTCTAGATATATTTGATTAAATATAAAACTAATATTTTAAAATATTTTTAGTCATTTAATAAATTTCTTGGATGTTACACCCAACCTAGTGTCATTGCCCAAAAATCATTAGTACCAGAACACCTGTACCTGCAACTCAAACTGCCACAAACCCAACAACCCCAAGGTTTCCGCCTCAACCATGGAAAAACCAACCCAAATTCAACCAAACTGCCAAACGCTCCACCACGTCGATCCCTCAACCTCATGCACCGCCGCACTCTGACGTACCCAGTCGTAGATTGCAGCACCACCAACTCACCGGCCCCATAAAGATAAAAAATAAAAAAAAATAATAAAAAAAAAAGGTCTTATTTTCTCCGTTTGGCTCAAAAAAAGAAAACGAATAAGAAAAAAAAAAAAAAAGATTTCCTATTTTCATTCAACCTCGTCTAAGAGTATTCACTGCAACCTCTTCAAAGCTATTTTTTGGTTATTTTGGAGAGGCAATTTAACTAAAATGGCTTAAAATGCTACTTTTCAGCCTTTCCATTTTAACAAAAAAATTAACAAGATAAACAGTAAATCTTAAAATATAAAATTTATTATTCACTCATCTATTCAATAAACAAATATATTTTCTCTCTCTTTTTTTTTACTTTTCATTTCTCCCTTTTCTCTCTCTCTCTCTCTCTCTCTCTCTCTCTCTCTCTNTTCTCTCTCAGCATTTGATTTATTTATCTATTTTTTTTTTCTCTTAGCATTTGGCTTTTTTTTTTTTCTCTCTCTCAGCATTTCTGCAGCATTTGGCTTCAAAAATTTTGAAAATATGATTGCTAGGATAAGACACAAATTAGAAAATATGACCGTTAGAAAAATTACAAATTTTTAAAAATATTACTGTTAGAATAAGACAAATATTCTTAAAATAGACCATTAGAAAAATATAAACATTAAAAAATATAAAAATTAGAGAAAAAATAAACAAATCTTGAAAAATAATATTTAAATGAAATAGTGAAAGTAAATTGTTAAATTAGTGAGGCTGAAATGAGTGCTCTAAAAAGTTGAGTTGTTAAAATAACTAAAAGTGTAGCATCCACAATAGCCTCTTCAAATTTTACTCTCCAAAATAACCAAAAGTACACTTTTAGAGTACTCATTTCAGCCTCACTACTTTAACAATTTACTTTCACTATTTTGTTTAAATATTATTTTTCAAAGATTTGTTTATTTTTTTTTTTAACTTTTATATTTTTGAATGTTTATATTTTTCTAATGATCTATTTTAAGAATATTTGTCTTATTCTAACAGTAATATTTTAAAAAATTTGTAATTTTTCTAATGGTCATATTTTTTTTAATTTGTGTCTTATCATAGCAGTCATATTTTCAAAATTTTTGAAGCCAAATGCTGCCAAAATGCTGAGAGAGAGAAAAAAAAAAAAGCCAAATGCTAAGAGAAAAAAAAAATAGATAAATAAATCAAATGCTGAGAGAGAAAAAAAAGGGGTCGGGGGAGAGCTGCGTAAAGAAAGAGACAAAAAAAAAAAAGAAAAAGAAAAAGGAGAGAGAAATGAAAAGTAAAAAAGAAAGATAAAATATATTTATTGAATGAATAGATGAGTGAATAGTAAATTTTATATTTGAATATTTACTGTTCATCTTATTATTTTTTTGATTATTTTAAAGAGGCTAAAAAATAGCATTTTAAGCTATTTTAATTAAAAAAACTTCTTTAAAATAACCAAAAAAAAAAAAAAAAAAAAAACTTTAAAAACGCTGCAGTGGCGGCGTAGGAAGTAAGAAGTAATGATAAATAAATGAGTGAAATGGTGAGTTTAATCAGGAAAACACACCATGAGTTTTGTTAAAATCGAGTCTTCTAATTTAACGTGCGAGGTGGTAGAGAGGATATTATAAAAAAAACACACACACACAGGGAGGGGTCTTCCAGTTGACAATTTCAAGATCTGATCCCAAGGTTTCTTGTTATTGGATTTCGTGTGCGCCTCATATTCCATATAGGACGGAAGATGATGTCACGCCTATGTAACTATTAATTATTTAATTTAATTTTACTCGAAATAACCAAAATGAGTTTCGTTTTCACAAGCAATATATATATTAATCTATTGATCTTTCTCTCTCTCGCTCAATTAATCTATTTATCTCTCTCTCTCCGTCTCTCGTCTCTCCATTAATAGTGCATATATATATGCTACTACTTGTTTAATTTTAATTTTTTATTTTATCATTAATGTGATTAATCGAATGTGTACCATATTTATATTTTTTTTTTGACATCTTCGTATAAGAAGAAGAAGATTTGAGTTAGTTATCTCCACTTCATAAAATGTAGTCTTTAACTGATCAAGCTACTCTTTAAGAACATATCATATATATATCTATGCATAATATATGTACGAAAATTCAATGGCGCAAGCATTTACAGCGAAATCATAGCTCTATCATGGGCTAGAAAATAAGCATTTTTGGTTTGAGAAAGAGTAATGTTACATAAAGCTACTTAAATTTTAACTTACAACTCATTTCATATTGTAAAGTATTTTAACTAACTTTTTATGCTAGTCACTTAAAAAAAGACAAGAAAGAAAAGTAATTTAAAATACGTTACATAAAGCTATTTAAATTTTAGGGAAAAATATAAAAAAGCCCCACAAACTACCAGCGGTTTACAATTTAGCCCCCCAATGTTCAAAAAGTGATAAAGTAGCTCCCTAAACTACCAAAATGTAACAAAAAGGCCACTTATTTTTTTATATTCCTATAATACCCCTATTCTTTAAACAAATAAAATAATAAAATAATTGTATAAAAAAAACTAAACAATTTTTAAAAAATACAAAAAAAAAAAAAAAAAATTGGAATAAATATATATTCAATCATTATTTTTTTTTGTTGGGTTTTTTACTATTATTTTATTATTTTATTTGTTTAAAGAATAGGGGTATTATAGGAATATAAAAAAATAAGTGGCCTTTTTGTTACATTTTGGTAGTTTAGGGAGCTAATTTATCACTTTTTGAACATTGGGGGGCTAAATTGTAAACGGCCGGTAGTTTGGGGGGCTTTTTTATATTTTTCCCTAAATTTTAAAATAAGTGTAATAAATGAAAGAAAATGATAAAGTCACAACTTAAACTCAACTAAGACCCAACTTTTCTCTTAAGTTGCAGTTTTTTATTTTTTTAAATGCATGTGGATTGGAGAAGAGAGAACATTAAACTAGAAGAGAGAGAAATTGGATATTGAAGTTAGGTTTTATTTGAGTTTAAGTTATGGTTGTATCACACCTCATAAATGAATACGGTTGAATATCATTCCTTAGTAGGTTTTAGTTGGATTGTTTATTAGCTCAGAAAAAAAAGAAAAAGCTTAGGCTCTTTATTATTAAGTAGAGTAACATGGTCATTGGATCGAGTTAAAACAAAAAAGAAAAAAAAAAAAAGTTCCAAAAGGGTATATATATATATATATTGTTATTCATATTGTTGTGAGTTGTCTTTGCCGGCCTCTTAAGTCCTAACTCTCTCTATTACTTTATGACTTAAACTTAGGTCTTCCCTTTGATTAAGAGCACTAGAAATGCATAAATTATGTTGTCAAAACAGTGATTTAGAGGGCTAGTATTGTCTTTCGCTGTGAGAAGGACTATCATTGTGCCAAGATCACCGCCTATACATATATAGAGATAGATGCATAAGATCGCATATCTCCAGCAGACTCTTCATTTAATTATATATTACGAGCCCCTTTATCCCTCTATCAGATGCTTCAAATTATAAGGCATTGAAAAATTCTCTCCTATTTTTCTCTCTCTCCTCTTTCTCCCTATTTTAAAAATAATATTTAAATAAATATAGAGGGTATTATAATATTAAAGAGCCTGTTGGACTACGTATAGAAAAAATAGTAGCTAAAATAAAAATTTATACTTTTTCACTAACTATTTTAACTAGCTAGCATTGCAAGAGATGCTTGACAGAAAACTCTTTTGGCTATTTGATTGTTTTTATGGTCAGAATTAATTATATGCCTAACATTTTTTTCAATTAAATAAGATTAGGTTTATTAAGGAGGGCAATCAAAGTCAAAGCGTAGATGCGTCCTTGTGTGGCTAAGTCTTTGAGACGAGGGAATTGACTTCGGTGCCTCAAAAGCAGCATTAATAGCAAGCAAGAAAGAGATTCTGCAATTTTGTCTTGTTCGATCAATGGGAAGAGAAAAGGATCAGAGAGAGATGGAAGAAGAAGAAGAACAAGAAGAAGAAGAAGAAGAAAAAGAAGAGGATGATACAGAAGAAGCAGGAGGAGTACATGTTAATCATGATACAGAAGAAGCAGCTGAGGCCACAGCAGGAGAAGTAGACGATGATGCATCATTGCTACATGGATCTCTGCAACAAAACATGAAGACTGATCATCAAGAGGTATATATAATATATATATATACCCTGCGTTTCTTTCTATATGTATGTATCAATATCTTTACAAATTTGCTCATATATATATATATACATATACATAATTGTATAAGAAAATTGACAAAGAAATCTGTCATGTTCTACCAGTTGTCTGTGCTGCAAATGGAGATGAACCGCATGAAAGAAGAAAACAGGGTGTTGAGGAAGGTAGTGGAGCAAACAATGAAAGACTACCATGATTTACAGATGAAACTCTCCACAATCCATCAAAATAACCAAGAAAAGGTAAATCCAGGTTCCTTGTTCAGTTGTTTGTTGAATATCTTTCCAGTAATGTCTTATGCATAAAATATGTAATCTTTTTACACTTTGCTTTGATTTAGGATCCGCAAATCTTTCTTTCGCTTCGTGGTAACGACGAGGCTAGTCGAGAACCAAAGACTGCTCCCGAAATCCTAGGTATTAATAACCAAAGAGCTCTGTCACCAACACCGTCACAACACAAGGATGGCATTAGGGAGAGTGAATTAGGGTTGTCACTGAGGATACATACAGATATTGAAGAACATGAACAAAAGGAAGGTAAAGAAGGGGAGTATAAGGCAAGTTTTACCTCACTACAAAACAAGCTACAAAGGAGTGATTTGGCTGGAATTACAAGCCATGCTGCCTCCCAAGCCAACAGGAAAGCTAGGGTTTCGGTCAGAGCTAGATGTGAAGCAGCCACAGTAATTCTCATATATACAATTTCCAATTTTTTAGTCTTTTATGAGCTAGCACAACATCACATGATTCTAATTTAATCAAAACTACTATTGCTATATGTAGATGAACGATGGATGCCAATGGAGAAAATACGGGCAGAAAATTGCTAAAGGAAATCCTTGCCCACGAGCCTATTATCGTTGCACGGTAGCTCCCGGATGCCCAGTTAGGAAACAGGTACAATAATATTACCATGCAAAGCGCTCCCTCTACAAAAGTCGGGTAAAGTTTGAACTTTCACCCGCAAGCACGCCCAAAAAAGTTGTTTGCATTAAAGGGAGATTCAATCATAGACCTGATGCTTAGGATCGAGTGACATGACTTACCACTCAAGCCAATCCTTTGAATATTGTTATATATGTACTTCAATTTGCTAGCTTCTCTTGAGTTTTCATTCCCCTTTTTTTTTTTTTTTTTTTTGGGTTTGCAATTGTAGGTGCAGAGATGCTTAGAGGACATGTCTATACTGATAACAACGTATGAAGGTACACACAACCACCCACTTCCTGTAGGTGCAACTGCCATGGCTTCCACAGCCTCAACAGCTTCCTTTATGTTATTAGATTCAAGTAATCCAACTTCCAGTTTCACCCAAGCATCCCTTCCTTACCTCCATGCCTCTCATTACCCATCATCAAACCCTTCCAAAGGGATTGTTCTTGACCTTACAACCAACTCCTATGATCATCATCATCATTATCATCCCCCTCAATTCCCAATGCCGGCAGGACCCTCCTCATATCCATCACCATCATCATCATCATCATCTCTACAAGGTTTCTCATGGATGCATGGGAAACAAACATATCATAACAACAACAATTCCAATCCTCTCACCAGCAATCTCTTACCTAGCCCTAGAGAAGTAGGGGATGAAGAAAATAATAACAAGACTCTTGCAGAAAATGTGACAGCAATGGCTTCAGATCCTAAATTTAGGGTAGCCGTTGCGGCTGCAATCACATCTCTCATTAATAAAGAGAGCCACACAAGTCATCCTGTGGGCACTGCTACTTTTGGTCCTAGGGATGGGGGGGAGACCGGTAGCTCTACCACCAATAACTGGATCCTTGAATCTCTCCCTGGAAATGGTAAGCCAATTAGGCATTCGCCTTGAAGGAATTTCAACAGCATTTTTTTTTAAAGACAAATGGTGATCATCAAGGGTATACATAGACTTAATTTGTATCATTATCTTGTAAAAGATTTGGTTTAATTTGCTCAATAAAAATTAATATACCATTTTGCAGGGTTTTTTTTTTTTTTTTTTTATTATTATTTTTTTTCTGCTCATTATTTCCTGCTTTCAATGCTACGGTTCTTCTCGATGTTCTCCTAGTATTTTCCTGGACCTACATGGATACTGTTTTCTGCTTTTTATTTTTATTTTTATTTATTTATTTTATTTTTTATGAATGTGCTCCTAAGTGGATATTATTTTCTAAAAATACAAAAAAGAAACTAGCCCCACTAGCCTTTTATTTCTCTCACCCAATTTTTAGAAAATAATATTAACTTAAGACTAAGAGAATACCTAACATTTTTCATTTTTTCTATTTTTTTAGAAAACAATATCCACGTATGATCAAAAGAATACTAGGAGAAACGGTAGCATTTCTTTTTGAAATAAAAAATTATAAATACCACATTTTTATCTTACAATTTTGATGTAACAATAATCATATCTTGTTTTACTTCTGTGTCGGCGTAACTAGTGGCTTAAGTTACGTAAGCCATGGGATCATATAGGATCTGCTAAGATTTTAATATATATTATTGCTTACTTTTGATTCACAATTGCGTGATGTAAATTTATTTGGGACTGGATTACAGATGTGCTTTCCCTTAATTAATTAGTATCCGTAATATTCATTGAGATCTGAATCTAAAAGATGAACAAGTCAACTCTTGTCTAGTCAGTATAAAGCCAAAAGAAGGCACTAGTGAGCAAATGTAGAATCTATTCAGCTAGGATAAAGATTCACAGCAATTAAATGTCTGATTTATTAGCAATTTGGATAAATAATAATGTATGTGAGATGTCCGATCCATATGAGACTCACTTTCTCGGATAAGTGGTTAGGTAGCTAAAATTAGATTCTACACCTTGGATAAGGATTCATAGCAATCACCTACTTGAATTGTTAGCAATTTGGTTAGGTAATTAATATGAGATAGCCCCACATGATACTCACTTTTTTAGCTAAATGGTCGGGCTTCCGAACAAATATTTGGGCAGGTGTCTCACATAGAATCTCTCACATTATCTGTCTAAATTGTTTGAGAAAATTATACTTTATCTCTCAAAGTTTGAGCTGATTTTTAATTTGACCTTTAATGTTTCAATTTTTACAATGCACCCCATCAAAGTTTCAAAATTACTCAATGTGGCCCTTCCGTTAACAATTTATGCCTAATTTAACCGAAAACTGGTCACGTGTATTTTTTTGTCTTAAATTTCCAAAATTGTCCCAATGTATTTTAACAAATTTAAAAAATGCCCCCAAATAAAAAAAAAAGGTGGCCGACCACCCCGCTTTGGCCATGAAGGGTGGCTGGCCACTGATGAGTGCCAAATATTTCATATTTAGGCCCCTTAATTTGCATTTGTTAATTCTTTAGCCTTCTTATTATTTGATATTTTGTGTAGGGAAAAAATTCAGTTTACCCCCTTAAAATTTCAGGAGTATTTCAATTTGAACTCCAAGTTTCAAAATTGACAATTTACCCCCCTGAAGTTTCAAAAAGTTTCAATTTAAACATTCTGTTAATATTTTTCGTCTAAATGGACGAAAATTTGAAAAAAAAAGAGTCTGAGGGTAGTTATGTATATATTCATAGATTTCCGTCTAATTTAACGGAAATTAGTAACGGAAGGTTTAAATTGATTTTTTTTTAAATATTAGGGGGGTATATTGCCAATTTTTAAACTTCGAGGTTCAAATTGAAAGACCTTTGAAACTTCAAGAGGTAAGGTGGATTGTCCCCTTTGTGTAGTTTTATGTTTTTAGTGTTTTGTAAGTTGATAAAGGAAAATTGTGACAAATTACAATAATTATGGAGCTTAAGACACTTCGGGGAGCATTAGCAGCAAATTTGGATTGAGCAATAATTCGCACTTGATGAGTCTCACTAAATAGGCCATATCTAGAGTTGTACAACTTAGATTGGAGCGATCTTGGCATCATTGAAAACATAACTCAAATATCTACAAAGTCATCAGTCATGAAAACTTGCTAATTCTGACTTTTATTAGGTCAAAAGAGCCTCCATTCGCAAGAAGTCCGAACGATGACTTTCCCGTCCGAATGGTGGGAAGTCCTGTCCGAACAGTAGTACGATCGAGCGCACTCAGGAGGTATGTCCAGACGCTGAAAAGGCCCGACTGGATAGACCACTCATCAGATACGTTCCAGCTGCCGTTTTTAGGGTTTTAAGCCCTATAAACTCTTACAAAAAGCATGCTAAGCCTCAAGAAAAGGAGGCTGGAGACCAACTCCGAATTTTTATAGTTTTTCTCCTTTTTTTTTTAGTTTAGTTTTAGGTTTAAGTTTTATTTCCAATAATCATGTGAAGCTAAATCCTAACAAAGGTTGGGGATGAAGCCTCACCGATAAAGAACAACAATACTTTTATGCAAGTCTTTATTATTCCGATTTTATTGCGTTTATTATTTAAATTGTTTTACTTTTTTTCAATATGTGGTATGATTCTTGAATATATTTTGTGATTTAAGGATACACTTGATGATAACCTAGTTCCAAAAGCGGTTTGATTTTGAGGTTTTTGAAAATAAAAACATAAACATAAACTAAATAAAATAAAACAAAAGATACAGTACTAAGGTTGCTAAATCCACACTCATCAATATTAATCCAAAGTTCTCACAAATTAAATCTTATGTATGTTTTACTATGCTTCAAATAGTTAATCAAAACCATCATATGTATCCATTTACTGCACAAATCACAAAAAGAATCCAAATTTAATTGAAACACCAAATGTATCTAAAGAACAAATTACAAGGGATATCCAATTTTTTGGAAAATAAAACCAAGCAATCAATTTTATTGAATTATATTAAATCATCAAGTGTATCCTTGAATCATAAAAGATATCCAAGAATCATTCAGTCCAATTGATTTGAAGTAAAACAATAGTAAAATTAAACTCAATAAAATTGGATAAATAAAGACTTACATAAATGTTGTTCTTTATCGGTGAGGCTTCATTCCTAACCTTAGTTGGGAATTAGCTCCACATAAAATCTAAACTAAAGAAAAACTAAACTAAAGAGAGAAAAGTTGTGGAACAAAACTGTCTCTGGAATTCTCTATATTTTTCTTGAAGCTTTGAGGTCTATTTGTAGAGATTAGAAGAATCCTAGAAACCCTAGTAATCCTAGGAAATTCGGAGGTCGATCTCCCAATCAAATTAGGAAGCAATCTTAGTTCAAATTGGAATATGATTCGTCGAGATTTGTGTTCTCATATTGCGGGACGATTTTGGCGTAGTAAACGTCCAAATTAGGAGAATCCCATTTCAAAATAATTTGTAGAAATTTTGAGTTAGCTTTCCAATGTCGCTGGTTTCACCTCAATCCGATATTTGAGCCTAAAGTTGTGGTCAAAATACTGAGATGTATGCATAATTTTAATTTGAATCCAATCCGAATTTGACTCCAGTTAGAGAAATTCCGAATTAATCCTTTTCTTGATTTGGTTAAACTTAATCACATCATCTAGGTCTTCTCAAAGTGTGTTTTATTCTAAACTTTACAATTTTCCATTTTTAAGATGCAGTTTTCCTTCAACAACCTATAAAATACTAGAACACAAATCTAACACAAAATATTAGATTACGACACAGCTAAAGGATTAACAAATGAAAATTATGGGGTCCAAATATGCAATATTTCGCACACATCAGCCACCCCCCATGGTAGGGGTGAGCAGATTCACCGCGTCCCGACAACTGATCGAGTGCCGACCGACAACCGACCGGCACCGACCTAGAAGACGGACGGTAGGTGGCGAAAAAAATTTTCTTTCGACAAATGTTGGTCGGTAGGCGGAATTTTTTCCAACAATGGCGAAAACCAACTTCACCGCTCTGACTTCTACCGACTTCGTAAAATGAAGTCGTTTTGATATTTGTTCTTAATATTAATTATTCATTACATTTTCCTAACAGAGATCATCTAACTTAGTTGGTTGAGTGCATGTTACACGACCTTCAGGTCTGGCCCGCAGCTCGCCCATTTCCCCCAAGTTCCCAACCCTACCCATTTCCTCTCATCTCTTCATCTCTTCTCCCGCACAGTCACAGCTAAGGAACTGAACGAAGGTCGCTGTCTTAGGTCCCCGACGAGGCGTCTTCTCAGTTCTCCAGTTCTCCCCTAAACCCTAGCCGTTGGCCCGTCACTCTCTGCATCTCTACCTCTCTCTCTCTCTCACTCTCCTCTCATCTCTATCTCTATCACTCTCAATCTCACTCATGACTCCACATCTCCACCTGTGTTTATTTGTATTTGATTTTGATTTTGTTTTTTTTGCTGTTTGGTTGCTGAGAAAGTGGAGAAAAAGAGGTAAGCATGTTTTAGAATTTATTTTGTGCCTTTTTTGGTTCAAGTTGTGTTGAAATTCTTTTTCTTTCTGGTGTTTGGTTGCTGAGAAAGTGGAGGAAAATCTTTTTTCTTGCTCTTTGGGCTTGATTTTTCAATATATTTTCTTTTTATGGTTTTCGACATTACCGACAGTCACCGTAACCGACTTGGCAGTGACGGTCGGTTGCGGTACAAATCATTGTCGAAAAAAAGTCGGTGAATCATTCTCATTTTTCGACTTTACCGACTTTTTAGCGGAAGCAGCAAATTTCTGCTGTAATCGATCGATGCTCACCCCTACCCCATAGGGCCAAATGGGGGTGGTTTCGACCACCCCCAAATGGCCGAGGGGGTGACTGAGCTATCCTCAAACGGTAGGACTAGGAGTGGCGAGCCACACTCACTACCCATGGGGGGTGGCCGGCCACCCCCAAGGGCCAAATGGGAGTGGCCGAAACCACTCCCAAACCCTTTGGGGGTGGCTCAGTGATGCTGAGTAGAACTAAGATGGTTTTGATAGCGTATAATAGCAACACAAACTAAGAATTGAAGATAAAAAAGGGAATTTAGGAAGAGAGAAAATAACAATAGGGAAGAGAAAGTTCCTAAGTGTTCAAAATAAGCAAACAGAGAAATAATTCTGCAAGACTTAAATTTAATTGATAGTATAAATTGAATTGAAAAATAACAAAGACATGCCTTTATATAGGCTAGGCATCTACTAAATTAATTAGGAAAAGGAAAAACAAACCTAATTGGAAAAGGAAAATAAATCCTAATAGGGAAAGGAAAACAAATCTTAATAGGAAAGGAAGACTGAAACACACATGCATAACTAAAATAACAATTTTCTTAAATTTCTCCTGCTTCAGTCTCTTTGGGTTGGAAAGAACTCGCCCTTGAGTTCAAATCATCTTTTTTCTCGATCTTTTGACTGTCCAATTAATCATTTCCATTCTGTACTTTTCAACATCAAAGCAACTTGATACTGGAAAAGAAACATTTTACAACCCATCACAACATGACTAGGAACTCCCCTTGTGAATGTATCTCACCATTATTTGCATGTGCTTGAAATCTGTTAATGAAGTCAATTTAGATGACCGAATCTTGGGCTTAATAAAGTGACAAAAGAACCTCATCATGGGTTCTTGGCTTACTAGTAGTAGATACCATGTCCTATGACTCATGTGTTTATCGATCTTCAAAGAATTATGTTTCCCTAAAGAACAACTTAGTAGATACCATGCTAAATCCTTTAAGGAAGAAAAAATTAGAGTAGATACCATGCCTAATTCATTCCTTAGGGAGATCAATAGCTTAAGGTGTAGATACCATGCCCTTAGGTTGATAAACATTAATTATACCATATGATTGGAACATTGGCCAAACATTTTCTTAATTAGTCTGATTTATGGTGGATGTCAAAACCCTAACCTTTTCATTATTTATCTTCTTTTCAATATATCAAATTCGTGACAAATTCTATTATTTTAATTTGCAAAATCAATTCTAAATAGAATCAACAATCCTCATGGGAATTATCTCGTACTTGCACCCTATACCATCGTTTTGATCTTGTGCACTTGGTGTAAAATGTACTAAGTATTTACCTATTAATTTAGGTGGGTATTTGGCACAACAAGCCCTTAGGGCCTTTAGCAAGTAAAGAAGCCCAATACCACCTTCATTGGACGAGCGCTTGTCCAGGGACCACATCAAGTGCTCGTCTAAACCTCATGCCACCTTTGTGAAATCGTACTCTGAACTCCTTTGGCCTTTCGTGAATGTTGTGCAAATATCCACCTAAATTAAAAGACGAATAAGTGTATGTATTAACTCGCAAGTGCACAAGATCAAAACAATAGTATAGCAGGCAAATACGAGATCATTCCCACTAGAATTGTTGATTTTGCATAGAATTAATTTTCTAAATTAATTATCAAGATTGTCACGAACTTGATATTATGTTAAGAAATAAAGATAAATAAAAAGGTAGGGCATTGATATCCACCACTAATCATGCTCAAATAATATCACAATATGACAACGCTCCAATCATATTATGAACACTTAATGCTTGCCAACCTAAAGGCGTGGGTGTCTATTCCTTAAGCTATTGATTTCTCTAAGCAACGAATTAGGCATGAGTGTCTACTTTAATTTTTTTATTTCTTAAAGGATTTAGCATGGGTGTCTACTAAGTTGTTCTTTAAGAAAGCATAAATTTATGGAAATAGACAAACACATGAGGCCTAGGGTATGGGTGTCTACTCCTGGTTCCCCATGTTGATTAACCCAATAACCCATGAGGAAATTTTTTTGTTACTCTAGTAAGCCTAGGACTCGATCATCCAAATTGACCTAAATAACTAATTCATACCATGTGCATATGCTGGCCACACACATTCATATGAGAAATTCAGTAAAACAGGAATTAATCAAGTTAAGCATCATAATATGATTATCACAAAGGCCCCAATATTAAAATATTAAATAAACATAATTAGGGCTTCAATCTTGCCTTACTAAAGAGTTAGTTACACATAATTAAAATAAAACTAAAAAAGAAAAGGGAAAAGAAAGAACCAAAAACGACTCCAAGAAGTAGCCTCCAATTTCTTTCCCCAAGATTGTATATCAATTTGTGAGGCTTAGAAGTCTATTTATAGGCTTGTAAGAAGACTCTAGAAATCCTAAAAACCCTAGAAAATTCGTATTTTTAGTCTCATTACAACTAGGACTTGTAAAACCTAATATGGAAAGAAGTCTGGCCACCTCTGAATTTTCTTCCAGGGCATGAGTGCACTTGATCCTAGCCCGTATGCGCTCGATGGCATGGCTACGCTCAATCGTTCTTCTTCTGCGCTTGATCGCAGATGCGATTGATGCTTCTTCTTATGTACTTATGCGCAAGGTTGTGCTCGTACCTTTGCTGGGGCGCTTGAGAGCTGGTACACTCGAGACTTGGTGTAGTTCGATCGATCGCACTGCCTAAATGCTTGCTTGATCCAAAAGTTCTTGCTTTTCCAATTTTATCCTTTAAGCCCGCTACTTCTAGAATTGCTTTCTTTTCTCCAAAAACCTTGAAAAACATAGAAAACACATAAAGCAAATAAAATGGAACAAAATAACAAAAACTAAGAAACTAACAAATATAAATTATGGGCTAAAATATGAATATTTTGGCACTTATCACACCCCAAAACTTATATATTGCTAGTCCCTTAGCAATACGAAATTAAAAACAAAATGAAAAACAGAAAAGAAAAAGATAAATACATCTTTTGTGAGATATACAATTGTTCTTAGCATATGCAAGAAGCCTTTTAACCCTCTAGGCATTTCTTAGAGGACGAATAAAGTTTCATGAGGGTTTTCCATGAATGTTACCCACAAACATTATGCAAAGGTTCATGTTATCCAAAAATTGAAGTGTCACTTAAAACCATGATTTTCATTAAGTAGCAAACCTAAAAAGATAAACTCCATCTTCATAACGAATAGGAATTTTAAAGTCTTATTACTTACAAAAGACATGCTAAGGCATCACAAGTTCGAAACAGTGTAAAGTGAACTAGTACAAAATTATAAGGCTTCCAATTAATTCCAATGTACAATGTTTCAATATCTCAAAGTTCATTAAAATCCCTATCAGAATTAATAACTATGGCATAACTTTCTTTTTCTCTTTTTATTTTTTATTTTTTATTTTTTCTATATATATCAGGCTTGACAATGTTTAGTTCCCTTAAGCTTTCTAATCGACTCATGTAGTGAGTGTTGAGCCAATGACTCCAAAACCATATGGTTTTAGGGCATTAGGTGTAAAGACACCCCTAATGACTTACTAACTAGAGTAAAAAAGGCTATAAAACTAAATTAGTCATAATTTAACCAAATCAAAATTCTTACCTTTTGACATGAACACTCATTACTTAATGAAGCAAGATGTCTAGTTACTTAATAAAAAACTTATCAATGATTTTTTTTATTTATTTTTTCGTTATTATTTTTTTAATAAAATATGCCAAAATATCCATCCAACAAGTCATCTAATTTAATAAAAGAAAAAGAAAGAAGCCCTAAACTGTTCATCTTAAATTCAAATACCTTTGTGAATGCTACCGTATTCAAATCAATTCCCATCACGACAGCAACTGGAACCCCACCTATTCAACACCAAAACATTCCTGATCGTCCAATTACTTCTGTACCTTACTGGTGCGTCACGCATTTCAGCCATAGAAATACCAATAAAGTAGGTAGTTGGTACTTTCCTTCTTTCTTTTTTCTTTTTTGTTTTTTTTTTGTTTTTTTTTTTTTTGTTTTTTGTCTTAATTAAAAAAGTTGGAAGAAGTGACCAATTAGTCTCCAAGAAGTAGCTTAATCGACTGGAACCACGCCTAATAAAACGAAAGTCATTAGCTAGTTCGAATCCCCTCCCCCCTCTTATGTGGACATGTCAAAAAAAAAAAAATTGGGGTTAGTCTATTTGGACATGACCATAGTAACATCAACTTGTGGGGATTGCTCATAAGAGACTTAGACAGTAAAAACCACACGCTCATCTTCAAAACCAACCGAACCATAGCTTAACTGCCCACTCTACTAAGGCTTGGATGAGACTCAAGGGGATAATACAAATAGGCATGCAGATTCCCATAGTTGAAAGTTGGAAATAAAATTCACTAAGAGAGGATACAAAATAGAAAGAGAAATATTCAACTTTATTTAACTTAATAAAATAACTTGCTTACATGGGTATTTATAGGATACAAATGACCATTATAACTTCTTTACAATAACTGCATTTATTTACAACTTATATAACTCTCATATAACTTCTATGTAAAATAACTCTTGAAAATTAAAAAATATAACCCCTTCAACTCACTTAATAATATATAAGAATATGAAATGAAAAGACTACTAAATGTTAAAATTAAGTTTGTTATTCAACACCCATATTCAAGAGCATGCCCTCTTACATTATTCAAACCCAATGAGAATGCTCTTAAAGACCATCTAACTACCTCTTGTGGTAGGTAGCTAGTATTTGTGTGCCTTATTGCTACAGTCGACCTCCACTAAAACCATATAAACCAAGACAAGAGGCAGCAAATATGCATGATGTCGCTCTCCAAATTAGGTTTGATTCATCACAATTATAAATAATGTGGTCCATTTGGTATTTGTAGGGAGGTAGCTAGCTAGATTGAGTTTGGCAATGGATGGAGAATCTGTTGATCATCATGAACCCCTTCTTCTGAGCACCGGAGGTTATGTGAAGAAGACACCTCATGAACATCTCTTTTTGTCATGTGCCAAGTGGAGTGTCAAGTTTGCAATCTGGTTCGTTTTCATTGCATGGGTTGCTCTTATTTTCCTCTACCCATCGCAATTTTTTAATCCAGCCTTCGACAGCTGGAGTCGGTCCAGCAGTAGTGCTACTGTTTTTGGGATTACAGGTTAATTAGTTGGTCCTTCTTTAACTAATTAACATGTTCTATCTCTCTCCATTTTATTTTATTTGTTTTCCCAATTAACTGCTGCACGCAGGAGTCAAATTCATGGTATTCAGCGGACCAGTTGTTGTTATTGCCTTCCTTTCCATAGCTTATCTTATCATCGCTAGGGAGGATGATGATGATCAGGAGCTCCATCTGTACGTATCACTACTCTCAACTCTGTGTAATCTAGCTATAGTACTCTTTCTGTGCTCAAAACTTTTCCAATTCTAGGAAGAAGATCAAGGCTGCTTCAAAACATCCAAGTTTCCGCTTGTGGACTTTCCCTGTTCTTGTGGATGGGCCATTTGGGGTTGTTTCTGCCACCGAATTCATTGGGATTATCCTCTTTCTTCTCTTTGCCATCTGGTCTTTGTATTCGTATACACTGGAGGTACTCAGCGATATGTCTCAGTACGAATATCCTTTCATACACAAGAGGTACGTACGTACAATGTTCTTTTTTCTTTCTTTTCTTTTCTATTCTTTTTTTTTTTAAAAAAAGAAAAAAAAAAAAAAAACACTTTTGCCTTTAGTATATAGAAGGCTTCTTACTTCCTTGTTAGTTTATTTTCTGTTAGAAAAATAATGAAACCAGAAAACCAAAATTGTTCATAAGTTAGGTATGTTACGATGTGCGTTTTTTTTTTTTTGGAAAATCTTCATTTACCCCATAAACTTACGCACCTTTTGTAAACACTTTTCTAATATTCAAAATTTTTCACTTTGGTGTAACAAACTTTTGTTTCGTTCCAAATATCTTCTACCGTTAAATATTGTAGTTAAATGAAACGAAAAATGAGAAAAATGACTAAGGATATTTTAGTAATCCTACACCTCTCCGTTAAGATTTAATAAAAAATCATAATAGAAGGAGGAAAGTGGAAGAAAATCAAAGTTCGATACATCAAAGTGAGAGATTTTAAATATTGTAATGGTATTTGCAAAAGACACGTAAGTAGATGAGGGCAAGTGAAGTTTCCTATTTTTTTTTTTTTTTAAGAAATTATTTGCGTCCATCACAAATGGTATGCAAAGGGTAAGTAACAACAAATATTTGTCCATGATATAATGGAGCCTAAAAAACTTCTATATTTTAGTTGCCTTTTGCATAAAGGAAACTTACATTTTCTATTCTAGCAAGAGACAAAAAATTTGGTTTTTTTTTTTTTTTCTTCAAGTACAAAAGGTATTTTAAACGGGCTGTGTCCAGGTTAAGGGGTTTGAATAAATGAATGACCCGACTAGACCCACATAACCCATTTAATAAAGATGTCGTATTGGGCAAACGTGATCCACCCATTTTAACGTGTTTCGCCTCATTAATTAACACATATAAATAAGTTAAATTGACCTAAATATAATTTAATTAAATTTGAAAAAAAATTCTTAAAATAAAAAATTCCACTCCCTTCATCACTTTTCTTTTTTTTTTTTAAAAAAAAATACTTGTTTATTTTTATTTTTTTTATTAAGGATACTTTTGTCGTTAGGGAGGACATTGACAATTTTTAGTAGTTTAGGTGGATATCGTTGCAATTAAAAGTTTAATAAAAATATTGTTACTTGGATGAAGGGCACACTGAATTTCCCCAGAAGAAAAAGTCAAGACTCACCCTAAACATATGGCTGAAGGTTGCGTTTTAAAGGTTTTACAGTTTCTCAAGTTTTAATGAAACGGTGCGTGACAACTATGCTAATGAAACTCTTCATTTGAACTTTCCAATCGTCACCTCCGTTTCAATCTTCTTCTTCATTAGTCTCTGTGTTAATCCAACTTTCTAAGATTCATCTCTGAAGCTAATTAAAGTCTGAAATATGAAACTACAAAACATGGTCAATCATGGTCTCATTTTTTGAGAGTCCTGGTTTGTTTTAATTTTCAGTAGTCTTTTTTTGGAACTTCTGGGAAGGCGCTTGGGTTCGACTGGATTATATTGCTTGGCATTTTTGTTTTTACCGGTTGCAAGGGGATCAGTTCTTCTCCGCATTATAGATATCCCTTTTGAGCACGCGACAAGATATCATGTGTGGCTTGGAAATCTCACAATGCTGCTATTTACTATGCATGGACTGTTCTATGTAATTGCGTGGACAATCGAGGGTAACCTCCTACAAGAAGTGAGTTCTAATGCTTGCTGTAATTCTTTACTGGGTATATTTATTTGTTTGTTTGTTTGCTTGCTGCAAGAAACTTACATATATAATCACTCAAAATTGAATGATCCCCTTTAGTGATCATGAATACCATCAATGAGAAAGCTAAGCTTTCTTTACCCAACAAAAAGCCGATTGTTGTTACCGTGTACAACAATGATGAATAATATGAAACAAAAAAGGGAGAGTTGAGACACAGATTTAATGTAGTTGGGCAATGTACATACATCCACAGGAGAGAGTGCGGCTATATTTTACTATTCAATTATTTAGGGTTACAACATAACATATTTATAGAAAAAACCCTAATTGTAAGTATTTTGGAAAACCCAAAAATACTACCCACAACTTATTTGTCCACAGGCCCATGTAAACTAATTATACCCAATGACAGCAGTATAATATGTGTCACTTATTCCAACAATTTTCACATTGGTGAGTATTCACCTCTTTGAAGATAATTAAGTATTGGGCCTGCACTTGGAACTGATAAGTTTAAGATGTCGTCTTGTCTCGTCTCCTTTCTAGCACCTGGAGACATTTGTCAAGTCCAAGCAATGCTTGAACTTGTCTACGGTAACAGGCTTCGTTAACATCTCCATTGCATTCTCAGAAGCGGGAATCTTCTCAAGTAACAATTCACCTATAGTAACCAATTCCCTGATCATGTGAAACCTTACATCAATGTGCTTGGTTCTCGGATAATACACCTGGTTCTTTGCCAAGTAAATGGCACTTTGACTATCACAATACGACAGAACTCTTCCTTGCTGAATACCTAGCTTTGCGACTAACTCTATAAGCCACAAAGCTTCCTTTGCAGCCTCAGCCGCTGCCATGTACTCTGCCTCAGTTGTGGACATCGTAACCGTGGACTGGATCATAGACCTCCTACATATGGGTCCTCCTGCAATAGTGAACATATAACCTGTGGTCGACCTCTTGTCATCCAAATCTCCTACATAATTTGCATCCATGTATCCGATGATTGACAAATCACTTTTTTGTCTAACAAATGTGATGCCATACTCTGTAGTACATTTCAAGTATCTGAAAATCCATTTGACTGCATCTCAATGCTGTCTCCCCAGATTTGTCATGTACTTGCTCACCACACTAATTGCATGAGCTAAATCTGTCTTGGTACATACCATAGTATATCAGACACCCCACTACACTAGCATATGGGACCTTAGACATGTCTTTAGTTTCTTCAACTATCTTTGAACACTGTGAGGTAGACAAACGGACATGATTTGCCAAAGGTGTACTCACCGGTTTCGCATTTTTCATTCTAAACCTCTCCAGCACATTCTTCACATAGCCACAAACCAAGTGCTCTTTGTCCCTGCGAATCTCCATCCCAAGAATCTTCTTGGCTACGCCCAAATCTTTCATGTCAAATTCTCTACTCAACAAAACCTTCAGTTTGTTGGCTTCCACTATACTCTTTGCTACAATGAGCATATCATCCATGTACAATAACTAAAAAATAAATGAGCTATCATCAAGGCTCCTCACATAAACACAACAATCATACCCACATCTCCTGCAGCCAATTCTGATCATGTATGAGTCAAATCACTTATACCATTGCCTTGGAGACTACTTTAGCCCATAAAGCAACTTCTTCAATTTACAAACAAAGTGCTCTTGTTCAGATTGACTGAACCCTTTTGCCTGCTCTATGTAAATATGCTTCTCCAAATCACCATAGAGAAAAGTTGTCTTCACATCCATCTGCTCCAATGCCATGTCATAATGAGCTACCAACGCCAATACCACTCTAAAAGAAGTATGTCTGACCACTAGGAAAAATATTTTTTCATAATCAACCCCTTTTTACTGTGAATAACCCTTTGCTACTAGGTGAGCCTTGAACTGTGCTCCCCCTTTTTCTGATACTGCTTCATTTTTCTTGAACACCCATTTACACCCTATCACCATTTTCCTCTCTGGAAGCTCCACCAAATCCCATCTTTGGTTCTTATGTAGGGACTCCATTTCCTTCACCATAGCACCCACCCATTTGCTCTTCTCTTGGATATTGACAGTCTCTTGAAAAGTAGTAGGATCTCCGTTGCTGATGACAAGAGCATAGGAAACCATGTCTTTATAACTATACTTGACTAGTGGCCTGATAGTGCGTCTAGGTCTGTCTGTGGTTGTATTGTGATGCTGCTCAATTCCTAAAGTAGAGGTCTCTATACCCTGAGAAGTGTTCTCCTGCGCAGGAGTCTCTAACTCCACCTGCATCACCTGCTTATCAATGCTACTGCTTTTTGGCACCTACTGCTTTTTACCCTAAGTACTCTTCAACATGGAATTTTCATCAAATATCATGTTTCTACTGATCACCACCTTGTTTGCCTTCGGATCCTAAAACTTGTAACCTTTAACCCCTTTCCCATATCCGTGAAAGACACATTGTCTAGACTTCGGATCAAGTTTCGATCGTTCTTCACTAAGTATGTGCACATAGGCTGGACAACCAAATACTCTCGAACCAGAGTAATCTACCACATTACCTGTCCACACCTCCTCTGTAACTTTCCCATCTAGTGCTGCCCTCAGTGACCTATTGATCTAGTAGCATGTCATACTCACTGCATCTGCCCAGAAAATCTTTGCAAGTCCAGTATTCAACCTGAGACATCGCGCTTTCTCTGCAATAAACCTATTCATCCTTTTAGCCACACCATTTTGCTATGGTGTCTTGCGTACTACGAAATGTCTCCTTATACCATGCTGCTCATAGAATTCCCTGAACTCATCGTTTGTATACTTAGTGCCATTATTTGTCCTGAGGCACTTAACCTTCTTCCCAGTTTGGTTCTCTACTTTAGCTTTCCACAATTTGAACTTGGCAAACGTCTTTAATTTGTGCTACATGAAGCACACTCAAACCTTTCTAGAGAAATCATTAATAAAGATGAAGAAATACATATGTCCTGCCCATGACGTTTTCCTCACTAGTCCCCATACATCAAAATGAACATAGTTTAGAATGCCCTCTGTCTTGTGTGTGGTTGTCCTGAATTGTACCTAATTATGCTTCCTTAGAACACAAAACTTATAGAGATCAAGTTTGCACGTTTTGACACTGTTGGGTCATGGATCAACTCTACAGAACAGGCCCAATAGCTGACTAGGCCAAGTTAAAGCCCACTTGCGTCAGAGCCCGAGAGCGCCTCAAGCCTCGAGCATCCGAGAGCGCCTTAGGCCTCGAGAATCTGAGACTGAGGATTCAGATTCGAGAAGTCCAAGACCTTCGAGACTTCCGAGTCCGAGGCCTCCGAGACCCTAGAATTTAGGGATCAAGAATTTGAATTCATGAGACCCGATCTTATCTATCCAATTCAAATGCCAAACACCTGGAATCACGTAATCAGATACACTATCTACGGGAATTCGGAATTCAAACTCCATAACAACCAAATCCTATCTTGATCTCCTTAGATCTTGAGACGGATAACTACTCAAATCCCTCGATAACAAACTGCCTCGCAGAAAATCAGGGAAGAGTCAGTCATTGGTTAAGGGACTATCACTCCATGCCTATATAACACAAGCCATACAACACATTTGGGTAACGTAACTTTTGCACCCTACGCTTTTGTTGCTCTCTATTATTACTCTCTACAGCAAACACTGACTTAGGCATCGGAGTGGCCCCGCCGGCTCACCCCCGGTCTCTTTGATCCTATTGTCTCTCTCATTGTGCAGGCCAATTTACACTTGGAGCACTCGAACCAGGAATCCAACAAGCGTGCCACGTCATCAATCAAAAACTGTGTTTCAACAGTTTGGCGCCGTCTGTGGGAACGATTTTTCAGTCGATTCTCATTCATCCAAAATTTGATATGGTGAACACACACTCATCACACTCACTGCGTCCTCCTCCTAGCGCTCCTAGAGCGTCCAATGACCCAAAATTAAGGGACTTCCTCAAGTCTATGGCGGAGTCCATGGAATTTCTCAGGAAACAAAACGAGGATCTCATGAAGCAAAATGAGAACCTGGAAAACCGGCTCACTGCAGCCGAGGCTCGAAGCAGCCAGAAGGAAAGAGAACATGCCGAAAGGCATGAGAAGGAAAGGCGAGAAAAAGTTCGTCAAGGAAAGCGGCCTATTAATCCTCATCAAGAGGATAACGAAAGCACAGTCCAAGGAGATAACGAAGAGAACCGCAATAAGTCTTACCGTGTGGAGACTAAGAATGGAAGATCACAGGGGGACAGGTCTCGAAGTGATAGGTCCCTACACGGGGACTCTCGCCGTGAAAGGCATGAAGGAGAAAGGTCTCATCGATCGAGGCGACACTGAGACCAGTCAAAACATGATGAGTCTCAACACAGCATCCATGACGAGAAGATGAAAGACCTGGAAGACAAGTACTCCTGGATTCTCCGACAGATCAATGGGGAAGAGCCGGAACTCTTAGCATGGGACATGCTTGAAGACGATAACCTCCCATTCATCGGGCGGGTAAAGAGGTTTCGCATGCCTGACAAGTTCAAAATGCCTCGGATCGAGAAGTACGACGGAAGCGGAGACCCGCAGGCTCACTTGGAAGGTTTTCAAGAGCACATTATTCTGCATGGCACTCCGGATGAGATCGCATGCAGAGCCTTTCCTTTGACCTTGACGGGAGTGGCGAAGGACTGGTTTACTGATCTTCCTCCAAAGTTAGTAGGTACCTTCAAGGAGTTGGGACGCTTGTTCCTAACTCAGTTCCTGGCAACATGGAAAAGGAAGAAGAGCACCACCTGCTTACTAACTCTGCGCCAAGGGAAAGAAGAAAGCCTCAAAGATTTTATGCTTCGATTTAACAGAGAGAAGCTTGAGGTGGACAGCCCAGACGAAAAAACATTGCTTAACGCATTAATGATGGGCGTAAGGGCGGATGGACCCTTGATGGCTGAAATAGGCAGGAAGAACGTTCAAAAGGTCACTCTTCCCCAATTCATGAAGCTGACCGAGGAGTTCATCCACCAAGAGGAACTGGTGGGAACACTCCTTAAGGCTCAGACATTGGAAGAACAGGCCAAGCAGGAAAACAAGAAGGCCTCGACGGTTCCCAAGCCGAAGGAAGAGAAGAACCCCTGAAAAGGAGAAAAGAAGTCAGGACCACTATTCAAAAGTGAGTCTCACAAGACGAAACTGCCGAGGTTCCAACATGAAGTATTTACCCCTTTGAACGCCAGTTATACCGAGGTGTTCACAGACATTAAGGGGGATCTAGAATTTAGATGGCCACCGAAGATGAGGACCAACCCGTACAGGCGGGATCAGAATAAGTTCTGTGAATACCATGCTGACCATGGACATTTGACAGAAGACTGCATGTCTCTCCATCGAGAGATCGAGAATCTTGTGAAAAATGGGAAGTTGATCAGATTCCTTGCACAGGAAAGGGCCCGAGAAGCGAATCAGCAAGGACGCTTGAAAGGCGGTCGAGAAGGTCTCGAACATGCTGAACCGAGACGCCGAGACCAGGCACCGAGAGAGGGTCCGTATGACCGAGAAGATGCACAGAGGAATGCTCAAGAAGTGCAGAGACCTATCCAAAATCAGGAAGTAGTCAGGGAGATTCACACCATTTCCGATGGAATTGCTGGTGGTGGGGAGTCTAACTCGGCTAGAAAGGCGTATACTAGAAGCATACAGGGCCAGGAGGTGTATTCTTTACACAGGCCCACGAAGGCAGCAAAAATAGAGTTGGTGGTGTTGTCCTTCTCAGAAGAAGATGCTCGGGGGGTTGTGATGCCCCACGACGATGCACTGGTAGTAACACTAACAGTAGCCAACCATGGGATCCATCGAATCCTGGTTGACAACGGGAGCTCTGCTGATATCCTGTATTGGCCAGCTTTCCAACAGATGGGAATTGATCACGACAGGATCTAACCGTTCGGATCTTCGCTAGTCGGATTTGGCGGAGAAGTAGTATACCCCATAGGGATCATCCCCTTACCGGTAATAGCAGGAACAACGCCCAGGCTATCCACTGTGATGGTGGACTTCTTGGTGATCGACCGACCCTCCGCTTACAATGCTATCGTCGGTCGACCAGCGTTGAACAAGTTGAGAGCAGCGACCTTAACTTACCACCTTATGATGAAGTTCCCAACAGAGGAAGGGGTTGGAGTAGTATGGGGAGATCAACTCGCAGCGAGGAAGTGTTACAACATCTCCATGAAGAAGATCTCGGACCCGACCACACTCACCGTGGCCTCGGTGTCTGAGGCCAAAGGAAAGCCAGCAGAGCCGCTCGAGGAGGTGTCGATAGGAGAAGGAAGGGTCCTACAGATAGGGACGTGTCTTACCAACGAAGTTCGAGAAGGCCTCGTGAATTTTCTCCATAGGAATATGGAGGTATTCGCTTGGTCACATGAAGACATGCCGGGAATCAGCCCCACGAGATCGTCCATGTTTTAAATGTGGATCCGGACACGAAGCCAGTGAAGCAGAAGAGAAGGAAGTTCGCACCGGAAAGGGTCGAGGCCATAACTGTGGAAGTTGAGAAGCTCCTAAAGGCGCAGTTCATCCAGGAGGTCCATTACCCCAATTGGTTGGCCAATGTAGTCTTGGTGAAGAAATCCAACAGTAGATGGAGGATGTGCGTGGACTTCACCAACCTAAACAAAGCCTGTCCCAAAGACAGCTTCCCTCTCCTGCGTATCGACACACTGGTTGACTCTACCTCTGGGTACGAGTTGCTCAGTTTCATGGATGCCTTTTCTGGCTACAATCAGATCCTCATGCATCTAGAAGATCGAGAGAAGACTGCGTTCATCACCGATCGAGGCCTTTATTGCTATAAGGTCATGCCTTTCGGTTTAAAGAACATAGGGGCTGTGTACCAGTGGCTTGTGAACAAAATGTTCCAAGCTCAGATTGGAAGGAACATGGAGGTGTACGTGGACGACATGTGGTGAAAAGCATGAAGTCGGTTAGCCATATCCATGACCTCTACGAGGCGTTCGAGATGCTGAAGTAGTACGGGATGAAATTGAATCCCCCAAAGTGTGCATTTGGGGTATCCTCGGGGAAGTTCCTGGGCTACATGGTCTCTAGCAGAGGAATCGAGGCCAATCCCGAGAAGATCCAAGCCATACTAGAAATGCAGTCCCCAAAGACTATGAAGCAACTCCAACAGCTGATTGGAAGGCTAGCAGCCTTGAACCGGTTCATTTCTCGATCCATTGACAAGTGTCTCCCTTTCTTCAAGATCTTGAGGAAGGCCTTTGAGTGGTCTAGTGAATGCGAGGAAGCCTTTTCTCAGCTGAAAAGGTACTTGACGAGCTCTCCTCTGCTGAGTCGGACTGTCCCAGGTGAGGTATTATACCTATACTTGGCAGTCTCTACCATGGTAATCAGCGCAGCCCTAATCAGAGAAGATGAAGGGATACAAAAGCCTGTGTACTTCGTGAGCAAGGCACTACACGGGGCAGAGGAGAGATATCCCCAAATCGAGAAGCTAGCGTTCGCTCTTGTCATGGCCTCGAGGAAACTCCGGCCATACTTTCAAGCTCATACCATCCGAGTCCTCACGGAATACCCATTCAGAAAGGTGATGCAGAAGCTGGATCTATCAGGAAGGTTGGCAAACTGGGCCATCGAACTGGAACAGTTCGACCTCGAGTTCGTCCCCAGGAATGCAATCAAAGGCTAGGCCCATGCGGATTTTCTAGCTGAATTCACAAACCTGCCGAAAGTAGAAGAACCGGAGATGGAATGGAAGTGGATCGTCTATGTTGATGGCTCGTCGACAAAGAAGAATGGAGGAGCCGGAATAGTGCTCGTTACTCCGGAAGGGGAAGAATTGAATGGTTCCTTGAGACTAGAATTCAGGACCACCAACAATGAAGCCGAGTACGAAGCTATCATAGCAGGCCTCGGACTGGCCCTCGAACTTGGAGCTGAGTCCATGGAAGTTCGGAGCGACTCTCAAGTCATCGTGGGTCATATCTGAGGAGAATTTGAAGCAAAAGGAGAAAAGATGAAGAAGTATCTCGCGAAGGTACAAGGCATGAAAGCTTCTTTTCAGAAGTTCAGCATCACGAAGATCCCCCGGGAAGATAACGAGAAGGCAGATCGCTTGGCCCGAATGGCCTCTGCCCAAAACACTGAGACCAAGGAAAACGCAGAAAACATTCGAAGTCTGAGACACTCCTTGATATCCGACGAGGCCTCGGTTGTAACCTCAATCGATGAGGTCTTGGATTGGAGGAAGGAAATCATCGACTACCTGTAGAACGGAACCTTACCATCCGAGAAGAGGTCTACAGTACAATTGAGAATGAGAGCGGGGAGGTTCACGATGGTAAATGGATCGCTCTACAAGAGGGGGTTCACATTGCCTCTACTAAAATGCGTCTCTCCCGAGGAAGAAAATTATATACTCCGAGAAATTCATGAAGGAATCTGTGGAAACTATTCAGGAGCAAGGGTGCTAGCACACAAGGCCGTAAGAGCAGGGTTCTATTGGCCTAATATGAACAAAAACTCAATGAAAATCGTCCGAAATTGTGACAAGTGCCAAAGATTCGCCAACATCACCAAACAACCCCCGGAAGAGTTGAGTTCAATTTCTTCTCCTTGGCCCTTCTCACAATGGGGGGTAGACATAGTGGGACCATTGCCTCGAGGAAAGGGGGGTGTTCGATTTGCTGTGGTTGCAGTAGACTATTTCACTAAATGGGTGGAAGTTGAGCCCCTAGTAAACATAACGGCCAAAAGCATCGAGCGATTCCTATGGAAGAATGTCGTCTACCGCTACGGTGTGCCGCATGCATTTGTCACTGACAATGGAAAACAGTTCGACTGCGAACCATTCCGGAAGTGGTGTGCCGAACTTCACATAAGGAATTACTTCTCGTCTCCTGGGCATCCTCAGGCAAACGGGCAAGTAGAAGTTACCAACAAGACTATTTTCAAACTTTTGAAAAAAAAGTTGGGTAACAGGAAAGGAGATTGGGCAGACGATCTCCCGGAAGTCCTATGGGCGTATCGAACTACGAGGAAGACTCCTACAGAAGAAACCCCTTACACTCTGGCATTCAGAACTGAAGCAATCATTCCAGCAGAGCTGGGGTCGGGAAGCCTCAGGGTGGAATCATACAAAGCCGAGAGCAACGATGAAGGACTCAAACTTCACTTGGACTTGCTGCAGGAGAAGCGGGATCACGCTCAGATCACTATGTTGGCTTATCAGGAAAGGAGGGCAAGGTACTTTAACAGGAAGGTGAAGCCTCGAAACTTCAAGGTTGGAGATTTGGTTTTGCGCAAGGTTACCCTCGCCACCAAAGACTCAACAGAAGGAAAGCTAGCTCAAAGCTGGGAAGGTCCCTACAAGATGATCAGCTGCCAGAGGCCTGGAGCATACTACCTGGAAGACTCTGCAGGGAAGGTCCTTCTAAGGCCGTGGAATGCGCAACATCTTAAAAGATATTTCTTTTAAGATGATGTAATTTATCTTTATTTTATGCTTTGATTATTTTCATTTTAGCATGAATTAAGTCAATAAAGAAATTCTCGGAGTTTATCTTCGTATGCTTTTGAAATCAATCGAAACAAATACCAAGAGATTGGTCGGACCAAATCGAGACCTCGGTCTTCACCAGGTCGATTGGTCCGAGACCTACTCTTAAACTAGGAAACTAAGTGTTCAGGGGATCGATCCGAGGCATGGTCTTCATCAGCACGGTAACCGAGACCTAACACTTAATCATGAATACACATCTCATGTTGTCGGATAGATCGATGCCGAGCCAACCTGGTCTTCACCAGGCGATTTGATCCGAGACCCAACACTTGAGCAGGAATACATGTGTACTAAGTGCTTGGCCGGACCAATTCGAGACTTGGTCTTCACCAGGCCGATTGGTCCGAGACCTACTCTTAGACCAGGAACTAAGTGTTCAGAAAATCGATCCGAGGCCTAGTCTTCATCGGCACGGTTTATCGAGATTTGACACTTAGCCGGATCAATTCGTGACCTGATCTTCATCAGGCTGATTGGCTCGAGACCTAACGCTTAATCAGGAATATGCATATTAAGTATTGGTTAGGTCGGTCCACCACCTGATCTTCATCAGGCAGACTGACTTAACAGCCAACACTTATCAGCATGCTAAGTAGTTGGATAGGTTAGTCCACCACCTGGTCTTCACTAGGCATACTGATCTAATAACCCAACACTTAACAGGAAAGACAGACATACCAAGTAGTTGGACGGATCAACGCTCCACCTAGTCTTCACCAGGCAGGCTAATCCGAGAACCAACACTTGAAAGCAAAACAAGAATCAGGAAATCATGGGCACAAACTCGAAACATCCGAGACCCATGTCCGAGGTGCCCTAGACTCATGTCTGAGACCTCTGAAACCTTAAGTGTCCGAGGCCTCCGTGACCGAGGAGTCCGAGGCGCTCTCGAAATCAAGACGCAACATTTAGAAAAATTTCTAAGTATTGGGAAAAGACTAAGCTCACAGTCTAAAATGGAAAATCTTAATAATATAGCAAAGTATAAAGGAAAACATTCATTGAAACTCGCTATCTTATTAATGAATATATATCTACATAGGAAAAACAATTATGGAATTGTACAAAGAAAATACATATACAAGTTATCTACTGATCCCCCAGGGGAGTGACAGGGGGATCTTGTTCAGCAGGATTAGCCCCGGCATTCCCAGATGCCTCCCTAGCTTCTCTGTCTTCCTTAGCGGCCTCGGGCTCAGGGGTAGGTGGATGATAGTCGAACTCAGCTATCCCTGCAGCGTCAGGCATCTCTTCTTGCCCTAAGGAGTTCAAACGACGCATGGCCTCGGTGGTGCAGGGGATGTCTTCAATATTCACCGAGTTGAGGTCCACTCTCTGGGCTGGGTCCCTCCACCAAGCTCTGAACGTCTCGAATCCAAGATGGATCCCATCGGCCCAAGTAGCGTCTCTGACCCTCGAAGCGAAAGATAGCTGATGCAGATAATCGGCCGCCTTCGCTTGGGCCTTCTTCAGCCTGAGCCTTAACTTCTTGTGTTCGCCATAGAAATGCTTGTACCTCTCCTCGGTGACAAGCTTGCCGTTCGAGACCCTCTCGACCAAGGCCTGGCTCTCCTGCAGCTGTTCGAGAGTCTCGGTGTGCTTCTCCTCAAGCTGCCCCAACTCCTCCTTGAGAATGGAGTGGTCCTCCTGGAGCTCCGCGTGCTCAGTCTGCAGAGCGGTGTGGCTTTCTTGGAGAGCTGAATGCCTGGCTCGCATGCCCTTGAACTCCTCGAACATTGTGGCGAGCTCAGCCTTGGCTCGATCCCTGACCATGGAGGCATCAGAAGCCTTGCACTCCATTATCTTCGAGTGCTCCCTGAGAACTCGAAGATCGTCTTCATGCTTGGCAACCACCGCCTTAAGCCTGGCGTTTTCCACTTCAGCCTCCGCCAGCTTCTTCCTAAGGTCCTCTGCTCCGTCGTCGGTGGTTGAGACCTTCTTGAAGTAGCAGTAAAGGATGGTCGATCTAAGGAAGGCCTACAAGTGAAGAACACAATATTAGATTAAAACAAACAGTACGAAATAATAAACCAAGCGATGGAGTACTTACCAAGAATTGCATGGTCAGCATCTCCTCTTTCATGCCTCGGGCCGAGACGTCGCGCCTCTTCAGCTGGAGGTTCTCGTGGTCAACCAGGTCTACCACGGCCTTGAAGGGATTTCCCTTCAAATTTCCTCTGATCTTGGCCAACTTCCCCCTGAACGTCCAGTTGGCCCCTTCTGGCTGAACCTCAGCCGTGCTCTCGGAGGACCCGAAAGCCTCGGGTGCCCTGAAAGCTCGAGGCCTCTTCAAAACAGAGGCCCTCTCAACTTCGTCGAGACTCAGGCACCAAGGCCTCTTCGGAGTTGGAGCTCGAGAAGAAGCCCCTTGTTTCGGGATTGTGGACAAAGGTTTTCTGGGGGTCTGTGCAGCAACCACCGTAGAAGGCCCCATGTTGTCATCTGCCATCCCAACTGAGTCCTCGGATTCCACGTCGATATCCTTTAAGATATGCTGGATGTTCGAGCCCATGGGGTGGTTTAGCACGGAAGGAATCGGCCCCTCTAGCACTTATAAGGGCTCTTCAACCAGCCCCGTGACGTTCACTGGGACTGCGAGGACTGGCTCATTGGCCAAAAATGCTGCAACCTCTTCCACTCGAGGCACAGAGGGGGGAGGCGCTTGACTCCTTCGAGTGGCTAAAAAGCCCACCACATTTTTTGTCTGGGCAGTTGGAATGGCAGTCTCGATCATAGGTGCTGCAGGCTCGACCGCTGGGACAGTTGGTTCAGTCTCCTTTTTCAGCTTCCTCCTTTTGACAAGAAGGGCCTCAATCACCTGGATGTCCGACTCCTCAACAGGGACCTCGACAGCGGGGGTTGGCTCAAGGGTGGCCGTGACAGGCTCCTCTACCTCTGACTCATCCTCCTCTTCAGCAAGCTTCAGAGCCCTGACCACCCTTGGAGGGTCCCTGACCTTCTTTCCCTCCGCCACCGAGCTCTTCTTGGCCGGTGGCGCTATTGGGAGGGTTGGTGGAGTAGGAGGTCTCGGCTCCCGAATCTTGAAATGCCCACCAGTTTGGATGGGGTAGACGACCTTCTTGGGCTTCTCGGGCTCGATCGATATGCCCTTGCCCTTGTCGACTCTCTTAACTTTGCCCTTGCCAGCATCTTGGGCTTGATCATTTTGGAGGGTGGCACTCCGGGTATTCGCCGCTGGAGGGCTCAAATTGGCAGGACCCCAGACGAACTCATCCCTCAGCGCAACCGCCACGTGACCAGCGGGCGCGTAAACCAATTCCATAAGTCTCGGCACCGTGCCGAGCACGGCGTAATTTAGGCATGACTCGTGCTTTCGAGTCCATTGGAGGACCTCGTTAACCTGAGCCAGTTCATTTGGCGTCAGGCGAGGTTCTTGGGAACCCTTCTCGAAAAGCGAGTTCACTTCCAGGGGAACCCTGATCTCTGAGGCCTTCTTTGTAGGGGCAAACTCCCACTGCCCCGAGGCGAAAAAGTACTTACTCTTCCACCCTCGATTGCTGGAGTATTTGGTCTTCAGGGTTATCAGTTTACCTCTTCAGGTCTGGATGTTGTACACTCCGCCCCCTGGGTTCTTATGAATGCGATGTAAGTGCAGAAACTCCTTTACAGTCAGCTGGCACTCCTTACCCAAGGCGAGAGGCCACAACACCATGCAGCTGAAGAGATACCTCCACGCGTTAGGAGCGAGCTGGTGGGGAGCCAAGTCCAAATAATTGAGTAGCTCTCGAACCATTGGCAGGAAGGGAAGACGAAAGCCTGCTCGAAACATGGCCTCGTACACACAGACCTCATGACGGTCTGAATGTACAATGGCACCATCCTTCTTGTCATCAAACTATAGTGTGATGAACGGAGGGATGAAGCATTCCCTTCAGATCCGACGCTCATCGGCCCTTGATAGTTTGCTTTCCCACGTAGCAGGGTGGGCGTCACCAAGTCCATTAGAATCCTCACCGCCTCTTGGCATTTTTTGAGAAGTGTTAACAAAGGAAGAAGAAAGCAAGAAAAGTAAGAACAGAGGGCTCTGAAGAAACACAAGAGCTTGCAGAAAAGAAAAGTAAAGGGTGAAAAATTCAGAGTACAGAATTTATAGGGAAAGCAGAGAAGATGAGGTGTCGGCGTGGTTTAAAAGAGGGCAGCGAAGAGACGTACCTCGAATCCCTGAAAAAGCGCCTTGATTTCTCGACGGCTGGTCAGTCATAATGACTGACAGCTGACAGCCGCTCGAGCAGCCACTCCGAGATCAACACGTGGCATAGCCTCGAGAAACTGAATCGCCGCATTAAATGCTCGGCACTTCCTCGAGCAACCCAAGTGTCTCGAACTATTTGGGAGGGAAATTTCAAAAATTTTCCCCCCAAAAGTATTTTTGAAACTCGACTGTTTCCCGCCTCGGCCCCGCCAAGACCTATTCTCTCGACTAGGCCTCAAATTCTGTCATGACTCGAGAACCATCAAAACGACGGAGTTAGAGTATGCCTCGAGAGCTTGATCCATTCTTCTGAAACACTGGAATTTCCATAGTCCTCCAGACAAGAAAATTGGGGGGTAATTGTTGGGTCATGGATCAACTCTACAGAACAGGCCCAATAGCTCACTGGGCCAAGTTAAAGCCCACTTGCGTCAGAGCCCGAGAGCGTCTCAGGCCTTAAGCATCCGAGAGCGCCTCAGGCCTCGAGAATCCGAGACCGAGGATTCAGATTCGAGAAGTTCGAGACCTTTGAGACTTTCGAGTCTGAGGCCTCCGAGGTCCTGGAATTTAGGGATCAAGAATTTGAATTCATGAGACCCGATCTTATCTATCCAATTCAAATGCCAAGCACCTGGAATCATGGAATCAGATACACTATCTACGGGAATTCGGAATTCAAACTCTATAACAACCAAATCCTATCTTGATCTCCTTAGATCTTGAGACGAATAACTACTCAAATCCCTCGATAACAAACTGCCTCGCAGAAAATTAGGGAAGAGTCGGTCACTGGTTAAGGGACTATCGCTCCATGCCTATATAACACAAGCCATACCACACATTTGGGTAACGCAACTTTTTCACCCTTACGCTTTTGTTGCTCTCTATTATTACTCTCTACAGCAAACACTGACTTAGGCATCGGAGTGGCCCTGCCGGCTCACCCTCGGTCTCTTTGATCCTATTGTCTCTCTCATTGTGTAGGCCAATTTACACTTTGAGCACTTGAACCAGGAATCCAACAAGCGTGCCACGTCATCAATTAGAAATTGTGTTTCAACAGACACCTTTCAACAGATTTCTCTTATGATGCTCCAACATGCCCCACTCACTCATATGACCCAACCGCATATGCCACAAAATAGTACAATCGGACTTAGGCTCCATAGAGGTGATTCTACCTATAACTGTACTTCCCAACAATTTATACATATTCTTTGAACTTTTCTGCCTCTTCATCACTACCACCACACCCTTAGTCACCTTCATTACTCTACCTTCAGACTTATAACCATAACCGTTTGAGTCAAAGGTGCCTAATTAAATCAAATTATTTTGCACTTCTAATACATGTCTAACATCACATAAAGTTCTAACCACACTATCAAACATTTTAATTCTAATATTACCTATGCCAATAATTTTGCAATGTGCACCATTATTGATGTAGATCAGACAGAGTTCGGAGCCTCTCTGTTACTGCGCTCAATCGCACCAATGACTGCAATCGATCGCAAAACTGGAGCCCCAGACTCAATAGCTTCTGAGGAAGCGACCAATGATGGGGGATCGATCGTACTAGTCGAGCGCCCAAGTGCGCTCGATCGCACCTGTGACTATGCTCAAGCGCACATGAGGCTCTATGTTATATTTCTGCATTTTAGTTATTAAACGGCTGTTATTTCTTTGTTTTAGCAGTATTAGGGTTTTGGGAGTCTTTATTTCGTTATTTTATTAGGTTTAGGGTTATGGGGGGTATTTATGTAATATTTTAATAGGTTTAGGGTTTGTGGCTATAAATATATGCTTATAGCCTCCAAACAATTAAGTTGTTGTTTATTATCAGTTTTCTCTAAATAAGAATCTCAGAGTTGAGCTTTCTTCCCGTTTTTCCCTTAAAATCGTAGATAGACTCTAGATTTTGAGAAGAGTTCTTAGATTGTTAATAGACTCATGATCTAGAATTATGTATCCATTGCTTATTGTTGTTCTTCATTGCAGCCCACTAAGTCGCGCTGCATTAGTTGGTATCAAAGCTCAGTTACTTTCCATGAATGGGGAGGAGCAACTGCTTTGTAGACATGAACGAGGTGTACGCACACACAAAGACAACACCTAAGTAGTAACCGGTAATTTGTTTGCGGCACATGGGTCGTGGGCCAAACAATTGTCGTTGCCAACCAAGACCGCACTTTGCGGTGGCGAAAGGCAAAATTAAAGCTAAAACCCGACAATACAAGTAGGATCAATTTCGGGTATTGTAGGATCGATGTGAAACCTCGCCTACCCAAATATCCAACTTGTATCATCACAAAGGGAATGGATCTAGAAACCATTCTGCGGAGCGCCGAACTCACCGACATCAACACCATGCACAAGCTCATGCCACTCGGTGGGTGGACGGGTCCAAACTCAAGATTCCAGAATTCCCAGGGGTTACAAGATTCAGAATTTTGGTATTGGACTTTGGTTGTTGAAGAGTTTTTTGAAGTCAACGGAGTGGCCAATGCACAACAAGTCCCTTTGGTGGTACTCACATTCCGGGGAGTAGTTGCTGCGTGGTGGCAACATCTGAACCAACGTAGGAGGCGACAAGGCAAATTGAAGATCAATAGTTGGGAGCAACTATTGAAAAGGATAATAGATGCTTTCGTGCTCCAAGATTATACCATGGGCAAACAGCCACAAGATTAAAGACAAGGGTCTACGGCTGTGATGAAAAAATTAGAAAATTCTGACAAAAAAAGGGTGTTTTGGGAAACACAAAGTGTGGCGAAGAGTCCACCACCTGCCAATTGGCCTCGTACTTTCCAACCACAAATCCATACACCGAGTTCATATTCTGTGGAGGAAGAAAAAGAATCTGTGGATGGAGTGTGTCTGGAATCCGAAATCATTGATGAGGAGTTCAAACATGAATGCGTTGATGATGAAGATACTTCACAAGGGTTTGTAAATTGGAATACTCCACCAGTCTGTGATGATGACGTCAATGAAGAAGAGCCAATTGAAGAACCTTTGGCATCCGAGGAAGAGTACGAAGAATATGGGTTGCATCCTATGTTTAGTGGCCTCTACCCCAATGAAGATGACCAATTGGAAGATGAAGAGCCCACGGATGACATCGCCGATTATGAAGAAGATGACATCACTGATTATGAAGAGGTTGATGAAGGCCTTTTAGGTGAGGTGTCTAATTATAATGAAGAAGAGGTTGAGTATGTTGATTTCCTTGGTGTTGAAGATATTTTAAATTCTCCTAATAATGATGTTGATGAATTTTTATGGATGAGGAGAATTATATGTTCATAAAGGAAGTAACAGTTGATCCGTTAGTGAGCATTTTCATGGCACATGGGAGAGAAAAGGAACAAGAAAAATATGGCAAATCCAAAGAATTGACAAGTGGTGTGTGGGGTGTTGACGACAGACATCAAAGTATTCCGATGATGAGAAGCGTCACACTTACTTTGGGATGTTGCCTTGTTTTGATCTTGAGGAAGGACGAGTGGAATGAGTTGACCGGACACCCAAAGGACAGTGGAAAAGACCGGCCGAATTCGAGGACGAATTCTCTCCAACCATGGGGAGGATGATGCAGATCAGATAGAGTTTGGAGCCTCTCTATTACTGCGCTCGATAGCACCAATGACTGCGATCGATCGCAGAATTGGAGCTCTAGAATCAATAGCTTCTGAGGAAGCGACCAATGACGGGGGATCGATCACACTAGTCGAGCGCCCAAGTGCGCTCGATTGCACCTGTGACTGCGCTTGAGTGCACACGGGGCTCTATGTTATATTTCTGCGTTTTAGTTATTAAATTGCCGTTATTTCTTTGTTTTAGCAGTATTAGGGTTTTGAGAGTCTTTATTTCGTTATTTTGTTATGTTTAGGGTTATGGGGGGTATTTATGTAATATTTTAATAGGTTTAGGGTTTGTGGATATAAATATATGCTTATAGCCTCCAAACAATTCAGTTGTTGTTTATTATCAGTTTTCTCTAAATAAGAATCTCAGATTTGAGCTTTCTTCCCGTTTTTTTCTTAAAATCGTAGATAGACTCTAGATTTTGAGAAGAGTTCTTAGATCGTTAATAGACTCACGATCTAGAATTACATATCCGCTGCTTATTGTTGTTCTTCGCTACAGCCCACTAAGTCGCGCTGCATCAATTATCCATAGTAACTATACTAGAATTAATTGACCTATAGGTGTCAAACCAATCTCTGTTGGGCGTCACATGAAATGAACATATTGAATCTAGAATCCAAGAATCCATAGATGCTTTGAATTGGATGCAACAGAAAGCATATCATCATCAACATCGTCAGAATTGTCTTCCACTATGTTTGCAGATTTTGAGGAACCTTCATTCTTGTCATTGTTGTTCTTTTTCTAGTCTGGACAGTCCCACTTTATGTGCCATTTCTTTCCGCACTTATAACAATTGATGTCCATCCTCCTCCTGGACTTTGGCTGAGAATTCTTGCCTTTCGAATCACCCTTATTACTACTTTTTCAACTCTCATAGTTACCCTTTACAACTAGCCCTTCTCCTTGAGAATTTTCATCAATATTTTTCTTCCTTTAATGAAAAGCCAACAGGGCTCCTGTAATGTCCTCTAACTGCAAGGACTCTTTCCCCCATGTCAGAGTTGTAACCAAATTCTCATACGTAGGAGAAGTTAGGAGTGAATTTAATAGCATCAACGCCTTGTCTTTGTCTTCGAACTTCACATCAATCCTCTTCAAATCACTGATTACCTGATTGAACACGTTGATGTGTTGGCTCATATTCGAGCCCTCCGTCATCTTCAACCCGTACAACCGCTGCTTTAGATAGAGCTTGTTCGTTAATGACTTTGACATATACTGACTTTCCAGTTTCAACCAATTGCCACCAGAGATTCTTTGTCCATGACATGATACATCACGTCATCTCCTAGACAAAGCCAAATAGTAGCCATAGCTTTCGCCTCAAGTTCCTTCAATCTATGTCCACCATCCCTTTTAGTTTCGTCCCATATAGCGCCTTCATCATCCCTTGTTGCACCAACAAATCCTTGACACGTCTCTACCATAACCTGAAATTACTGGATCCATCGAACTTCATCACGTTGAATTTCGCAGAAGATGTGTCAATCCTAGCCATCGTAAAACTTGGCTCTAATATCAATTGTTGTTACTGTTTTCAACACAGATTTAACGTGGTTTGGCAATGTGCCTACGTCCACAGGAGAGAAAGTGCAGCTATATTTTACTATTCAATTATTTAGGGTTACAAAATAACATATTTATAGGAAAACCCTAATTATAAGTATTTTGAAATACCCCAAAATACCCCTACAGCTTATTTGTCCGTATGCCCACATAAACTAATTACACCCAATGGGCCAGTAGTAGAATATGAGTTGCTTGTTCCAACACCGATTCACCGATCGACCTCTCTGAACCCCTCCTTCCTTGCACTCGATGCTCGCCGAGATGATTTTGTGTCTTTTGGCCCAATCCGGTAGCCCATTCTATATCTCTGACCATGGAGGCTCAAGCTCCAAAGGTTGCTATGGTGGCCTATAAGTCTTATTATGTAAATATTGGATGGAGACTTGGAAAAAAGAAAGTTGGAAAAATAATAATTTAAAGAAAATAGATAATAAAATAAAAAAGCTATTAGTGTTTGTATTAAAAATGTAATAGGTAAAAAGAGAAGTGTCATTACATTAGGTAAAATATATGTTGCTCCTAGAGGTACTCTAAGATAGGTCGAGTAAGGTGGGTTCAATTTAGAAGTAAGTTGAGTTCAAATTTAAGGATAAAATTTGAAATTAAATGACATTGTTTAATTTTTAAAAACTTTTGTCTAGAGTCTCCAAGGGGTAGCTCAATTAGCTGTAGATCACGCCTTATAAAGCCGATGTCATTAGTTCGAATCCCCCATCCCCCTTCTCTTGTGTCACATGTCAAAAAAAAAAAAAAAAAACTTTCGTCTAGACAATTCAAAAAGTGTTTATAATGGGATGGATGCGGTATTACTTTTGTTAATTAATGTGATTTGACCTTTTTTTATTTTACTTTTTTAAAAAATAATATCTATCATTAGATTCCTGTAAGAAAATGATCCTTATATGTCATTCACATTTATATGGTTAAATCACTACTTCCATTTGGGAAATACAGATGAAGTCAAATGGTTAAATCACTACATCCATCTTTATAAATGTTACTCTTGTCGAAGTAGGTAGCCTTATGAATGATAATGGGTTTGTTCTTGAGAATAACAATCTCATTTGTAAACCTTCTCCATATGAAGATGATGAAGCTATATTTATGTCTTCAATTTTTTTCATGCAGATATTGGAGTGGCAAGATAGTGATGTTGCTAATCTTCCAGGAGTTATTGCTCTTTTAGCTGGTCTACTGATGTGGCTAACATCACTTTATCCAGTCAGAAGGCAGAAGTTTGAATTGTTCTTCTACACCCACCAACTCTATGTAGTCTTTCTTGTCTTTTTTGTTTTGCACGTTGGTGATGCCGTTTTTAGTGCAGTTGCTGGAGGAATTCTTCTGTTTATACTTGATCGCTTTCTAAGATTCTGCCAATCAAGAAGGACTGTTGGTATAATTTCAGCCAAGTGTCTTCCCTGTGGAGCTGTGGAATTGATCATTTCAAAGCCTGCAAGTAATAGTGATTCCCCACAAATTTATAATCTCCTTGTTTATTTTCTATATCCATATCTATGACACTCTTTTTCTCTTGACAAAGTAGATCTACGGTACAATGCCCTCAGTTTTATTTTCCTTCAAGTTCGGGAATTATCTTGGCTACAGTGGCATCCTTTTAGTGTTTCATCTAGTCCTCAAGATGGTCAATATCATCTCTCCATTCTCATAAAGGGTCTCGGTGAATGGACAACAAAGCTTAAAGAAAATCTCTTGAGTACTTCTTCTGAAACAAAGATTACAACTTCAGTTGAGGGGCCTTACGGGCACGATTCACCCTATCACTTGATGTATGCGTTTACTACTTTACTGCATATATATTCAGCTTTATTCTTAGGGCTAGTAACTTTTTTAGTATGTACTTAGGTTTCTACTTTTTTTTTTTTTTTTTTTTTTTTTATCTAGGTTTTAATTTGTGTCACAGATGATACTTAACTTATGGGTAAATACCTGTTTAGTACCACCGTCATCATTTTGTCAATCAAATTAACGGACTACCATGTGTTGTAACAAAAACATGACACATGTTCTAACAAAAAAAAAAAAAAAAAATCATTTCATAAAAATAATTTAAAAAATCAAAACTTGAAAGAAGAAAAAACCAAATATGGGATGGTCGGGCAATCCCATTTTGGTCATTGAGGTTGGCTAAGCCACCCCAGGGCAAATATGGAGTGATCAAAATTAGTTTGGTTAATGGAATGTGACGTAGGTATTAAGTTAGTCTTTACCCATAAGTCAAGTACAATCTATGATACGATTTGAAACCTAGATTAAAAATAAAAAAGTAAAAACCTAGGTATTAATTAAAAAGGTTATTAACCCTTATTTTTAATATCTTTTCTTAGTGAACTGATCACTTCACCATCTTATTCGATCTGTAGGTATGAAAACCTTGTTTTAGTAGCAGGTGGCATTGGGATTTCACCATTTCTTTCTATCTTGAGTGACATTCTTCATCGTGTAAGAGAAGGAAAACCTTGTCGACCTCGAAACATCTTGCTTGTCTGGGCTGTGAAAAAATCAAACGAGCTTCCACTTCTTTATACTGTTGACATGGAGTCCATTTGTCCGTTTTTCTCTGATAAACTAAATCTTAAGATTGACATTTATGTCACTCGGGAATCAGAACCTCCACTGGTTGGTTTAGTTATACTCTCAAAACCTTGTACTTTTCTTTATAAATTATTTCTAACATTATTTCATTCACTTTAATGGTTGTTAATTATATGCAGGAAGCGGGTAACGTTCACAACAACACTATGAACTCTTCAAATCCCTCCCCTAAGTCGGATGGATGCAGCAGCATGTCTATTTTGGTTGGTGCAGGAAATAATATATTTTCTGGACTATATTTGATCTTATCTACATTGGGGTTTGTTCTCATAATTGGTTTACTCGACATTTTCTACATAAAACCTTTTGGCATATCTTCAAGGTGGTACACAGGGCTTCTTTTCCTAATCTGCATGCCTGCAAGTGTCTTTATCTTTGGGGGTCCTGTGGTTGGTATATGGCATCTTTGGGGACGAAATGAAACCTGCATGGAGGAATGCGAGGATGATAGGCATAACGAAGTTGTAGCTCAAAAGGATCGGTCAAGTCATACAAATCTTCCGAGTTCAACCAATACTTACTATGGTTCAAGGCCAGACTTCGAAGGCATGTCATTCAATTTTATGTTCATTTTAGGATTAACTTTACAAAAACTCATTGAACTTTTTCACATTTTGAAAAGACTCTCCCAAAGTTTAAAAACTTTCAATTTCACCCATCAAACTTTTAATTTGATGCAATCTACTCCAACGTTAGGATTTGACATTAAATCCTAACCGAGGTTATGAAAAATACCAAAATACTCTCAACTTTTTCGTTTTTTTCTTTTAAAATTATTTTTAATGTGAAATTAAGGGTAAATTTAGAATTTTATAAAAGTTTCAGGGGTATAAAAGATCTTTTCGTCCATTTTAAATTTAGTTTAATGCTAAACCCTAACGGAATGGGTATATTGCATCAAATTAAAAGTTTGATAGGTGAAATTGAGAGTTTTTGAACTTTGGGAGGTATTCTCAAATCACATAGAAGTTCAGTAGTCTTTTGTGATGCTTTCCCTGAAATTTATAATGACTTTTTAACCTTTTGAGGAAACTTCACAAAGGACCCCTGAACTACAATGCGTTTTGAGAAAACTCCCATAAATTTCAAAAACTCTCAATTTCACCCCTGAAACTTTCAATTTGATGCAATTTACCCTCTTCGTCAATTTTTGCCGTTAAACCTAACAGAAAATCCTAAGAAGACCATATTACCCTTCGATTTTCCCTTTTTTTTTTAAATATATATATATATATATATGAAAAAAAGGAAAAACAAAAATGAAGAAAAAAAAAGGTCTCAAGGTGACACAACTCTTGTGATTCTTTTTATTTATAATAACTTTATTTCATTTTATTTTATGTTTCATTTGAAAATAATGGTAAATTTGGAATTTTATAAAAAAGTCAGGGGTATAATAGTCATTTTATCATTTTTAACTTTTCAAAACTAACGGAGGGGGGAACTTTGCATCAACTTAAAAGTTCAGTGGGTGAAATTGAAAGTTTTTAAAATTTGAGGGGATCTTCTCAAAATAGGTAGTACTTTATGGGTCTAAGTCGAAATTTTTCCTAACCTTTTTGTTGTACTTAATACCCTTTCCTTTGTCTTAATTAATGCAGAAATTTTTGGGTACTCATGGGAGAAATGGGGCTGTGTTAATGTCGGTGTCATTGTGTGCGGTCCTCCATCTCTTCAGTCGAGTGTTGCTAAAGAAATCAGGTCACTTAATGTTAGGAGACAACGTCATCATCCAATCTTCCATTTCAACAGCCATAGTTTCGATTTCTAGTGTTAAGAAACCCTAGATTTTGATTTTCTTAATAAATTGTATCAGCATATTTTATTTCTATTTCTCTAAAAGGCTATTCTACAACTTGGTTATCTTCCTCTTAATGTAGGCACCGTTAGAGTATATTTGATTATCCTATATTATGGGATTTGATTGTAATTTCCTACCTTTTAGGTTATCAAATTTGAATGTATTATTCTCATCTATCCTACTTTTCCCATAAATAGGAGACTGTTATATTATAAAAATCAAAAAACAAATAAGAGCAAATATGTAGCCTTTTAGGCTTTATTTTGTAGACGTGGGTCGTAGACCGAACCACATGAAATCTTTATATTTGTTTTAGGGTTAACTACTTTATTAGTACCTTAGTTTACACTTTTTTTTTTATTTTTTCCCTCCTATGTTTTTAAAACAGCAGAATGTGATACTTGACCTATGAGAAAATGCAAAATCGATACCATGTTAATTTCCATCAGTCAAACTAAAGAAATTCCACGTCTCACTCCCATAATATGCCATGTATCCTAAAAATTAAAAGTAATTAAAAATAATAAAATAATTAAAAAATAAAACTAAACCTACAAAAAAAAAATTATTGATGCGTTGTAGCTTGTATGTACCCTGGATGAAAAGTAAGTTGTAGTTGATTTTACCTAATCAATAGATAGTGTTGATATTTGACAAAAGATCAACAGATCAAATCCTAAGCTTAAGTAGGGCTAACGAGATTACAATCTTGATCATATCAGTACGGGTGGTTCCTTCGTCATCCCACATAGACTTCAGCAATACCGGGTCCATATCCTAAAAAATGACCTGTATCAAATCCTTTGTAATCACCCAAGTCTGCTTTGACGGCATACTCTTCCAGGATAGCTAAACCACATAGATATTCGTAATGAAGGGGGAATACATAAAATAAATGGGTGAGTTTAAAGACTTAATGAATGCTAACGCATATAATGCTCATGCTTTATTAATTAGTAATTAACTCTGGTTTTTATAAAGTATGCAACAGTTCCATCATGACAGTTTTCCATAGATGTAATATAGATATATAATATATGCATATGATATAAAGTAACAGTCATAGTTCAACAATATGGTCAACCCGAGATATTACCCTTTCCCAACAAGGTTGGCATTGTCTTAAGGGACCTGTAATACAACACCTGTGTCTCGAATTTTGTATGCTACCGTACATAATACTAGCGGTACGACTGAGTCTGACCTCGGGTGGCCCACACTGCTAATGATATCCGTCCTGTAATGACAACCCATTAAGGCTGCGTAGACCATTAAACAACTATTAGATCCAAGGCCCACATTTGACCATAAAGTTAACATGTATAATAAGCACAAGGTAGTTATCCCGCATGACTGGTATACCATGTCATACAAAGCAAATTATATTTTCTGTATTTTACATGCATGATTTTACAAGTCACTTTCTTAACATATTCAGTACAATGTTTTTCACTAAAGCTAGAGTTCATGTGCTACAAAGTGTATATCGTGAGAGTTGTAAATATGTATGTTTTTAGTACACAAAATAGTCTTACAGTTCATGGGAAAATAATAGCGAGCATTATGTGAGTTAAAATTCACCTGGGTCGTATAACGTCTCAAAGTATTCCAAATGATACAAATTCCCCAAATTTGTGGAAAACCTTCTATTAGTCATATTTCTACTAAAACAACTCCATAACAAGAAAATATGAGCTATTAGACGGCTGGCCAAAACAACGTTCCTTAGAACACTTCGGACTATACATCCACTTCGAGGTTTTCAGGGAGAACCTCATTTTGTTCACTTGTCCTCTTAGTCTTTGAAACCATTTTCTAAGGCTATTAAAAGGCTCCCTAAGGTCCCCTAACCCAAAATGAAACCTCCATGCAAACAAAATCTTGTTAAGCCAAGATAAAGCTACTCTAATCAAGATTTAAAGCACATCCTAGTTAAAGCTAAAATTAACAACTTAAGACAAAATTTAAGCAGCATAACGACGTAAAAATGAACTGGGCACAAGGTATTACCTCCTTGGAGCGTAACTTCAAGAACCTCTTCACCAATAACACCGAAAACTCACAAACTAACAAAACACACCCAAAAGAGGCCTAGTGGTAGCCTGCGGGCGTGAGAAAGCTTGCGAAAATGAGAGGGGTAGGGGTTATTTATAGCTAAGGGGTGCTACCAACTCTCCAGAAAAGCAGTAGGCGTCCAGCAACCTTAGCGTACGTCCGATACTATTTATACAGCGGTCCAAAGGTTATACCATACATCCAGGTATTATCTAAAGGGTATTATGAAAATTAGCGTACATTCGTGTGGTCCCCAGCATAAGTCCATGTACTATTTACAGGCGTAAGTACGGTGATCTCCTTATGTACATCGATACTAAAAATAGAAGCAGACGTCCACCAACCTTCTAGTATCCTTAGTGACCTAAAACCCAAATTAACCCTCTAACTAAGCTATCTATACTTAGTTAATTATTTGGGTCACTACATTCTCCCCTCCTTAAAAAAATTTTGTCCTTGAAATTTCTAGACAAAATACCAAAAGAACAACACTCAAAGAGGAGTAGAATGTTACCTTACGTCTGTAGCATCGTCGGTATTGTGCTCAGTAGGTTCCTGGGCTATCTTCTTCCATCCATCAACTGGCACTACATCGTCCTCAGACAACTGCAAAAAATCATCTCGTAAGTCATCCAATGCTATACCAATCATCATCAATCTCAACTCCTAGGCCCATCAGCTTACAAAAGGAGTGGTTCCACATGCAATCTGGGTCAATTGGTATAGGTGCCATGATCCTGTAGAGAAAAGCAAACTCTTTCTTAGTCAACTATTCTATTACCCAAAACAGAAATAGGTGTATCCAAGTATAATCTTGAAGAAAAGAGTTATACGCAATCACTTAAACAAATGCGGATAACAACTCTGCATGTCTTACTCTACTTCCCATGATGCTTCCTCGACACCATGGTTAAGCGACAATACCTTAACGATAGGAGTCCTTTTGGTACGTGTTGTGCCAAATACTACCTAAATTAATAAATAATATTCAGTACGTTTTAACTCACAAGTGCACAAGATCAAAACTAATATAGTGCAGCAAGTACGAGATCGATCCCATGGAGATTGTTAATTTTGTTTAGAATTAATTAACTAAATTAAAATACCAAAAGTGTCACGCAGTTGATATTATTTAAAAGAAATAAAAATAAATGAAAGTGTAGGGCTTTGATATCCACCATTAATCATGCTCAATTGATATAATAATATGCCAATGATCCAATCATATTGTGAATACCTAATGTTTGCCAACCTAAGGGCATGGTGTATACTCCTTAAGCTATTGATTTCCCTAAGCAACGAATTAGGCATAATGTATACTCTAACTCTTTTCTTTCTTAAAGGATTTAACATGGGTGTATACTAAGTTGTTCTTTAAGGAAGCATAAATCTATGGAAATCGACAAACACACGAGGCCTAGGGCATGGTATATACTCCCGGTTCCCCATGTTGATTAACCCAAGAACCTGGTGTGGATTTATTTTGTTACTCTTATTAAACCCAGGACTCAGTCATCCAAATTGATTTAATTAACTAATCCATACTATATGCATATAATGGCCAGTCACATATATATGAGGAATTCAATAAAGCAGGCATTAATCAAGTTAAGCAACACAATATGATTATCACAAAGGCGCCAATATTGAAATATTAAATAACCATAATTAGGGCTTCAATCTAGCCCCACAAAAATATTTAGTTACACATAATTAAAATAAAACTAAAAAGAAAAGGAAAAGAAAGAACCGAAAACCGCTCCTAGAAGTAGCCTTCAATTCCTCTCTGAAATAAAAGTGTTTCTAATTGCGAGGCTTAGAGGTCTATTTATAGGCTTTAGGAGAGTCCTAGAAACCCTTGTAAAGCTAGGAAATTTGGAATTATGTCTCCTAGTCAAATTAGGAGACAATCCTAGTCCAAATCGAATAAGGATTCGTTTCAAAATTACGTTTCTATATTGTGGGGTAATTTTGGCATTGCGACAGTCCGAATTGGGAAAATAATATTTCACAATGATTTGGAGAATTTTGAGTTATCTTTCCAATGCCACTAGAATCACCTCAATCAGATATTTGAGATGAAAGTTATGGCCAAAATACCAAGAAATGTGCAGAATCCAAATTTGAATCAAATCTGATTTTGACTCCAATTTGAGAAATTCCGATTTAATCCTTTTCACGTCTTCTAGGTCTTCCCAATTTGCCCTTTGAGCTTGGATCTTTTCCAGAAACGCTTCCTTTTCTTTCATGACCTACAAAAACACAGAAAGCACAAAAATAAAATAAAATAGCACAACTAACAAAACTAAGAGATTAACAAATATAAATTAAGGGGCTTAAATATGAATATTTAAGCACTCATTAGTACGTAGCACTTGCTCCTTTTTATCCATGATCTTCACCGGCTCTTCAACGTAGGTCAATCCCTTCTAGATTCCCAATGGCTTATACTCCACAATCACATTAGTGTTAGTGATGTACTTCCTTCCTCAACATTGAGACATGAAAAACACCATGCTCGCGACCAAATATGGGGGTAAGGTGACTCTATACGCCAACCTCCCTACTCTCTAGGTGATCTAAAATAGTCCGATAAATCGAGGGTTGAGCTTCCCCTTCTTTCCAAATCACATCACTCCCTTCATGGGTGATATATTGAGGAATACACGATCCCCCACTTCGAGCTCCAACAGTCGCCTCCAATTATCAACATAGCTCTTTTGACGATTCTAAGTTGCACTCATCCTCTCCCTAATGATGAGTACCTTATCACAAGTGTCATGAATCAATTCTGGCCCGAGCGTCTGTCTCTCACCGACGTTGTCCCAATACAAGGATGACTGACACTTACGTCCATAAAGTGCCTCGTAAGGTGGCATTGTAATAGTCGCTTGATAGCTGTTGTTGTAGGAAACTCAATCAAAGGTAGGTACTGGACCCAACTACCCTTGAAATCCAACTCGCAAGCTAGCAACATGTCTTCCAAAATTTGGTTAGTCCGATCCAATTGACCAACTGTCTACGGATAAAAAGCAGTACTAAACTTCAACTCCATCCCCATCTCTTTATGCAGACTTTGCTAAAACCTTGAGGAAAAGCGAGAGTCTCTATCCAAAACGATTGCCAGTGGTACTCCATGTAATTGGACTATATTCTGGCAAACTTATCCATCGGATCCTTAACCTTTATCGGAATGAAGTGAGCACTCTTTGTGAGACGATCGACGACCACCCAAATGGAATCTTTTCTGGTGGGTGTCTTGGGTAACCCCAAAATAAAATCCATGGCAACCTCATCCCACTTCCACTTTGGTATAACCAATGGCTTGAGCATTCCTGCTGGCCTCTAACATCTCTGCTTTTACCTATTGGTAGCATTTCTCTACAAAACTTGCGATATCCTGCTTCATATTGTTTCACCAATATGATGCCTTCACGTTCCTATACATCTTGGTACCACTAGGATGTACAGTGTACGGGGAACGATGAGCCTCGCTCATTATCTCCTTCCTCAATCCTCTGTTCTTCGGTACACACACTTGCTTAAAATGGGTGGGCAACCCATCATCCTTAGATTCTTTGCCTATAATTATAGCTTCGGATTTGGTCGATGCTTAAGAGGAGAAATTATTGGACATTTTAAAAGACCACAAGGAAGCTATCGGCTTGATTATTGAGGATATCAAGGGGATTAGCCCCTCGCTAGTGATGCACAAGATACATTTGGAGGAGAATGTGTAACGCCCCCAAAATTAGCCTCGGCTAACCTGGTGGAGTCACTGGCAATCCACCCAGTTGAGCCAACTTGTGACCAAATGGGTAATTACCCTTATAAAAATGTCAGAGTAAATGCAAGGGAATGTGAATAAATCTGAGCCACTATAATTCATCAAGTAAGAACATGGAGCTACTAAATAATAAAGACAAACCTGTAATTATAAGTAAAGCATAACCGGTCAAGTAGTAGCATCTCTTGCCACTTCCATAGCAGTAAACCAGGTTACCTAAGGAATAATAACCGTGTAAGTCTAACGACTTAGTAAGTAAACCTCACACTTAGGTATGACATGAGCCCATTTAGTAAAAGTAAACGTGCACTTTGAGTAATAACCAAAAAAAGGATATTACGTCTGCTAATACACCATTTAATAGGTTTTAGGATTTTCAAAGCTTATGGTGTAGAACCGACGATAATTACCTACATGTTTTAATGCGGAAAGACTAATGCATTATAAGTCATAACTCCCATACATGGTCTACCTAAGGTATTACCCCTTCTCAGCAGGGTTGGTGCTGTCTTGAGAGACCTATAATACAATGTCAGTGCCCCAGTCATTGCACAACATACTGTACGTAACATTAGTGGCACGATCGAGTCCGACCCCGAGTGGCCCACACCAACTAATGACGTCCATCCTATAGTGACCGAACCATTGGGAATGGTTGGACCAAGGTCACGAAACCAATGGATCCAAAGTCCCGTATAACACACACATTTGACCATAATACTCAGTTTATATAGTAAGCCCATAGGCATTCATACCGTACGAACCGGCGTACAATGTCTTACGATGCATCTTAATAGTTTATTTAATAACACAGTTACCGAGTAATTACAGAAAATAGACATGCTCATTATCATACGCGTGGTCAGTTAGTTGACATATCCCACGTTTTATGTAAAAATGGTGTAAGTGTTTACTTACCTCGCGCACTCGAGCTAATCCTACGACCAAGCTACTTCTTGTTATAACGGATACAAGACACCGTTATTCTAAGCCTTACGAAACCTAGAAATATAGCCAAGTTTGAGCATACACGTGTGAAACTTAAGAACAAGTGCTCTGCCACTGACCATACGTCTGGCCTCGATGGCGTACTTCTGCTCAGTGTGTTAAGCACACCATTTTAAGATTCGGACAATGCATGTTCCTAATGGCATTCATAGACCTCTAAACCTCTCCTAAGCTAGCAAAACATCACATGCAACGTAAGAAATCACAGAACCATGATTCTTTGAGAAAACCCTTTGAAAACATCATTGTCTTTAGGAAAACATTTTGTGAACACTTGAAAACCATTATGAAGGAAGAAACACAAGATAAGACAGTGTTAAATACAGAGGAATGGAGCTTACCCCGAAGCTAAGCACGGACATGGTCTCCTCTCCTCAGAAACTCGTCTTTGAAGCTCACTCTCATGGATTTCTCACTCAAAATGCTAAGAAAGGGTTCTGGCAGCCTAGGGCCACACCAGGGGAAGGAGGAAGGCATGAGAAATGAGAGGAGGAGCGGGCTATTTATAGGGAAAGTTTGCCACCAACTCTCTGACAGAGCAGCAGACGTTCGGTAACCCTAGCGTACGTCTGGTGGTCTTTGCACATTGGTCCAAAGGGTGTCTTGTACGTCCAGGTATTACCCAAATGGTATCTCAAATTGTAGTGTACATCCGATGGTCCCATGTACGTCCGTTGTACTATTTGTAGAGCGTACGTCTGGTGGTCCCCCATCGTACGTTCATACTACAGATAGCAGCGTACGTCCACCAAACCTAGCGTATGTCCGCCTCCTGAGGGTCAGTGTTTGGCTTTTATTCTTTAAAGGTTCAAAGTGTGTTTAGGCTAACGCTAAAGGTTTTGGGGTCTCGTTACACCTTTATTGGGAACCTTTGTTGATTGCTTCCTATGGAAAGGATTTTGTCTAATAAAAAGTTTGGCTTTTATCGGGGTATTACACTCTCCCCTCCTTATAGAAATTTCGTCCTTGAAATTTAGAGCTTTCAAACCAAGGGTAAAACTTCCACTTTTGAAAACAAGTTTTGCAATTCGAAACTTGGAAAGAGAAAATAAATCATGTTAAAAACTTTGCAATTGAAAATGGCAAGAAAACGTACTAGATAACATTTTGCAGCCCTTAAAAGAAAGAGTAGAACGGATCAACAGGCATCACATCAACCATCGAACATAAGCAGTCATAAATATACACAAGACAAAATTACCACCCTAAAAATGGTGGACTTAAGCTGTAGCAAGATACATCCCAAAATTGCCACCGCTGTGGTGGACTTAACTGAAGAAAAGAAAAATAAACGCCTAGTACAATAAATATCTAACAACACCAAAACTATGAGTGGGGTCGTCTCCTAGGAGTCGGCTCTGCAGACACTCGTACCTGTGTCCCTCTTGCGCTCGGGCTCCCTCTCGTGCTTGGGCTCCCACGGGCATTAGGGCTCCCTTTCACCCCAAGGCTCCCTCAGCCTCTGCTGAAACTGGAGTTATGGATGCCGTAGTCTTTGACGTCCAGAGGCCCCATAATGTAGTGACCCAAATATTTAACTAGGCATAAGTAGCTTAGTTACATGGTTAATTTGGACTTTGGGTCACTAGGATCAGCCAGAAGGGCATTTTGAGAATTTATCTTCTGGTTTGTCTTTTAGTACAGACATACGCTAGGGTTGACGGATGTACGCTCCTATCTTTTAGTGCGAACTTATGCTGAAACGTCGAACGTACGCTGTTGTCTATAGTACGGACGTACGGTAGTCCCCCACCGAACGTACTCTCTACAAATAGTACAATTGTACTCTATGAAGAGTACAACAGATGTACGCCAAAAGTACCAGACGTACGCTACTTTTTGGAATACCCTCTGGGTAATACCTAGATGTACAAGACAGCCTTTAGACCGCTGTGTAATAGTATCGGACGTACGCCACTTTGGCCGAACGTTCGTTACTTTTTGGCCCTATAAATACCCTCTTGCCCATTTCACACCAAATCCGCCCCTCAACCCCTTTCTTTGCCCCTAGGATGACAGTAGGTCGTTTTGTGAGTGTTTGTGAGGTTTCGTGAGTGTTTCGGTGCTGCCAGTGGAGGAACTCTTGAGGTTTTGCTTCAAGGAGGTAACACCCGATTTCCTTAGCTTTTTAATACGTCGTTATGCTGCTCAATTGTTGTTTCGTATCGCTAGTTGTAGTTATTAGTTTAGTTAAGCTTTAATCTTGCTTAGGCTAGCGTTTTGTTAAGCTTAGCGTTGTTACTTTGCATGGAGGTTTTGATCTGTGTTAGGAGGCCCTAGGAAGCCTTTGTTGGCCTTAGGAGTCGGAGAATAGGTGGACAGTGGAGAGAAAATGAGGTTCTCTCTGAAAGACATCAGAGTGGGTGTACGGTCTCGTGATCAGACGTACGGCCCTTGGTGTCATAGTGGACGTACGGTTAGTGCGTGACAGGGAAACCCTATTTTCACCAGCCGTCCCATAGCTCCTGTTTCCTTGTTGTAGAGTTGTTTTAGTAGAAATAGAACTGATAATAGGTATTTTCTCAGTATTCGAGGTTATGGAGTCTCAAGGGAATTACATGGAGGAGCTTTACGGCCCGGGTGAGTACAAACTCACATGGATGCTTTGTTGTTACTTTTCCTACATTGCATATCTATTTTATATATATATCAAACATGCATATTTGCAACTCTCATGAAATACATTTTGGAACTACGGGGAACTCTCTTTTGTGAAAACGTGTGTCTGTTAACAAGATAATAATAAGACTTGTAAAATTGTGCATGTAAAAGACTGATAAGACTAATTACATCATATGACATGGTACACCGGTATGTGCAGTATAATGGGCATGGGCTTACTATACGGGTTAGCTTTATGGTCAATGTGTGCATGTGTGGGGACTTTGGATCCAACGATTCGTGACCAACGATGCAACCATTCCTAATGGATGGTCACTATAAGACGGATGTCATTAGCGGTGTGGGCCACCCGAGGTTGGACTTGGTCGTGTCGCTAATGTTACGTACGGTATATTTTGTGCAATGGCTGGGGTACTGGCATTGTACTACAGGTCCCTCGGGATAGCGTTAACCTTGCTGGGTAGGGGTAATATCTCAAGTAGACCATATTGTTGAACTATTACTATTACTCATGATTATAAGCATATATTATATATATATATCACCTACACGATAACTGTCATCTCAAAATGTTGCAGGTGTTTTATAAATAAAAGAATCCACAAATTAATGACGGGTACGTCATGTGGATTTCTACTCACTAAATCGTCAGACTTACCCTTGTATTATTTCCCTTTTTTCTCCATATGTACAATTATGCTATTATAGATAGTGGATACCGTGAAGCATCCAGTTCTTGTGGAGGATTAGATCTAGGAGATGCTTGAGGACTTATTGTAAGCTTGAGCGGGTACTCATGGTAACTATTACTTTGAGTTATGTTGTAGACTTAAGACTTGATGCATGCTTGCATATCAAGGTTTAGCATAGATCCCTTGTAATGATGTTACGTATATAGTATGATATTTGCTGCTTTGATGATCTTTGGTTAGACGCTCTGGTTATACTAATTCAATGATTATAGTACTTTATTACTTTCGCTGCTTAATATCCTCTGTTTTGAGGAGTAGAGGTCCTAGGGGTCTTGTTCAGAGTGGAACAAGGCTGGGAGACGAACCATAAAATTAATTACTAGTTAATTAATTCTCGGGGCGTTACACATATGGTGCTCATATAGCTGGTCCAAGACGGCACGATCCTCAGCTCTAGCTCGCTGTATCGCCTAGAGGGCCTACTGTAGATCCTCTCGTGTCTCTTGGAGTGTAGCCTTGAGGTTATCTAAGTGCTCCTCCACCCTAGCAGGTGCTCGGGCTGCCCTCCTCGGTCACTGCACTCTCGACTCCTGCTTCGCCTCCAGCAAGTGAGCCCGACTCGCGTTGAGGAAGCGTACGCCCATGGCCCCCTTCTCTGGCTGAACCTCCCTCAGCCCTATCATGTCCACGTTGAAGTACTTCGTAATCCGAGTGATTAGGGCCTCGTATGGCAACACGAAGCCCTTGTCCAGGATTCGGACAGACATCATGATGGAAGTGACCACAGAGCCGTAGTCGATAGGAGTCTCGGTCAACAGGGCATATAGGCAGCGTGCCCTCTCTATAGTGATCATTGTGTGGTTGATGATTGGGAGTACCCGACTAGCTAGGATGTGGTAGATGCAACGGACGTCGTTGCTAAAGTCGCTCATCTGGAATCTACCTTCTCCCTCTAGCTCCATTTGGTAAAGGCGCCCCTCGGTGAAACATGCCACCAGGTCGGCACGGGTGACGTACATAGGTTGCTCCGGTGATCGTGTTGATGAGTATAAGGGTCAAATCTATCGCTGTCCCCCTGAGCCAGGTATAGAATGAGTCACTGCGTCTTTGGTGGAGGTTCACGTAGAACTCCCACACAATGGCCTCCACCGCAGGGCGGTGATCCTTTACCATGTTGGTCCAACCCTGGGCATCCAGCGCTGCCCGTAGCCTCGGCGCGAGCTCATCGAACTTCTCTGTGGTGGCTCCCCTCTCGATGATGATCCTGCACCCATGGTAGTAATGAAAGTATCGGTGCTTGACCTTATCCCTCCGAAAACGGGTGTGGTCATATACCAGCTCGGCATCCTTCTCATCCTTGACGGTACTGGCCTCTCTAAACAGCTCACCAGGGACTGGCCTATCTCTGCCAGCATTGTCACTCTCCACATCCTCCATCACAACCTCTGGCTCGGACTCAGGGTCCTAAGCCTCCTGTAACGGTGCTCAGCGTGCAGCCGAGGAAGAAGTGGTCTCATTGGCGCGTGTGCGTACCATCATCCTGTACAGAAAATTCCTCGATTAAATCTTGAAAATGAGGTGGAAATCCTTTCAAACTTCGAGAGACTTGGCCGAAAATCACTATGGGAGTGTGATCGGTGTCAAATATTGTATATTGGACCCCCCTTAACTTATGTTTGTTAGGTTCTTAGTTTTGTTAATATCTCATGTTTTGTATTGTTTTAGTGTTTTAGTGTGTTGTAGGTCCTTGGTGCAAATTGTGGTTCAAAGGGGCGGAATTAAGCAAAGATGTAAGTTTAGCCTCTGCTAGTGCGATTGAGCGCACTTGGTGCGATCGAGCGCACCGCGCTCGAACGCATGAGCCATGATCGATCGCAAGCCATGTCAGCCTGTGAAGTCCGTGTTGCCCTAGCCAGCCCTATCATCCATCGCTTCAACCTTGCGCCATGGGAGTTCTGGAGTAGTTATCTGCGATCGATTACAGACTGTGCGATCGAACATAGTGCGGTCGAATGCAACGCCTACGATCGAACACACACGGCACTGCGATGCAGTGCGGTCGAACGCACAACACTGAGATCGAATGCATGCGAGCATGCGATCGATCGTACCTTCTGCGATCGAACGTACCCCTGACCTGGCAGCACATTTTATTTTGTCCATAAATAGGATCCTTTGTATTTTCTTATTTCCTATGCTTGGGAGACGGTTTGAGGCACCCTCAGTGGCCCAAAACCTCCATGTTCTTCATTATAAACACTTCTAAACGTCAATTTTTATTTATAGCTTTTATTTCTTGATTGATTGTGTCTCCCTTTAGCATGGGAGGCTAATCTTCAACTAAGGTTGAAGATTAAGCCTCACCATGGATTTGTTTAAAATGCTTTCGTAATTAGTTTTTTGTGTTAATCCGTTTATTATTTGTCATGTGTGTTTGTTTCGGTTCAATTTCGTGACAAAGTTATATCGATTGTGCCGTAGTTGGATAGTCTTTGCATTTAGTTCGATAGATACATTTCATTGTTCGGGTTACGTTCATTTATCCATTGTAGTTTGAGTTAAATCACATTCACATTGGATCCTTTGGACCTAAACCGTTCATGTTTTGTCTTTTGTCAAATGGACGGATGTTTTGATTATTTCAATAGGCATGATAGGACATGCATAGGGCGTTAGGATGCATGAACTAGCGTGACACTAGGTCATGCATCACTTTTAATCGATAGACGGATGTAGAAATTAATTGCGTTACTTAATATGGTGAGGTGGATTCTAGACCTTAGGCTTTTTATTTATTTGTTTTTAATGTATTTAATTTAGTTTATATTTTACGCACGTTACCTGTTTGATTGTGGAACTAGGTTAAGGTAATATTAGTTTAGGCATAGAATTAATTATCGCAAACACGATTCTCTATGGGTTCGACACTCGCACTTGCACAACCACTTTATTGCAAACGATTCGTGTAATTGGCGAGTACTTATTTTTGATATGACCAAATTTTTTGGCGCCGTTGTCGGGGAATCAGTGTTTTGTTGGATTGATTTTATGCTTAGATTAATTTTATTTTTCTACCAGTTATTTTATTTGTGCAATTATTTTTATTTATTTCGTGCTTTTGTATAGAAAAAAAATTAGATTAGTGTTTAGTTTGCTGTTTCGTAGTCTGTTCAAGTTTATGGAATTTCAGTCTGTGATAGTATGATCGATCGCATCCCAGTTGCGATCGAACGCACTTGAACCTATTCTAGCTTGTTCGCGTGCCTGAGCTCGCCTAGTACGCAGTTGCGTGCGAGCACGCCTTTCCGACAGACCACAGTACGCTTGTGTGATCGATCGCACCTTTGTAGCGATCGAACGCACATGCACAGACTGCTACATTTCTACGTGTCTACGTGTCTACGATCGATCTTAGTGTCCTGCGCTCGAGTGCATCTCTGCTGACTGCACCAACATACCCGAGGCAGTGTATGTGTCCAGTTTTCAATTTTTTTTAGTTGTTTTGTTTAATTATTGTTTTGTCTTTCTCTTTTAATTTATTTTGCTTGTTTTTATATATTTACATGTTGTTGTTAGTTTTAGTTAGTTTATTTTTATTTTTAATATTTTTTATTTAGTTTATTGTTTGATTAGTTTATTGTTTTGTTGGTTTATCGTTTAGTCATTTGTTTAGTTTATTTTTATTAGTTTTTGTTTATTTTATTTTTGCTGTTATTGTTTCATGTGGAATATGTTGAACTGTTTGGGTGAAGCATGAGTCTTCCGTTCAATACTTTTGATGTTTCCCCTAACGGTAGGACACCAAATCCTACCAATTTTCACCCACATGAACCATGTTCACACTGCTCCAGCCCTTACCATAGTTTAGGTAATTGTCCACATTGGGGACAATTTTCCGACTTTTCACATGAGTAGTTGAACACCAGTTTCTCCAGCCTTGGGTTTGAATCAAATTCAAATTTTTATAACCCAGATTGGAGCAACCATTCTGATTTCTCGTGGCATGCTCATGCTATGGGAAATCTTGCTCCCCAATCTTATGGACTGCACCATCCTGAATATCCGCAGTCCGAAAATCCATTTTCCGTTCCTTCATCATTTGACTATTCTCTTAAGCATTCTTCCTTGGAAGAAACTTTAAAGGAATTCATTGAACTAGTCGGCCAACCCACTATTCCTGCACCACAAGAACCATCATTGGAAGACACACTGGAGGCGTTTAGGAAAACAGTCAACCAACCTTGTCAAGAAATAATAGATGCCATTGTGGCGAACACTGAAGCAATCGCAAGGTTGGAGGGACAATTCGGTCATCTAGTTGTTGAATTCAACATAATTGAGGAAGAGGAACTTCAAAGTCAGGAGATGGGGAGAGGGCAGTACATGATTGATGAGGATGGCTCCAGCAATTCTTATCATGAGCATGTCTAAGCCACCCAGGTTGTAAGTGAGTTTAGCCTAGAGGACCCTAAGATGGAATGCTTCACCCCAGATGACTGTGACCTAAACCTTGATAGGCTAGTTAAGCAAGATGGTGTGTTGCATGAGTTAAGTTTAGAGGATCCTGAAATGGAACACTTTGCTCAAGATAGAGATGACCTAGACCTGGACAAGCTACTTGATCATGCTGATACTTTTAGTGAGCCAAGTCTTGAGGATCCATCGAGAGATTGTTTTGATCAAATTGAATATAATCTGGATCTTGACAAATTCCTCAAGCAAGCTGTGATGGTTAGAGAACCAAGTCTGGAGGATCCTTCGGAAGAGAGCTTTGCTCAATTTGAGTTTGATTTGGATCTTGACATGGTACATGAGCAAGCTAAGGCTTTATTGGATCCCACTGCTAAGATGCGAACTAAGAATGGAGTAGAAGAGAACCAGGAACAGATTGAGCCCCCGCCAATTTCAAATTGCCCCAATGACAAGGAAGTGAGTACTGAAGCTCACTCCTTAATCACAATCCCTCTCGAGACACAACAAGTTTCTCGAGACACAACAAGTTCCATCTTTCCAATGTCTCGAAGAGCTGTCTTATGTAGAAATCTTTAAGGATTCATGCTCACAAGATCACAAATCTAGGAACCATATTCCTAAGTGGATCCCTTGAAACAAGGACAACTACATAAGATGGCGGAACATCCTTCCAGAGGGGTATCAAATTCTAAAGAAGAAAGGATGGAAGGGATTGGTTGGACACCCATATGAGCGGGGAGGCACGGTATTTTTTCTTTTTATTTTTTGCACTGCATTTTTTATTTTATTTTCTTTTTGTTCTTTAATTTTCTGTCATTTTATTTATTTTTTATTTAGTTTCTAGCAGCAATTAACCGTTGATGCTTGTGCTTGTGAGAAAAGATTGCTGTTAGTTTTTGACAGGTGTTCTGATGTTCAAGTTCGGGGGACAAGTTGACATTTGTACATCCCAGTTCCTCATCTCACTGTATTGTATTTCTTGCCACATTGGGGACAATGTGTCATTTAAGTTTGGGGGTGTGGACAAACATTTTGTCTATCTTTTTGTTTGTTTATTTAGTTGTTTTGTTTTGTTTTTGTTTGTATATAAAAATTTTTCTTTTTGTTTGTTGCTATGTTGTTGATTGGGCGCAACTTACATCGTAACTGTGGATTTCATGTCAATAGTGTGTTTAACTTGTTTGAACATTGCATATCATTAGAAATCCTGGTTTTTGATTCATGTGTTGGATTAGAGAGACTCCACTTGTTTGATCAATATCTCACATGCACACTAGCATTAGGGTCGGTGGGGTATGAGATTTGACTTTGAAGTATGTTTCTTGAGATTTCTAGGTTTGTGATGTGATGATGAAAACCTTGGCTGTTAATAATAATAATAAAAAAATCAGAAAAACATAATAAAGTGAGTTTTTCATTGAGTAACCGGACCTCTTGCCTCATCAAGCATTGAGTGTTCGCGTAAAAAAAATGAGAAATTCCAGCTAAAAAAATAAATAAATTGTATGGCTAGTTTAGGCTCCGTAGCTCTTTTGACTTGAGTAATTAAGCCATAGGGATGTCTCTACATCTAGTGCCCTAAAGCCGCCTGGTTTGGGAGTCACTGGCCCAACGCTCGTTACATAGGTCATTTAGATGCTAAAGGGAGTCAAACATTGCACAGCCTACACAAAAAATTGCATCTTTCAATTCAAGCCTTGGTTAATTTATCACATTGTTTTTCTTTGAATTTTGGGATACACGTCTTTTGAGAATAATTGAAATCCCATGATCTTGTGTTAGTTCACTTTGCACTTTATGGATCACGTATTGTCTCAATTTTCCAACCGTGAGTGAAATGATGTTTGGATGGCTGGATGATGTGGTTCGTATGTTTAACATGTTAAATTTGCTAATGATGTATGAACCATGTGTTTGTGTGAAGGGCTTTGTCCATTAATAACATAGTGCCAAATAATTGTTTGTGGGTGTCATTCTTGAAAAACCCTCACGAGACTTCACTCGTCCACTAGGGATGCCTAGTGGTTTAAAAGGTTTGTTGCATACGCTAAATGCAATCGTTTTTCCCACGAAAGCGGATTTATGTTTCTTGTTTTTACTGTGTTTTTAGTTTTGTTTGCTAAGGGACTAGCAAAAAGTAAGTTTGGGGGTATTTGATCGGTGTCAAATATTGTATATTGACCCCCCCTTAACTTATGTTTGTTAGGCTCTTAGTTTTGTTAATATCTCATGTTTTGTGTTGTTTTAGTGTTTTAGTGTGTTGTAGGTCCTTGGTGTAAATTGTGGTTCAAAGGGGCAGAATTAAGCAAAGATGGAAGTTTAGCCTCTGCCAGTGCGATCGAGCGCACTGCGCTCGAACGCATGAACCATGATCGATCGCAAGCCATGTCAGCCCGTGAAGTCCGTGTTGCCCTAGACGGCCCTATCGTCCATCGCTTCAACCTTGCGATGGGGGAATTCTGGAGCAGTTATCTGCTATCAATTGCAGACTGTGCAATCGAACACACACGGCACTGCGACGCGGTGTGGTCGAACGCACAGCACTGAGATCAAACGCATGCGGGCATGCGATCGATCACACCTCCTACGATCGAACGCACCCCTGACCTGGCAGCACATTTTATTTTGTCTATAAATAGGACCCTTTGTATTTTCTTATTTCCTACCCTTGGGAAATGGTTTGAGGCACCCTCAGTGGCCCAAAACCTCCATGTTCTTCATTATAAATACTCCTAAACGTCAATTTTTATTTATAGCTTTTATTTCTTGATTGATTGTGTCTCCCTTTAGCATAGGAGGCTAATCTTCAACTAAGGTTGAAGATTAAGCCTCACCATGGATTTGTTTAAAATGCTTTCGTAATTAGTTTTTGCGTTAATCTGTTTATTATTTGTCATGTGTGTTTGTTTCAGTTCAATTTCGTGACAAAGTTGTATCGATTGTGCCGCAGTTGGATAGTCTTTGCATTTAGTCCGATGGATACATTTCATCGTTCGGGTTACGTTCATTTATCCATTGTAGTTTGAGTTAAATCACATTCACATTGGATCCTTTGGACCTAAACCGTTCATGTTTTTTCTTTTGTCAAATGGACGGATGTTTTGATTATTTCAATAGGCATGATAGGACATGCATAGGGCGTTAGGATGCATGAACTAGCGTGACACTAGGTCATGCATCGCTTTTAATCGATAGACGGATGTAGAAATTAATTGTGTTATTTAATATGGTGAGGTGGATTCTAGACCTTAGGCTTTTTATTTATTTGTTTTTAATGCATTTATATTAGTTTATATTTTACTCTCGTTACCTGTTTGATTTTGGAACTAGGTTAAGGTAATATTAGTTTAGGCATAGAATTAATTATCGCAAACACGATTCTCTGTGGGTTCAACACTCGCACTTGCACAACCACTTTATTGCAAACGATTCGTGTAATTGGTGAGTACTTATTTTTGGTACGACTAGAGTGTTTGGGTAGAGAGAAAATAGGAGATAATCCAAATGAATAGGGTTTGAGGACGTTCGGTCGTTTTATAAAACGCTGGGTTAATGGCGTAAGTCCGGCATCGAGGGTGTACGTCCGCTTAACCCTAAAAATGATTTTTTTTTTTAAAGGTTTTAGGAAATTCTCAAGGCACAAAAAAAGTTGGATAGGAAATTCCCAAGGCATAGAAAAGTTGGAATAACGAGGTAGGTCAAAATGATTTTATTTCTAAAATTCGGGGTACAGTGAAAATTCTTTTGTGCTCTACAATCAACCCAGATGTCCAGACACCAAAACTCACCACTGCTAAGGGTGAGAGAAGACCTAGCTATCTAACATCTAAAGATTACTACCCCAAGACCTATCACTCTTTAGACGGGTCTTTCTCATCCTTGACCAATGCCTCGTAGTCCTTGTTGATATTGGATAGAAATGCAATCCTTTGACGATCAGATCCTTCTGATAATGCTCCCGTCTTCAGCAGTCAAATTTCCTCTTGTTCCATTTGGGCAAATCCATCCGAAATCTGAGTTAGTTGAGTATGCATTGCTCGCTTCTGTTCATCACTGAGATAGGGGTTAAACCTTTCGGGGATAGGTGGAAAATCTCGTATCGCCGAGATATTGCGATACTTAGGGACAGCTGTTCTTGCTACGCGTATCTCCTTCTCTTCAACTAGCTTAGGTATAGGCAAAGGTTTCAGCTTCTGGTTAGCCTTGGCTGATGATCGGTGTCAAATATTATTTATTAGACCCCCCTTGACTTATATTTGTTAGGCTCTTAGCTGTGTTAATAACTTATGTTTTGTATAGTTTTTAGTGTTTTGTGCTGTGCAGGTCATTGCATTAAAACATGGCTAGCAAAGGGCAAAGTGTACTGAAAGAGAAGAAGCTGATTCCTGCCAAAGTGCGTTCGACCGCACTTGGTACGTTCGAATGCACTCACGGTCGCACGCAGGAGCTGCGGTCGCACGCATGCACAGCCGGCCCTAGTGGTTATCTACGTTCAAACGCAGAAGGTGCGGTCGAACGCACGCCTAGTCAGCCCTAGCCGCCACAGCAGTTATTTGCGCTCGACCGCACGCCTTGCGTTCGATCGCAAATAACTGGTGTGTTCGAACGCAGGTAGTGCGTTCGAACGCACTTCAGTGACCCGCCAGCCTATAAATAGGACCTCGATGTATCATTTGTTTCTGACGTTTGGGAGGTGCCTCTAGGGCCTAAAACCCTCTGTTTTCCACTGTAAATCCCTCATAAATTGTCATTTATTTAATTTATGCTTTATTTTACTTTTATTTAGTCTCTTATTCCCTTCACTTTAGATTTACTTAAATGCTTTCATAGTTAGTTTTACGTTTAATCCGTTTATTACTTGCCATGCTAGTTCGTTTCGATTCAATTTCATGACAAAGTTGCATCGATTGTGCCGTAGTTGTTTAGTCTTTGTGTTTCGTCCGATGGATACATTTCATCATTCGGGTTACGTCCATTTATCCATTGTAGTTAGTGTTAAATCACTTTCACATTGGATCCTTTGGACCTAAACCGTTCATGTTTTGTCTTTTGTCAAATGGACAAACGGTTTGATTATTTCAATAGGCACGATAGGACTTGCATAGGACTTAAGCATGCTTGAACTAGAGTGACACTAGAACATGCATCGCTTTTAATCGATAGACGGATGTTTAATTAACTATGTATTTAAATATGGTAAGGTGGAATTTAGACTTTAGTTATTTTTATTTCTTTACTTTAATGCATTTTTAGTTTAGTTTACTTTACGCACGCCAACTGTTTGCTTTTGGGACTAGGTTAAGGTAGAATTAGTCTAGGCATTTTAAAGTTGATTTTTAGCAAAACCGATTCTCTATGGGTTCGACACTCGCACTTGCACATCCACTCTATTACGATCGACTCGTGCAATTGGCGAGTACAATTAAATTTGTACATCAGCTGAAACTGATGCACAAATTTAATTGTACTCGTCAATTGCACGAGTCGTTATGCAGTGTAGCGAGTGTGCAAGTGTAAGGTCGAATCCCACTGGGAATCGGTTTTGCTAAAAACTAATTCTATGCCTAAACTAATAATATCTTAACCTAGTTCCAAAAACCAAACAAGTGGCGTGCATAAAATAAAACCTAATTAAAATGCAATAAAATAAATAAATAAAAATCCTAAGGTCTAGATTCCACCTCACCACAATTAAAAACACAGTTAATTAAATATCCGTCTATCGATTAAAAGCGATGCATGTTCTAGTGTCACGCTAGTTCATGCATCCTTATGCCCTATGCATGTCCTATCGTGCCTATTGAAATAATCAAAACGTCTGCCCATTTGACAAAAGACAAAACATGAACGGTTTAGGTCCAAAGGATCCAAAGTGAAAGTGATTTAACACTAACTACAATGGATAAATGAACGTAACCCAAACGATGAAATGTATCCATCGGACTAAACACAAAGACTAAACAATTACGGCACAATCGATGCAACTTTGTCACGAAATTACACCGAAACGAACACACATGGCAAATAATAAACATATTAACGTAAAACTAACTATGAAGCATTTTAAATAATTCCATGGTGAGGCTTCACCTTCAACCTTAGTTGAATATTAGCCTCCCATGCTAAAGGGAGACACAATCAACAAACAAAAATAAAAGCAATAAATAAATTGACAATTTAGAGGGTTTACAGTGATAAACAGGGAGGTTTCTGACCTCCAAGGGCGCCTCCAAACATAGAAAACACGAAAATACACAAAGTCCTATTTATAGACAAAATAAATCGTGCTGCCAGGTCAGGGGTGCGTTCAATCGCAGGAGGTACGATCAGTCGCAATGCTGCATGCGTTCGATCGTCGGCTGTGCGTTCGGTCGCAGGTGCATCACCATGCAGTGTGCGTTCGATCGTTGGTGTTGTGTTCAACCGTAATGTGTTCGATCGCACATAGTGCGATCGCTCGCACATAACTGCCCACGACGCAAGTGTTGAAGGGATGGAGCATAGGGCCGGCTAGGGCGACGCGGACTTCACGGGCTGACATGGCTTGCGATCGATCGTGGCCAATGCATTTGATCGTAGTGCGCTCGATCGCACTAGGTGCGCTCAATCTCACTTGCAGAGGCTACACTTCCATCTTTCCTTAATTCCGCCCTATTGAACCACAATTTGCACCAAGGACCTACAACACACTAAAACACAAAATATTAGATATTAACAACACTAAGAGCCTAACAAACATAAGTTAATGGGGGTCCAATAAACAATATTTGACACCGATCAGAAACCCTATGTTTACCAAACTGAGGTTGGTATCCGGGTGCGTAAGGTCCAAACTCAGCTAGCCACTTGTGAACAATCGGTAGGCATCTACAAGCCTCACGCATTTGAGTATGAACCAGGATCAAGTGCTTGTAACGCAGAACAAGCGATCTCGTTCATCCCAAGTCAAACAATCAAATAGGCCATTACAGTGGCCTGCACCCGCAAACAAGGGAACCAAACTTATCCTATGCTCCAGTCCTTTAAGATCAAGCCTAGATACTATGTCCTATGTGATGTACAAAAATAAAAGTACTCGCAATAGCACGAGTCGTTTGCAATAAAGTGCGCGTGAAAATGCNACACTAAAAACACCACAAATAATTAGAAATTAACAATACTAAAAGCCTAACAAATATAAATTAAGGGGTTCAAATAAGCACTTTTAGGCACTCATCACTATGCTTAGATTTACAGCTACAGTCGGCAAGACCGTTCGCTTTGATACCATACTGTAATGCCCCCAAAATTAACCTTAGCTAACCCGGTGAAGTCACTGGCAATCCACCTAGTTGAGCCAACTTGTGACCAAATGGGTAATTACCCTTATAAAAACGTCAGAGTAAATGCAAGGGAAGGTGAATATATCTGAGCCACTATAATTCATCAAGTAAGAACATGGATCTACTAAATAATAAAGACAAATCTGTAATTATAAGTAAAGCATAACCGGTCAAGTAGTAGCATCTCTTGCAACTTCCACGGTAGTAAATCAGGTTACCTAAGGAATAATAACCGTATAAGTCTAATGACTTAGTAAGCAAACCTCACACTTAGGTATGACATGAGCCCATTTAGTAAAAGTAAACGTGCACTTTGAGTAATAACTGAAAAGACGGCATTACCTCCGCTAATACACCATTTAATAGGTTTTAGGGATTTCAAAGCTTATGGTGTAGAACCGACGATAATTACCTACGTGTTTTAATGCGGAAAGACTAATGCATTATAAGTCATAACTCCCATACATGGTCTACCTAAGATATTACCCCTTCTCAGCAGGGTTGGTGCTGTCTCGAGAGACCTATAATACAATGTCAGTGCCCCAACCATTGCACAACATACTGTACGTAACATTAGTGGCACAATCGAGTCCGACCCCGAGTGGCCCACACCAACTAATGACGTCCATCCTATAGTGACCTAACCATTGGGAATGGTTGCACCAAGGTCACGAACCAATGGATCCAAAGTGGTCGTACGAAATTTAGGTACTCGCAATTGTATGAACCGTAGTTTGTATAGCGTTGCGCAAGTATCGAGATCAAACCACAAGGAACCGTGTATTTTTTTTAACGAAATTAACTTTGAGTCTAGGTTAGTGTTACTTTAACCTAGCTCCGATGTGGGTGATTGGTGACAACGAAAATATAAACTAATTTAATGCGGAAAAGTAAACAAAATAAAACACTAAGGCTAAGGTTTTCACCTCACCATTTCAAGAATGCAAATTGAAAATGCTAAGCTAACATATCCGTCTATCGATTAAAAATAACGCTTTATCTCTTGCGCCTATCGAAGGATTAAAGGAATCCGTCCATTTGACGAAAGACAAACCATAAACGGTTTAAGGCCCAAAGGATCCAAAGTGAATGTGTTAAGACACAAACTACTATGGATAAATGGGCGAAAACCGAAGGATGGAATGTATCCATCAGACGAAAAACCAAAAATAAACGACTACGGTGCAATCTCACTTGGTATTGTCACCAAACCAAGTGAGAGACGATTAAGCAATAAAGAAATAACGGAAATAAGTAACTTAAACATAAAAAATAAGCATAAAAGCCATGGTGAGGCTACATCCTCAACCTTAGTTGAGGATTTAGCCTCCCATGTGATAAGGAAGCTTAAAGGAACTAAAACAAAGCATTAATATTAAATAAAATGAAAGTTTACAAAGAAAAAGGGCAGAGCAGGGCCTAAGGTGGCAAACTGCTCTCAAAAACTCGCCCAAACAAAAAGCTCTCTAAAAATCGCAACAATGGGTCTATTTATAGAATTCTGGTGTGCTGCCAGATCACAGGTCTGCGTTCGAACGTAGCCCCTGTGTTCGAACGCAACGCACTAGTAAAAAATACGTTCGATCGTAGGCTCTGCGGTCGAACGTAGATATTTTCCGTGGCGCTAGCTGGAAGCGATGGAATCATAGGGCCGGCTAGGGCAACATGCATGAGACGCAGACTGACTGGGCCTGCGTTCGAACGGGGTTCCTGCGTTCGACCGCAGCTGCGTTCAAACGCACCAAGTGCGTTCGAACGCATTGGCAGTAACTTCATGGCATCTCTTCAAGTCCAATATGCCTTTGGGTAGCCATGTTTTGATGTAATGACCTGCACACCATTAAACACTAAAAACAAGCACAAAAGTTAGATATTAACAATGCTAAAGGCTTAGCAAGTATAAGTTAAGGGGTTCAAATATACAATATTTGGCACCAATCAAATACCCCCAAACTTACATTTTGCTATTCCCTTAGCAAAACAAAAATGAAAAACAAAACAAACATAGGTCCGCTTTCATGGGAGAAACGATTGCATTGAGCATATGCAACAAGCCTTTTAAACCCCTAGGAATTCCCTAAGGGACGAGTGAAGTCTCGTGAGGGTTTTCCAAGAATGATACCCACAAACAATTATTTGGCATAATGTTATTGACAGACAAAGCCTTTCACACAAACATGTGGTTCAAACATCATTAGCAATTTTAACAATTCTGAACAAACAAACCACATCATCAAGGCCTCCAAACATCAATCAAATCACGGCTGAAAAATTGAGACAAGACATACTCCAAAAAGTGCAAAGTGAACTAACAACAAGATCATGGGGTTTCAATTATTCTCAAAAGACGTGTATCCCAAAATTCAAAGGAAAACAATGTGATAAATACAACCAAGGCTTTAATTGAAAAATGCAAATTTTTTTGTGTAGGCTGTGTAATGCTTGGCTCCCTTAAGCTTCTAAATGACCTATGTAACGAGCGTTGGGCCAGTGACTCCCAAGCCAGACGGCTTTAGGGCACTAGATGTAGAGACATCCCTAGGGCTTAATTACTCAAGTCAAAAGAGCTACAGAGCCTAAACTAGCCATACAAATTTTTGGAATTTCTCATCTTTTGACGTGAACACTCATTGCTTGGCCAGGCAAGAGGTCCGGTTACTCAATGAAAAACTCGACTTATTCTAATTTTTTTTTATTAGCCAAGGTTTTCATCATCACATAGCAATCCAAAAAAAATCTCAAGACACATACTTCAAAGTCACATCTCATACCCCACAGACCCTAATGCTAGCGTGCATGTGAAAAAATGGATCAAACATGTGAAGTCTCTCTAATTTAGCATATGAATTGAAAACTGGGATTTCTAAAGATATGTAGTGTTCAAACGAGTTAAAACACACCAATGATATGCAATCCACAGATTAAGTCATGCCTAATCAATAACAACTATGCACAAATTTTTTTTTACAAAAACAACAAAAATGCACAAAGACAGGCAACAAAAACAACAAATATGTACAAAGACAGGCAACAATGTCTACCCTACCCCCACACTAAAATGGCACAATGTCCCCAATGTGCCCAGAAATATAATACCAGAAGGATGTCGAAAGTGAGGTAAGTTGTAAGAGAAAACTCCCCCAAACTTGGATGGCAAACACTCAACCTGAAAAACAAAAACAAACAAACAAAATCAACAGGTAAAGATAATGAAGGGTGCCTCCCACAAGCGCTAAGTTTAACGTCTTCAGCCAGACTCGTGATACGGACCAAGCTACCTATGACACTAGGTAGACACATCAACTGCAGTACCGAAAATGGTACGCACTAGCTTGCCCGGGTCAAACGGGTGATGGTAGTAGCTGGGATGATCAATATGCAACAATGAATATCCAGCTGTCCTAATCAACCGATGATCACAAAATGGGGGAGGAAAATAGTCATTCCTTCCCAAGGTCAATCTAGGCCCTCTTGGCCGGCTATAAATGGGTGCAACCCATTTGCTCTCATCAATAAAATCTGGTGGCTCAAGTGCGAACAAATAAGCAGTGGGGAAAACTAAATCCATGGTTTCCCCACACTCCAACTGTAGCTCAGTTATAGGATCGATAATGGATGCAAGTAGCTTAACTACTTCATCAAAGTACTGATCATCTCCCAACTGAGCAAATATCTCCAGCTCAACGTCCTCCAAACTTGGCTTAACTGCTTCCCCAGTTGGCTCAAGTATCCTACCAAAATCTATGTTTCCTCCAAACTGAGCAAAACATTCAAACTCCGGGTCCTCCAAACTAAGCTCATCAATCGGCTCGTCATGCTGCAGTGGCTCACTCAAATCACAATGACCTCCAAATGGTGCAAAGCACTCCATGTCGGGGTCCTCTAGGCTAGGCTCATGCAAATCTATCCTAATCAGCCTGTCTAAGTCCAGGTCATCAGAATCCTGAGTAAAACACTTAATCTCCGGGTCCTCAAAATCAAAGTCATCAGTGATTTCTTCAATGAAGCATATAGGATGGGTCTCATCATACTCAAGTGGCTGGCTATTGATGTTGAAAATATTGAGTTCCACTGTCATATTTCCGAATGAGATCTTAATCACTCCCATCCTACAGTTGATTAGGGCGTTAGCTGTAGCTAAGAAAGGTCGCCCTAAAATCACTGGAATTTGATTTATCACATCATGCACTGGCTCCGTGTCTATCACTATGAAGTCCACAGGAAAATAAAACTTGTCAACCTTGATCAACACATCCTCAAGTATTCCCCGTGGTCTTTTAAGTGACCTATTTGCTAACTGGAGCGTCACAGTGGTCGGCTTCAACTCTCCCAATCCCAACTTTAAATACACTGAATAGGGAAGGAGATTCACACTTGCCCCCAGATCCAACAATGCCCTATTGAGCTGACTCACTCCAATCATGCAAGCAATGGTCGGACACCCAGGGTCCTTATACTTGATTGGCAACTTGCATTGGAGGATGGAACTCACTTGCTCAGTCAGATAAACCTTCTTTGGGACATTGGTTTTTCTCTTAATTGTGACCAAATCCTTCAAGAATTTCGCATATGCTGGCACTTGCTGAATTGCATCCAAGAATGGGATGTTTATCTGAACTTGCTTAAACACCTCTAAAATTTCAGCAAACTGCGCATTCTTCTTTAGCGCTCTCAATCTCTCAGGATAAAGGACTTTTGGGGCAAATGACCTCGAAAGGTCCTTCTCAATGGGAGTGACTGTAGATGGCTCAGCATCTTTCTTCTCCTTGTTGTCACTCTCCGTCTCCTTTTGCCTGGCAAGGTCTGTTGCTAGCACTGCTTCATCAACTGCCTCTGGATCAGCCACAAGGTTGTCCACTCGTCTCCCTGACCTCAGTGTAACAATAGCATGTGCATGCTCTTGAGTTGAAGAACTTCCGATAGTGCATGCCTTAGGATTGTTCACCGGTTGGCTGGGGAGCTTTCCCTTGTCTCTCTCACCAAGGTGACTCGCCAACTGTCCCACTTGGATCTCCAGCTTGGAGATTGCCTGAGTGTTCACCATGGTGGAGTGTCTAACGTCACTGATGGATTGACCAGTCATCTTCATGAATTCTCTCATTGTCTCTTCTAATGACTGTGTCGATGACGTTGGGGGTTGAGTGGGGGCTTGATAGGAAGATGACGCTGGCTGGGCCGAGCGTCCTTGATTTTGATATGCAGGAGGAAATCCTCCTTGATTTGTGGGCTGGTTCTGCTTCCAGGAAAAATTTGGGTGGTTCCTCCACCCTGGATTGTAAGATTCAGAGTATGGGCCAGTTGAATGCTTTTGGAAATTGTTGAAAGCGTTCACTTGTTCCATCTCAGAAAAAACTGTCATCGATGGACAATTCTGTGCTAGGTGCATGGGACTAGCACAGATAAAACAACTCTCAATAGGAAATGTGTTTGCAGCATTAACGGGTTTTCCCATACTCATAGCATCCAGTCTCTTGACAATGGCATGCATCCTTTGAGTCAACTCTTGCTCGCCTTTTAGCTTCAGGATGCCTCATTTCTTTTGGGCAGACTTGTCACGACAACTCGTAAAATCCCAGTGTTGGGAGTTGTCGGCTATTTTCTCCAAAGCTTTATAAGCTAAGTCTCCCGTCAAATTTAGAAATGCCCCTCCATTCATCAACTCGATCATACTACGGTTGGGTTGAGACAGCCCTTGGTAGAAGAATTGCACGAGTCGTCATTTTTTGTAACCGTGAGGCAGACATTTCATCAACAGATCCTTGAACCGTGCCCAACATTCTGAGAATTTCTCATCCTCATCCTGAGTAAAGGAACTGATTTCATTTCTTGCCTCGTTTACTCTGGACATTGGGAAAAACTTGTTATAAAACTGCTTCAACAGTTCTTCCCAGGCATCTGGATTACGTGTGGCTTTAGATCATAGTGAGTTGCATTAGTCGGTGGCAACACTATGCACGAATGGGAACTGACCGCAGTAGGTGCGAACAATTCCCGGAGTGATGTCGTGAAATCCACATTATAAGCTCTTATTTGCTCCCCATTCCCTTCTCTTGCATCCTGATATTCCTCATGCTCCTCCCTTCTTTGATTCCTTTGATCATCTTGGTGCTCCTCCACCCTTGGATTCCTTTGATTATCTCCCATCTCAGCACGTGCTCTAAGGGATCTCCTAAGATTTCTTTCTAAGTCGGGATCTAAAGGTGTTAACTCTAAGTTTAATGATCGCCGACCAAGCATACACTAAATGAGAAACCAAACTAAACTAAGAAAGCAATAACCTAAGTAAGCAAAAATGAATAAAAACAGCAAAACAGGGACTATGAAATCAACAAAAACAGGAATAAATATGCACAAACTAACAGGAACAAAACAAAAAAAACAGCAAGATATGCAAAAATAGCAATGAACTAAAAACTACTTAACAAAAATCTATCAAAAACATGTGAATAAAAACAAAGCAAACTAAAACAAACATAAAAAGATGTAGTAAAAACAGAAACAATATTAGAAACAGAAAATAAAACTAGCTAAGATAACCTAAACACTTAACAAAACAAGACAACTTTAACAAAAAATTAAAACTAACTAAACTCTAACTAAAACACATGCAAATAATATAAACAACTAAAAATGAAAATAAACTAAACACAATTAATCACAGCAAGCAAAATACTCAAAATAAGCAATTAAAACAATTAAAATAAGTCTAACAATTAATTAAAACATAAAGAAACTAAAAACAGAACATACTGCCTCTGGTATGTTGATGCTGGAATCAGAGGTGCGCTCGAGCGCAGGTCAGCACGTTCGATCGCATACACGCATATGTTGCAGTTTCTGCAAGTGCATTCGAACGCAACAGAGGTGCGTTCGAACATAGCACTGCACTGCTTTGCTCTGACAGGGTCGTGCGCTCGCACGCAAAGGCGTGCTAGGTGAACGCAGGTACGCGACTAACTGGAATAGGCCCAAGTACATTCGACCACAAGGACGCATTTGAACGCACTATCGGCGCCTGATTTTCCAGAAACCAAAAACAGAAACTAAACAAAAACTAAAATTACCAAAAACTAAGCTGAAAATGAACAAAAATAAACTAAAACACGAAAAATAAATTATGTACAGTATTGAAATTGTAGAAAATAAAAAAAAAAACTAGTAGAAAAATAACATTAATCTAAAAGCAAAGTTAAATTCAAAACAATTCAAACGGTTCCCCGGCAACAGCGCCAAAATTTGGTCGTACCAAATTTAGGTACTCGCAATTGTACGAACCGTAGTTCGTATAGCGTTGCGCAAGTACCGAGATCGAACCACAAGGAACCGTGTATTGTTTTTAATGAAATTAACTTTGAGTCTTGGTTAGTGTTACTTTAACCTAGCTCCGATGTGGGTGATTGGTGACAACGAAAATATAAACTAATTTAATGCGGAAAAGTAAACAAAATAAAACACTAAGGCTAAGGTTTTCACCTCACCATTTCAAGAATGCAAATTGAAAATGCTAAGCTAACATATCCGTCTATCGGTTAAAAATAATGCTTTTTCTCTTGCGCCTATCAAAGGATTAAAGGAATCCGTCCATTTGACGAAAGACAAACCATAAACGGTTTAAGGCCCAAAGGATCCAAAGTGAATGTGTTAAGACACAAACTACTATGGATAAATGGACGAAAACTGAAGGATGGAATGTATCCATCGGACGAAAAACCAAAAATAAACGACTACGGTGCAATCTCACTTGGTTTTGTCACCAAACCAAGTGAGAGACAATTAAGCAATAAAGAAATAACGGAAATATGTAACTTAAACATAAACAATAAGCATAAAATCCATGGTGAGGCTACATCCTCAACCTTAGTTGAGGATTTAGCCTCCCATGTGATAAGGAAGCTTAAAGGAACTAGAACAAAGCATTAATATTAAATAAAATGAAAGTTTACAAAGAAAAAGGGCAGAGCAGGGCCTAAGGTGGCAAACTGCTCTAAAAAACTTGCCCAAACAAAAAGCTCTCTAAAAATCGCAACAATGGGTCTATTTATAGAATTCTAGTGTGCTGCCAGATCACAGGTCTGCGTTCGAACATAGCCCCTGCGTTCGAACGCACTAGTAAAAAATGCATTCGATCGTAGGCTCTGCGGTCGAACGCAGATATTTGCCACGGCGCTAGCTGGAAGCGATGGAATCATAGGGTCGGCTAGGGCAACATGCATGAGACGTGGGCTGACTGGGCCTGCGTTCGAACGTGGTCCCTGCGTTCGAACGCATTGGCAGTAACTTCATGGCATCTCTTCAAGTCCAATATGCCTTTGGGTAGCCATGTTTTGATGTAATGACCTGCACACCATTAAACAATAAAAACAAGCACAAAAGTTAGATATTAACAATGCTAAAGGCTTAGCAAGTATAAGTTAAGGGGGTCAAATATACAATATTTTGCACCAATCACAAAGCCCCGTATAACACACACATTTGACCACAATACGCAGTTTATATAATAAGCCCATGGCCGTTCATACCGCACATACCGGCGTACCATGTCTTACGATGTATCTTAATAGTTTATTTAATAACATAATTACCGAGTAATTACAGAAAATGGACATGCTCATATCATACGCGTGGTCAGTGAGCTGACATATCCCACGTTTTATGTAAAAATGGTGTAAGTGTTTACTTACCTCGCGCACTCGAGCGAATCCTCTTACTAAGCTACTTCTTGTCATAACGGATACAAGACACCATTATTCTAAGCCTTACGAAACCTAGAAATATAGCCAAGTTTGAGCATACACGTGTAAAACTTAAGAACAGGTGCTCTACCTACTGACAGTAGGTCCGGCCTCGATGGCATACGTCCGCTCAGTGTGTTAAGTACATCATTTTAAGATTCAGATAGTGCATGTTCCTAATGGCATTCATAGATCTCTAAACCTCTCCTAAGCTAGCAAAACATCACATGCAATGTAAGAAATCACAGAACCACGATTCTTTGAGAAAACTCTTTGAAAAGATCATTGTCTTTAGGAAAACGTTTTGTGAACACTTGAAAACCATTATCAAGGTAGAAACACAAGATAAGACAGTGTTAAATACAGAGGAACAGAGCTTACCTCGAAGCTAAGCACGAACATGGTCTCCTCTCCTTGAAAACTCCTCTTTAAAGCTCACTCTCACGAATTTCTCACTCAAAATGCTAAGAAAGGGTTCTGGCAGCCAAGGGGCACACCAGAGGAAGGAAGAAGGTGTGAGAAATGAGAGGAGGGGTGGGCTATTTATAGGGAAAGTTTGCCACCAACTCTCTGACAGAGCAGCGAAAGTCCGGCAACCCTAGCGTACGTCTGGTGGTCTTTGCACATTGGTCCAAAGGGTGTCTCGTACGTCCAAGTATTACCCAAAAGGTATCCCAAAATGTAGCATACATCCGATGGTCCCACGTACGTTCGTTGTACTATTTATAGAGCATACGTCCGGTGGTCCCCCATCATACGTCCGTACTACAGACAGCAGCGTATGCCCGCCAAACCAAGCGTATGTCCGCCTCCTGAGGGTCAGTGTTTGGCTTTTATTCTTTAAAGGTTCAAAGTGTGTTTAGGCTGACGCTAAGGGTTTTGGGGTCTTGTTACACCTTTATTGGGAACCTTTGTTGATTGCTTCCTATGGAAAGGATTTTGTCTAATAAAAAGTTAACTTTTATCGGGGTATTACAGAATGCCAAGCCATCAAGGGAGCCACAGAGAAGGCTCAACCCAGCTATGCAAGAGGTTATGAGGGCTAAAGTGATTAAGTTGTTGGATGCAAGGATCATTTATCCAATCTCTTATAGCAAGTGAGTGAGCCTGATTCATGTTGTGCCAAAGCGGGCTGGATTGACGGTAGTGAAGAACAAGGATGACGAGTTGGTGCTAACTCGTGTTCAGTCAGGATGAAGGGTGTGCATAGACTATCGTAAGATGAATGTTGCCATTAGGAAGGATCATTTTCCACTCCCATTTACTGATCAGATGGTGGAGTGCTTATAATACCCCGATAAAAACCAACCTTTTTATTAAACAAAATCTTTTCCATAAGAGCAATCAACAAAGGTTTTCAATAAAAGTACCTTAACGAGACCTAAAACCCTTAGCGTTAGCCTAATCATGCTTTGAACCTTTAGCAACTAGAAGCCAAACACTAACCCTCAAGAGGCGGACGTACGCTAGGTCTAGTGGACGTACACTATTGTCTGTAGTGCAGACGTACACTGTTGTCTGTAGTGCGGACGTACGGGGGGGACCATCAGACGTACTCTCTACAAATAGTACAACAGACATACGTGGGACCACCGGACGTACGCTACTTTTTGAATACCCTCTGGGTAATATCTAGATGTACAAGACACCCTTTGGATCACTATGCAAATACCACCGAACATACGCTAGGGTTGCCGGACGTCCGCTACTCTGTCAGAGAGTTGGTGGCGAACTTTCCATATAAATAGGCAGTCCCACCGCCCATTTCTCACTCCCATTCCCGTCCCCTGGTATGCCCCTAGGCTGCCAAAATCCTTCCCTTGAGTTTTGAGTGAGGAATTTGTGAGAGTGAGCTTCAAGGAGGAGTTTCCGAGGAGAGGAGACCATGTCCATGCTTAGCTTCAAGGTAAGCTCTATTCGTTTTGTGTTTAGCATTGATTTATCTTATATTTTTGCCTTGATAAGGTTTTCCAAGTGTTCATTAAGCATTCTTTAAAGATAATGATGTTTTCAAAGGATTCTTTCAAAGTTTCATTGTGTTGTGTGATCGTACCAAATTTAGGTACTCGCAAGAGAACGAACCGTTAGGTCGTATAGTGTTGCGCAAGTACCGAGATCGAACCACAGAGAACGGCGTTTTGTAAATAAAAACTAACATGACTCTTAAATTAAACGTATCTTAACCTAGTCCCAAAGAGGATTGATTTCGAATAATGAAAAATGCAGAATTTAAATTAAAATGAAAAATGTAGGGATAAAAGTAACTAAGGTTAAAGACGAACCTCACCCAATAAAAATAAGCTAAATACATTAAACACTCATTCTCCGTTTTCTTTAACTTTAAACCCTTCAACACACTCTATTGTGGTAATTGACACAAGTCAAACCGAATAATGTGTTTACCGTTAAGGAGCTACAACGAGTATTGATTATGGATAAAATCATCCACTGTATCCTTGGATCACAGTGGATATTGAATCACAACCAAACACTTGTTGTGCACCCGGCTTGGAACACATCACCGGACGACTATCAATGCATCAACACACACAACCATTCAATTATTTGTCACAGAAATTGAATGACGAATGCGGAATTGAATAACGGAAAATAAGCATAAAATATAAAAGCACGAAATTTAAACTAAGGGTGAGGCTTCATCTTCAACCTAAGTTGAAGATTCTAGCCACCCATTGAACAATAAAACATAAAAGAATTGAAATAATGCATTAAAATTAACTGTAAAATAAAAGTTTACAACTGAAAAGGGGCGGAGCAATGCAAATAGTAGCAAAATGCTCTCAAAAACGCCCCAAAGGAATTGTGTGTTCGACCAAATGGCCTTGGGTCCTATTTATAGGCTACAGAAACCTACGAGTGCGTTCGAACGCAGGAGGTGCGTTCGAACGTACTACTGAGTTGTGCGTTCGATCGCACACAGTGCGTTCGACCGCAGAAAACCATAACGGCGCAGCGCTGAAGCGATGGACTCCTAGGGCACCCGCGCGATACGCGGGCTGACGGGGACTGCGATCGACCGCGTCCCTGCGTTCGACCGTGAGTGCGTTCGAACGCACCAAGTGCGGTCGAACGCACTTGGCAGGGGTCCAAATCTTCACTTGGTGTCTTTTTGCTTTCTTGTGGCCAACTTTTGTTGTAAACACCTGCACAACTCAAAACACTAAAAACACCACAAATAATTAGAAATTAACAATACTAAGAGCCTAACAAATATAAATTAAGGGGTTCAAATAAGCACTTTTAGGCACTCATCAAATACCCCCAAACTTACATTTTGCTAGTCCCTTAGCAAAACAAAAATGAAAACACAAATAAAAACAAGAAACATAAATCCGCTTTCGTGGGAGAAACGATTGCATTTAGCGTATGCAACAAGCCTTTTAAACCACTAGGCATCCCTAGTGGACGAGTGAAGTCTCGTGAGGGTTTTTCAGGAATGACACCCACAAACAATTATTGGCACTATGTTATTAATCAGACAAAGCCCTTCACACAAACACATGGTTCACACATCATTTAGCAAATTTAACAAGTTAAACATACGAACCACATCATCCAGGCATCCAAACATCATTTCACTCAAGGTTGGAAAATTGAGAAAACACATGCTTCATAATGTGCAAAGTGAACTAACAATAAGATCATGGGGTTTCGATCACTCTCTAAAGATGTGTATCCAAAATTCAAAGGAAAAACAATGCGATAAATTAACCAAGGCTTGAATTGAAAAATGAAATTTTTTTGTGTAGGCTGTGCAATGCTTGACTCCCTTAAGCTTCTAAATGACCTATGTAACGAGTGTTGGGCCAGTGGCTCCCAAGCCAGGCGGCTTTAGGGCACTAGATGTAGAGACATCCCTAGGGCTTAATTACTCAAGTCAAAAGAGCTACGGAGCCTAAACTAGCCATCAAATTTTTTTTGGAATTTCTCATCTTTTGACGCGAACACTCATTGCTTGGCCAGGCAAGAGGTCCGGTTACTCAATGAAAAACTCGACTTATTAAAATTATTTTTTTATTTTTTATTATTATTATTAGCCAAGGTTTTCATCATCACATCGCAAACCTAGAAATCTTAAGACACACACTTCAAAGTCAAATCTCATACCCCACAGACCCTAATGCTAGTGTGCATGTGAAATATCGATTAAGCAAGTGAAATCTCTCTAATCCAACACATGAATCAAATACTGGGATTCCTAATGATATGCCATGTTCAAACAAGTTAAACACACCAATGACATGCAATCCACAGTTACGATGTAAATTGTGCCCAATCAACAACATAGCAACAAAAAGAAAAAATTTTATGCAAAAACAAAACAAAAACAAGACAAACAAAACAAAACAAGACAAAGTGTTTGTCTACACCCCCAAACTTAAATGACACATTGTCCCTAATGTGACAAGAGATACATTACAGTGGGATGAGGAACCGGGATGAGCAAAGTCCAAGGCGTCCCCCGAACTTAAACATCGAAACACCTGTCAAAAACTAACAGCAAATTTTTTTTTTTTTTTTTTTTTTTAACTAAAACAATAAAAGGTCAAATGCTGTTAGAAACAAAATAAAATAACACAAAGAAAATAACAGAAATTAAAGTGCGGAAAATAAAAAGGAAAACATACCGCACCTTCCCCGCTCATATGGATGTCCAACCAATCCCTTCCATCCTTTCTTCTTCAAACTATGATACCCCTCTGGAAGGATGTTCCGCCATCTTATGTAGCCTAAAAACTTGTCTTGAGAATTTCTCTTAGGACCACGATTTCTAGATTTTTGACCTTGTGTGCGTGAATCCTTAAAGATTTCTACATAAGATGGCTCCTCGAGACATTGAAAAGGTAAAACTTGTGGTGAATGATATGTCTCGAGAGGGATTGTGACAAAGGAATGAGCTTCAGTACTCACTTCCTTGTCATTGGCCAAAATTAGAATTGGCGGTGGCTCAATCTTCTCCAAATGCTCCTCTTTTTCTTCCTCCATGTCAAGAGCCTGTTCCTCACTAACAAGTGTAGTGGTAATTTGGGCGTGCTCATGTGCAGACTTGTTAATTTCAGTCAAGTAATGATTAATGAAAGGGCAATCATCAAACTGGTGAGAAGGATGATAACAATATTCACATGACTGATGAAGTGTGTGAGTGTGAGAGAGCTGGGTATGGGCATCTCTGGCTGCCATGAGTTGGTTTGCCCTCCCCTCGTAGTCATCAACATGAGCAGTAGGAAAATGTTGCACTAATGACTCTTGGGGAAGGTGATTAGATGACGAAGGCAAGGAAAAGTGGTCATTGAACTGCGGATATTCAGGATGGTGCAATTCATCTGATTGGAGAGTATAGTTTCCCGTGGCAAGAGCAAACCACGAGACATCAGAATGGTTATTCCGGTTAGGGTTGTAAGAATTTGAATGTGATCCAAACCCCTGGTCGGAAAAATTGGTGTTTAGCTGCCCGTATGAAAAATTGGTAAATTGTCCCCAATGTGGACAATCACCAGCATCATGGTAAGGGCTAGAGCAGGCTAAACACAGTTCATGTGGATAATTGGTAGGATTTGATGTCCTACTACTAGGGGGAATATCAAAATTAATAAACGGAAGACTCATGCTTCACCCAAGCAGTTTAAAATAATCCACATGAAACAATTAACAAAATAAAATAAAATAAACAAAAACTAACAAAAAACTAAACTAAACAAGCAACTAATAAATAAAATAAAAATAAAATAAATAAATAAATAAAAATGGAAAATAGAAGACTTACCTGCCTCGGGTCTGTTGGTGCAGCCAGGTGCTGTGCGTTCGAACGCAGGTCAGTACGTTCGTTCGCACAGATGCAGAAATGTGGCAGGCTGTTGCACCTACGTTCGACCGCAACCAGTTACGTTCGAACGCAGGGCTGCACTGCGTTCTTGTCAGGAGCTGTGAGTTCGCACGCAGGCGCACGACGGGCGTTCGCAGGCGCGCGAACGTACTGGAATAGGCGGCAGTGCGTTCGACCGCAGGAAGTGCGTTCGACCGCACTGTCGAAGCCTCATTTTCCAGAAACACAACAGAACCGAAACAAAAGACTAAAAACTAAACTAAAAATTAACAAAAATGAAATGAAACACAAAATAAACTATGAACAATATTTACAAAGCAGAAAATAATAAAAAAAACTAGTAGAAAGATAACATCAATCTAAAAATTATATTAATTTCTAAACAAAAACAACCGTTCCCCGGCAACGGCGCCAAAATTTGATCGTATCAAAAATAATACTCGCAAGTGTACGAATCGTGTGCAGTAAAGTGCGCGTGAAAATGCGAGGTCGAACCACAGAGAACGGCGTTTTGTAAATAAAAACTAATACAACTCCTAAATTAAACGTATCTTAACCTAGTCCCAAAGAGGGTTGATTTCGAACAATTTAAAAGTGCAGAAATAAAATTAAACTGAAAATGTAGGGATAAAAATAACTAAGGTTAAAGATGAACCTCACCCAATAAGAATAAGCTAAATACATTAAACACTCATTTTCCGTTTTTTAAACTTTAAACCCTTCAACACACTCTATTGTGGTAATTGACACAAGTCAAACCGAATAATGTGTTTACCGTTAAGGAGCGACAATGAGTATTGATTATGGATAAAATCATCCACTGTATCCTTGGATCACAGTGGATATTGAATCACAACCAAACACTCGTTGTGCACCCGGCTTGGAACACATCACCGGATGACTATCAATGCATCAACAACACACAACCATTCAATTATTTGTCACAGAAATTAAATGACGAATGCGGAATTAAATAACGGAAAATAAGCATAAAATGTAAAAGCAAGAAATTTAAACTAAGGGTGAGGCTTCATCTTCAACCTAAGTTGAAGATTTTAGCCACCCATTGAACAACAAAACAAAATTGAATTAAAATAATGCATTAAAAATAACTTTAAAATAAAAGCTTACAACTAAAAGGGGCGGAGCAATGCAAACAGAAGCAAAATGCTCTCTAAAAACGCCCCAAAGGAATGTGTGTTCGACCAAATGGCCTTGGGTCCTATTTATAGGCAAAATTTCCTACGAGTGCGTTCGAACGCAGGAGGTGCGTTCAAACGTACTACTGAGTTGTGCGTTCGATCGCACACAGTGCGTTCGACCGCAGAAAACCGTAACGACGCATGCTGAAGCAATGGATTCCTAGGGCGCCCGCGCGATATGCGGGCTGACGGGGACTGCGATCGACCGTGTCCCTGCGTTCGACCGTCAGTGCGTTCGAACGCACCAAGTGCGGTCGAACGCACTTGGCAGGGGTCCAATTCTTCACTTAGTGTCTTTTTGCTCTCTTGTGGCCAACTTTTGTTGTAAAGACCTGCACAACTCAAAACACTAAAAACACCACAAATAATTAGAAATTAACAATACTAAGAGCCTAACAAATATAAATTAAGGGGTTCAAATAAGCACTTTTAGGAACTCATCATTGTGATTTCTTGAGTTGCATGTGCTATTTTGCTATCTTAGAAGAGGTTTAGAGGTCTATAAATGTCATTAGAAACATGTACTATTCGAATCTTAAAATGGTGTGCTTAACACACTAAGCGAACGTACGCCATCGAGGCCGGACGTATGGTCAATAGGTAAAGCACCGGTTTTTGAGTTTCTCATGTATATGCTTAGGCTTAGCCATATTTTTAGGTTTTGTAGGGCTTAGAATAACGGTGTCTTGTATCCATTATAACAGGAATTAGCTTGGTCGGAGGATTCGCTCGAGTGCGCGAGGTAAGTAGACACTTACAACCCTTTTTATTTAAAACGTGGGATATGTCAATTGACTGACCACGAGTATGATATGAGCATGCCTACTTTCTGTAATTACTTGGTAACTATGCTATTAATTAATTGCTAAGATGCATCATAAGACATGGTACGCCGGTACCTGCGGTATGAACGACCATAGGCTTACTATATAGACTGCATATTATGGTCAAATGTGTGTTATATGAGGGTTTTGGATCCATTGGTTTCGTGACCATGGTGCAACCATTCCCAATGGTTCGGTCACTATAGGACAGACATCATTAGTTGGTGTGGGCCGCTCAAGGTTGGACTCGATCGTGCCACTAATGTTACGTACGATATGTTGTGCAATGACTGAGGCACTGGTATTGTAATATAGGTCCCTCAGGACAGTGCCAGCCCTGCTAAGAAGGGGTAATATCTCAGGTAGACCATGTATGGGAGTTATGACTTATAATGCATTAGCCTTTTTCTGCATTAAAACAATTAGGTAATTAACGCCGGTTCTACACCATAAGCTTTGAAAACCCTAAAACCTCTTAAATGGTGTATTAACGGAGGTAATGCCCTCTCTTTGGTTATTACTCAAATTACACATTTACTTTCATTAATTGGGCTCATGTCATACCTAAGTTGTAAGGTTTACTGACTAAGTGGTTAGGCTTACGCAGTTATTATTCTCTAAGTAACTTGGTTTGTTGCTATGAAAGTGGCAAGAGATGCTACTACCTGACTGGTTAGGCTTTACTTATAATTACAGGTTTGTCTTTACTGTTTAGTAGCTCAATGTTCTTACTTGATGAATTATAGTGACTCAGATTTATTCACCTTCCCTTGCATTTACTCTGACGTTTTCAGAAGGGTGATTTCTCGTTGGGTCACAAGTTGGCTTAAATGGGTAAATTGCAAGTGACTCCACTGAATTAGCTGAGGCTAATTTTGGGGGCGTTACAGTGCTTGGCTAGGCATGAATATTATTGTTTTTTGGATGGTTATTCTACATATAACCAGGTCTTTATGGACCGCGCAGATCAGGAGAAGACGACATTTACTTGTACTTTTGGGACATTCGCCTACCATCGCATGCCCTTTGGGTTATGCAATGCACTTGCCACTTTTGAGAGGTGCATGATCCGCATTTTTTTTGATATGGTAAAACATTTCCTAGAGATTTTCATGGATAACTTCTCCATCTTTTGTTCATCTTTTGATTAGTGTCTGAACCTTCTCACTATGGCTTTAGTGCTGTGCAAGGAGAAGAACCTGGTGCTTAATTGGGAGAAGTGCAATTTTATAGTCAAGCAAGGTATCGTATTAGGGAACATCATATCTCATCGGGGGATTGAGGTTGAAAAAGTGAAGGTGGATCTAATTCCCAACCTTCCACCCCCACGTATGGTGAAGGAGGTTCACACTTTTCTGGACCATGCAGGATTCTACATGAGATTTATCCAGGATTTTAGTAGGATCACCTGGCCACTATGCAATTTGTTGGTGAATGATGCCCCATTTGTATTTGATTAGGATTGCAAGAGCCTATTTAGGGATTGATGGGTGCCAAATATTGTATATTTAACCCCCCTTAACTTATGTTTGTTAAGCTCTTAGTTTTGTTATTTTCTAATATTTTTGTTAGTTTTAGTGTTTTAGTGTGCTGTAGGTCCTTAGCATGAAAATGTGGTTTAAAGAGTGGAATTGAGCAAGGAAAAGAACTAGCCCCTGTTAGTGCGATCGAGTGCACGATGCCAACAATCGAGCGCACCTGCGCTCGAGCCCAAGGAGCCGCGATCAAGCGCACTCCACGTCAGACCGAGTTTCCCGTGTTGCCCTAGCCCATCGCTTTCATTGTTGCGCCGTGGGAATTCTGAGCAGTTGAGAGCGCTCACAATCGCACTACGTGCGATTAAGCGCACATAGGCCTGCGATCGAGCGCACCCACTGACCTGGCAGCACATTATTTTTGTCTATAAATAGGACCCTTATAGATTTTTATAAACCTACGTTTGGGAGGCGCCTTTTAGGAGCAAAAACTCTTCTGTTTAGCCTTCCATTCGTCATTAGATGTAATCTTTCATTATTAATGCTTTTATTTAATTTCCTTGTGTCTCTTATTAGTATGAGAGGCTAAATCTTCAACTAAGGTTGAAGATGAAGCCTCACCAGTGATGTTTTACATGTTTTTATGTTGAGTTCATACCCATTCTGTCGTTTAATTAATGCATGTTCATTTCAATTCAATTACGTGACATAATCATTATTGATTGTTGTTTATGATTCATTAAACATCCAACATTCGTTGTGTTTCAATCCGGGGGTACATCGGATGATTCTATCGAGATTAAATTCCACTGTGATCAACGATACAGTGGATGATTCTATCGAAATTAAATATCCGTTGTGACTCTTTAATGGTAAATTCATCGAATGGTTCAACAAGTTTTGTAACGGCAATAGAGTATGCATAGGGCTTAATCAATAGACAAATGTATGAACTAAGTAATAGCAAACAGAATAGGCGGAGAGCCTAATCGTTTTGGATGTATGAACTAAGCATGATAATATGTATTTTGGTGTGGTGAGCTGGATTCTAAGACCTTAGTGTTTTCATTTATTTGTTTTTAAGCATTTAGATTAGTTTATATTTTTGCAAGACCAAACTCCGAACTTGGAACTAGGTTGAAATAGAGTTAGTTTAGATAGAGAATTAGTTTTTGCAAATTATGATTCCTTGTGGTTCGACCTTGCACTTGTACAACGCTATATTGCACACGACTCGTGCTATTGCGAGTACAGTAAATTTTATACATCAGGGATCTTAAGAGAAGTTTGACGTCCACACCCATTATTTAGCCACCCCAGTGGGGTGTACCTTTTGAGATTATGTGTGCCACTTTAGATTATGCAGTCGGGGCTATTTTGGGGCAGCCTGTTGATAGACTTTCCCATATCATCTACTATGCGAGCAGGACCTTGAACGACACACAACTCAATTACTCCACTACTGAGAAGGAGTTGTTAGCAATCATTTTTGCGCTAGACAAGTTCAGATCCTATTTGTTAGGATATAAAGTCATCATCTACTCGGATCACGTGGCATTAAAGTATATTTTTTTCAAAAGAGATGCTAAATCTCGTCTTATTCGGTGTATTTTCTTACTTCAAGAGTTCAACATAGAAATTCGAGATAAGAAGGGTTCCGAAAATGTGGTGGCGGATCATTTGTCTAGGTTGACTGTGGGTTACACCGAGGATGCTAGCCCCATTTATGAGACCTTCCCTGATGAGCAATTGATGCGAATTGCTCACAATCCAGCACCTATCTAACCTAAACTCTGGTGTGATCATGGCCCAAGTTCTCTTTTCCTTTATCCTATAGTTTTCTCAGAGCACAAGGCTCTTGATAAGCGCCGAATGTTGCACATTCAAGCCCTTTAACTTGCATATGTTAATTCCTTAGTATTGCTATTTGCTTGATTTTGTTTTGTTTTGTGTTTCAGGTCAAATACATGAGCTTAGTCAAGAAGTGGATTAAAAGGGCAGAGAAAAGCAATTACACTGTGCTGGCGAACGATCGTAGCACCCTGGCGATCGTGTGCTGGGCGCACGAGCGCCCACACCCTGCGAACATGCACTGGGCGAACGATCGCCCAGAACTGCGAACGTGCGCACTCGGGCTGCACTTAACCCGGCAGGCGCGTTGGACAATTTAATTGCGACTCCAAGTCTCCTAATTGAAGTGGGAAACTAACCTATGGCCGTGATTAGGGTTTTAGGGTTTCTAGGGTTTCCTAGGGTCTATAAATAGGCCATTATACAATGTAAAAGGGACCGGTTTTCCTTAGTACGAATTTTACATACAAATTCCTTGGAGTTCATTCGTCAGCATGAGCGGCTAAACCCCCATTGTGGGGTACCGATGTAACCCTTTCCAAGCACAATGGTGATTGTATTTGATTTCAGTTAATTCATATTATTTATGTTGATTGCATAACTGTGAGGATTGCAACCTTGGAATTATGTTCTTAATTTTAATGCAATTGTTCTTTCATTCTAAAATCAATACTTGCGAAATTCTTATCTTGTCTTAGAATTTATTTTGCCTGTATTGAACTCAATCAATTTTATTTTCTGTGATCATAAAATTGATGGTTATGCAATGGGTTTAATATGTATATGATTAATAGGATTAGATAGACCATGCTTAGGAAAGACGGGTCGTACTACGCCCTAGTTTAGAGTAGACGATCCGTGCCAACCAAAGATGGGTTATACTATTCCGTTAACCGTATAAACTTATTAAGGGATTTTATAGTTTATTCCTAGGGAAGACGGGTCGTACCGCATCTTAGTGGTTAGGCGGACGATCCGTGCTAACCGCAGATGAATTATTATTACCCCTTAATATGTAATTTCTTGTCTTTTATAACATAAATGATTATGAGTTTCTAGAATCGAATTACGGTTACCATTGTTGTGCGGATTGTGGTGAAGTCGGTACCCTACTCTCTCTCTCTCTGATATTATTACCTTTAATACTGCTTTTAATTTTATGCATTTCAATTTACAACAATCAAATCTCATTTTCTCAATTAGGTTAAATTTAGTCTTTCAAATTTAGTAACGAAACCCTACAGTCCTTGAGGTTCGACACCCTCAATATAGCCCTATCCTACGGGATTCGTTCTATTGCGAGTGGTATTTTATTATTGATAATTTTGGTCACGAAATAACCACATCAGCTCTGATACCAACTGTAACGACCCCGATTGGCAAATCAACTAATTAGTAATTGACGCCATAGTTCGTCTCCTATCCCAATCCCTTGCAGGGCAAGACCCAAGGATTTCAACCTTTCTTGCCGAAACGAGAAAACTCAGCGGAAGACTTACAAAAACTATAGGAAATAGAGAGAGTAATAATCATCACACAAACATATACCAGAGTGAACAAAATACCTCATAACATAGAAATATTCATGAAATGTATTGGTCATCAAACCATCATCAAAAGGGGGGTTACTAATTGGTGCCAAATATTGTATATTTGGACCCCTTAATTTATATTTGTTAAGCTCTTAGCTTAGTTAATTTCTAATATTTTAGTTTTTTTTAGTGTTATATGGTGTTGCAGGTCCTTGCATTCAAACTGCGGTTAAAAAGGTGAAAAATGGCAAAAAGTGAAGATCTGGCCCCTAACAGTGCACTCGAGTGCACTAGGTATGATCGAGCGCATGCCTCGTCAGCCCGCAAAGCCCGTGTTGCCCTAGTCGCCATCGCTTCACTCACTACGCCGTGGGTTTTCAAAGCAGTTACGTGCGCTCGAGCACACTGCCTACGATTGAGCGTACCCCTGACCTGGCAGCACATTAAATTTTGCTTATAAATAGCCCCTCTTGTATATTTCGCAAACTCACGTTTTGGGAGGCGCCTTTGAGGCCAGAAACCTTCTATTCTTCACTGTGTAACCCTTCTAAACATCATTTATTTTATTAGCCTTTAGTTATTTATGATTAGAGGCTAAATCTTCAACTAAGGTTGAAGATGAAGCCTCACCATTTATTTATCTTCATGTTTTTGTGTTTAGTTTAATACTACATCCGTCGTTTAATGTTTTGTTTGTTCGTTTCAATTCAATTTTCGTGAGAAAATTATGTTGATTGTTAATTATGAATCGTTAAACGTCCAATATCCATTACGATTGGTCCGGGGGAACATCAAATGATTCTATCGATTTTATTGATTAAATATCTGTTGTGATTCTTTAACGGTAAATACATCGGATGATTTGACTAGATTTCATAACGACAATAGAACATGCATAGGGCTAGGATGTATGAACTAACGTGACACTAGAACATGCATCATTTTTAACCATTTTACAGATGTATGAATTAAGCATGATAATATGTGTATTTTAATGTGGTGAGGTGGATTCTAGACCTTAGTATTTTTATCTATTTGTTTTTAAGCATTTAGGTTAGTTTACATTTATTACACGCCTTATGTTCGATATTTGGAACTATGTTGAGATAGAGTTAGTTTAAGTATAGAATTAGATTTTCACAAACACGATTCCCTTTAGGTTCGACCTCGCACTTGCACACCTACTACACTGCAAAACGATTCGTGCTATTGCGAGTACTTATTTTTGTACGACCAAATTTTGGCGCCGTTGCCAGGAAATCGTTTGTTGTTGTGAAAATTAATTTTTTGTCTAGATTAATTTTATTTTCCTACTAATTATTTTATTTCAGCAATTATTTTATTTGTTTCTGTGTTTTTGTATAGAATTTTTCTTTTTAAAAAAGTTAGATTAGTGTTTGGTTGGTTTTTGTGTTTGTTGATTTTTACTGGAGTTCGGTCTCTGTTAGTGTGATTGAGCGCAGCTTACTTGCACTCGAGCGCACTACTGCCTTGTGCTGCACTGTCTGCGTGCTTGCGCTGGACAGCTTGCAAGTGCGCGTGAGCGCACATCACTAGCACACAGCAGACCCAGACCAACGCTCGAGCGCAGTGCTGTGCGATCGATCGCACCCCTGTTGCGATCGAGCGCACTTGTAGACTGCTACACCTTTGCATGCTCGATTGCATGGTACCTGCGCTCGAGCACACATCCGCAGTCAGCACCAACAAACCCGAGGCAGCTAAGTATTATTATTTTTATTTATTTCTTGTTTATTGTTATTTGTCTTTAATTGTTTATTTATCTTGTCTTTTTTTCTTTCTTTTTTTTGTTAGTTTTGGTTAGTTTATTTTTGTTTTTAATTGTTTAATTAGTTTGTTTTGTTAGTTAATTGATTAGTTATTTGTTTAGTTTATTTTTGGTATTTTGTTTATTTTATTTTCTATAAAATGGTTATTGTTTCATGTGGGAATTTGCATATTAAACTGTTTGGGTGAAGCATGAGTCTTCCGTTCAATAATTTTAATGTTTCCCATAGTTGTAGAACACCAAATCCTACCAACTACCCTCAGAATTTTCACCCACATTGATCATGTTCACACTGCTCCAACCTTTATCATAGTTTAGGTGATTGTCCACATTGGGGACAATTTTCCAATTTTTAACATGAGCAGATGAACACCAATTTCTCCAGCTCCGGGTTTGAATCAAATTCAAATTTTATAACCCGGACTGGAGCAACCATTCTGATTTCTCGTGGCAAGCTCATGCTACCGGAAATTATGCTCGCCAAGTTGACGAACTGCACCATCCTGATTATTCGCAGTTTGGCAACCAATTTTCTACCCCTTCATCATATGACTATCCTCCTAAGCAATCTTCTTTGGAAGAAACTTTTAAGGAATTCATGGAACTAATCGGCCAACCCACCATTCCTACGTCACAAGAACCATCATTGGAAGACACACTCGAGGCATTCACGTAAACGGTCAACCAACCTTTTCAAGAAATCACAGATGCCACTGTGGCAAACACTGAAGCAATTTCAAGGTTGGAAGGACAGCTCAGTCATCTAGTTGCTGAATTCAACATAATTGAGGAAGAGGAGTTTCAAAGTCATGAGATGTGGAGAAGGCAATACATGATTGATGAGGATTGTCCCAACAATTCTTTTTATGAGCATGTCCAAGCCACCACATTTGGGAGTGAGGAAGTTGTCAAGGAGACTGTTAATGAGCCAAGTCTAGAGTATCCTACTCTTGAGGCGCAAACGGAGAAGGGGAAACCACTGAGATATCATTCCCTAACTCATTTTCATTAGTAGCTGAGCCCTTTGTTCTGGATAATCACTCTTCTATGCCTTCATCGTACAATCACCCTCCTCAAAAGTCATTAGTGCAACATTTTCCAACCGCTCATTTTGATGACTTAGAGGAGAGGGTGAACCAACTTATGGTAGCTAGACATGCCCATACCCAGCTTTCTCACACTCACGCACCTCATTAGTCATGTTCATATTGTTATCATCATTCTCATCGAATAGATGATTGCTCATTCTTGAATCATTACGTGACTGAAGCTAACAAGTCTGCACATGAGAATGCCCAAACCACCACCATACTTGTTAGTGAGGAAAAAGCTGTTAACAAGGTAGAAGAAAAGGAGGAGCAAATTGAGCCACTGCCAAATTCAAATCTGTCCAATGAAAAGGAAGTAAGTATTGAAACTCACTCCTTCATCACAATCCCTCTCGATACCCATCACGAAACCCAAGTTTCTTTTCTTTAATGTCTCATGGCGCTATCTTATGCCATAATCTTGAAGAATTTATGCACTGAAGGTCACAAATCTAGGAACAATTTTCCTATGAAAATCTGGTTAAACAAGAAAGTTGGGTACCAAAGATGGAGAAACATCCTCCCAAAGGAATATCAAGTGTTAAAGAAGAAATGATGGAAGGGATTGGTTGGACACCCATATGAACGGGGAAGGTGTGTTATTTTTTCTTTTTTATTTTTCGCACTTTATTTTTGAGTCATTTTCTTTTTGGTATTTTATTTCTTGTCATTTTTTTTTTTTTAATTTTATTCGGTTTCTAACAGCAATTAACCTTTTGATGTTTGTTCCTTGAGAAAAGATTGCCGTTAGTTTTTGACAGGTGTTTTGGTGTTCAAGTTCGGGGGACGCCTTGGCCTTTGCACACTCCGGTTTCCTCATCCTAGTGTATTGTATTTCTTGCCACATTGGGGACAATGTATCATTTAAGTTTGGGGGTGTGGATAAACATTTTGTTTGTTTGTTTGTTTGTTTTATTTGTTGTTTTGCTTATTTTTGTTTGTATATATTTGTTTTTGTCTATTTATAAATTTTTTTTTTTTTTAATAATTTTGTTGCTATGTTGTTGATTGGGCATGACTTACATCATAACTGTGGATTGCATGTCATTGATGTGTTTAACTTGTTTGAACACTGCATATCATTAGAAATCCTGGTTTTTGATTCATGTGTTGGATTAGAGAGACTCCACTTGTTTGATTGATATTTCACATACACACTAGCATTAGGGTCTGTGAGGTATGATATTTGACTTTGAAGTGTATTTCTTGATATTTTTAGGTTTTTGTGATGTGATGATGAAAACCTTGGCTGTAAATAAAAAATTAAAAAAAAAAGAAAGAAAATCATCATAAGTTGAGTTTTTCATTAAGTAACTGGACCTCTTGTCTCACCAAGCATTGAGTGTTCGAGTAAAAAGATGAGACATTCTAGCTAAGTGATTGTATGGCTAGTTAGGCTTCGTAGCCCTTTTGACTTGAGTAATTAAGCTTCTAGGGATGTCTCTACATCTAATGCCCTAAAACCGCCTGGTTTGGGAGTCATTGACCCAACACTCGTTACATAGGTCATTTAGAAGCTTAAGGGAGTCAAGCATTGCACAGCCTACACAAAAAAATTTACACTTTTCAATTCAAGCCTTGGTTGTTTTTATCACATTGTTTTCCTATGAATTTTGGGATACACCTCTTTGAAGAATAATTGAAACCCCATGATCTTGTGTTAGTTTACTTTGCACTTCATGGAACATGTGTTGTCTCAATTTTTGAGCCATGAGTGAAATGGTGTTTGGATGCGTGGATGATGTGGTTTGTATGTTCGACTTGTTAAAATTGCTAATGAAGTGTGAACCATATGTTTAAGTTAAGGGCTTTGTCTATCAATAACATAGTGCCAATAAACTGTTTGTGAGTATCATTGCTGGTAAACCCTCACGAGACTTCACTCGTCCACTAGGGATGCCTAGAGGTTTAAAAAGCTTGTTGCATATGCTAAATGCAATTGTTTCTCCCACGAAAGCGGATTTATGTTTCTTGTTTTTATTGTGTTTTCATTTTTGTTTTGCTAAGGGACTAGTGATATGTGCCATATATTACATATTTGGACCCCTTAATTTGTTATTGTTAATCTTTTAGCTGTGTTATTATCTGATATTTTGGTTTAGTTTTGTGTTTTCAGTGTTTTATAGGTTGCTAAAAGAAAACTATGGGTTTTATGTGGATGTTGCTGATTTTGGATGAATAGTGCAGCCCCTGTAGAGCAATCGAGCGCAGGTCTCTGAGATCGAGCGCATATGCGCTCGAGCGCAAAGGCAACCACAATCGAGCGCAAGTGCGCTCGAGCCCAAGACAGCCGCAATCGAGCGTGAGTGCTACGCAAATGACGAAAGCCTATGCACGATTGCGCTCAAGCGCACCAAGTGTGGGATCGAGCACACGCGTTCGACCTTGAGCGAATTTTAGCGTTTATTAAATTGTAAACCTTAGTTTTAGCCCTATAAATAGATAATTATCAAATTAGATTAGGGAGGCTACGAATTACGAAATTTGAGAGGAGAAAGAAGAGAGTTCTAAGGTTTTCCTAGCTTTTGGATCTCAACCTTAGGTTTCATTACTTGTAAGTACTCAATTTTTGTTATGGATTCAATCAAGAATGTTTAGTCTTTCAATAACATGAGAGGCTAAACCTTTAACTAAGGTTGAAGATGAAGCCTCACTTATGATTAGCAATTTAGTTTCATGTAATCAAGATTTCCCAATTTAATGGTTCAATTTTTTATTGTTTTACTTTTCTATTCATTGGATTGAATGTATCTTGGATATCTTTTGTGATTCAAGGATACATTAGATGATTTATGATAGTTCAATTCAATTAACTGCTTGGTTTACTTGATTAAAATATTGGATCTTTCTTGTGATTTATTTTCTGGATACAATAGATATTTCAATATAGGTTGGATATTTGCTTGTGATTTACGGATACAGCTAATGATTTAATTGATTACTGGATTTCTATTGTGATTTGGATAAAGAATGGATACAAGGAATGTTTTGATTAATTTGTTAAGCAAAAAGCGAAACATACCTAAGATTTATATGTGAGAACTTTGGGGAATATTTGAGATCATGGAACTAGGTTGTTAAGAATATGTGAGTGTGGATTCTGAAACCCTAGTGCGTTATCAACAAATTACTTTCACTTAAATAGATTTATGCTTGTGTTTCATTCAAACAATCATCATTCAAAAACTGGGAACTAGATTAGAATAGAATTATTTTAGGTTTAAATTTGCTTTCAAGAACACAATTTCCTGTAGGTTCGACCTCGCACTTGCACACGACTCGTGCGCTTGCGAGTACAACAAATTTTGTCGCTGTTACCAGGGAGTTGTTTAATTTTTGAAACCAATTTATTTCTAAATTAGTTTTGTTTTTCTACTAGTTATAATTAGGATTTGATTTTTATGCAATTTTTATTTCTGTGCTAACATAAAAAGGAAGAAAAAGAGTTTTGGTTTTTTTGTTTTTTTGTTGTTCCGTTGGTGCAGCTCTGGAGGATATATGTTTCTGTTATTGCGATCGATCGCACTATAGATACGCTCGATCGCACTCGAGGCCAGAAGAACGAATTGTGCGCACTTGCACTCGATCCTACCCTTACTGCGCTCGAGTGCAATAACAGAGTCCAGACTAATTTCTTTTTCTTTTTCTTTTTCTTTTTATTTTTTTTTCTTGCAAACCAATGTTATTCATCAAAAGGTCATCCAACAAATCTAAAAAAGAACAAGCTTAAGCTAAAACTTTATACCTCACAGAAAACATGCTAATGTGCTAAAAAAAAAAAAAAATCTTGATTCCAAAAACACGTACAATCTCAATTATCCAAAAATAAGTCAAAAGACTCAACTCCAACTGACATAATGAAGAGTTCAACCCTTTATGCAAACCAATGAAATGCAAACCACAGTCACAGTTAATAACTCAAACTTGACAACAACATTGCACATTTAAAAAGAAAACAACTAAAACCTAGAATTGACAGAAAACAACAACTAAAAACTAAAAATAACAAAAATAAACTCAAAAATGGACAACGGTTTTCCATACCCCCAAACTTAAATCACACAATGTCTTCAATGTGGGTAAAGATACAATACTAAGAGGTGAAGAGAACCGAAGTGAGTCGAGAGGTGTCCTCCCCCAAACTTACTTGTGATAACACTCATCCTGAAAAAGAAAAATTAAAAAAAAAAATCACAATTACCACAAAAACTAAAAATAACTAAAAGGAAATAAAAGGATAGAGGGTTGCCTCCCATGAGCTCTAAGTTTACAGTCTTCAGCCAAACTTTTCACAGTGGATGATCAGTTGGATGAAGTCGGGTCTTCCAAAGGCAATTCCTCAATCTCTAGAATCTCCAGTTCTAGGAATGGCTTCAGCCGTTGTCCATTGACTTTTTGAGTATTTCTGCTCTTGAGATCCTCGATCTCGATGGCTCCATGAGTAAAAACTGTACGCACTCTAAATGGTCCTGTCCATCGGGACTATAGCTTCCCTGGAAACAGATGTAGGCGTGAGTTGTAAAGAAGGACTTTCTGACCAACTTCAAAGTATCTTCTCAATATGTTTTGATCATGAGTCTTCTTAATCTTCGCTTTGTAATGCTTGGCACAGTCGTAGGCATCGTTCCTCAATTCTTCTAATTCATCCATCTGGAGCTTCCTCTGATCGCCAGCCTTGGTGATATTGAAGTTTAACTGCTTGATAGCCCAATATGCTCGATGCTCCAATTCTACAGGAAGATGACATGCCTTGCCATACACCAATCGGTAGGGAGACATGCCAATTGGAGTCTTGAATGCTGTCTGGTACGCCCACAAAGCATCATTGAGTCGTAGAGACCAATCTTTCCTTGTCGGGTTCACCGTCTTCTCTAATAGCCTATTGATTTCTCTGTTGGATATCTCAACCTGCCCACTTGTCTGAGGATGGTAGGGCGTTGAAACTTTGTGAGTGATCCCATACTTCTTCATGAGTTGCTCAAAAAATTGATTGCAGAAGTGCTTCCCCCCATCACTGATGATGGCACGCGGTGTCCCAAAACATGCAAACACATTTTCTTTTAAAAATTGAAGCACAACTCTATGATCATTCGTCTTGCAAGCAATGGCCTCCACCCACTTAGAAACATAATCAACTACCACAAGTATGAAGAGGTACCCATAAGAATTAGGGAAGGGTCCCATAAAGTCAATGCCCCAAACATCGAACAGTTCCACAATAAGAATCGGGTTCAACGGCATCATGTTTCTTCTTCCAATGCTTCCCAACTTTGGCATCTCTCACAGGCTGAACAGTAAGCATGGGCATCACGAAATATGGAGGGCCAATAGAATCCACATTGAAGAATCTTCACTGCGGTCTTCTTAGAACTGAAGTGTCCTCCATATGCATGAACATGGCAAAACGAAAGGACCTTCTGGTATTCACTCTCAGGAATGCATCTCCTTATAATCTGATATGGGCAGTATTTAAATAGGTACGGATCATCCCAAAAGAAGTATTTCGCCCCAACCAAGAATTTTGATCTATCTTGCTTGGTCCAATGTGAGGGTATCTAGGCAGTGACAAGGTAGTTCACAATATTGTGAACCATGGTGTAGAAATATGAGAGACGTGCATAAGTTGTTCATCAGGGAACATCTCAGCAATCGGCACAACATCTTCATTGAAGTCCACAACCAGCCTAGATAGATGGTCAGCTGCTACATTCTCAGAACCCTTTTTGTCCCGAATCTCAATGTCAAACTCTTGCAGAAACAAAATCCACCGGATGAGATGAGATTTAGCATCTTTCTTAGACAGAAGATACTTCAAAGCAGCATGATCCGAGTAGACCAATACCTTAGATCCTAGCAAGTAAGATCTAAACTTATCTAGAGCAAACACGACAGCTAACAACTCCTTTTCAGTGGTGGAGTAATTGAGTTGTGCATCATTTAGGGTCTTGCTAGCATAGTATATGACATGAAGAAGCTTCTCCACTCTCTGCCCCCAACACAGCTCCCACAGCATAATTGGAAGCATCACACATTATCTCGAATGGCAGTCCCCAATTAGGTGGTTGGATGATTGGTGTAGAGGTTAATCTCTTCTTCAGGATTTCAAAGGCTGTCTGGCACTTGTCATTGAAATCAAACGGAACATCTTTTGCAAGTAGATTGCACAAAGGTCTTGTTGTCTTGCTGAAGTCCTTGATGAATCTTCTGTAGAACCCAGCATGTCCCAGAAAATGACCGAATTTCCTTAACTGTTCGTGGTGGTGGAAGGCTAGAAATCAGATTCACCTTTGCTTTGTCAACCTCTATACCTTTGGAAGAAATCACATGGCCCAAAACAATCCCTTGTTTTACCCTAAAGTGGCATTTTTCCCAATTTAGAACCAGATTTTTCTCCTTTCACCGTATCAATACTAGAGTGAGATGATGCAGACATTCCCCAAATGACAAACCAAAGACTGAGAAGTCATCCATGAATATCTCCAAGTGACGTTTGACCATGTCTGAAAAGATACTGATCATGCATCATTAAAAAGTAATGTTGTGAAATTATCTACCTAAATTAATAGGCAAATAACTACAGTTTTACTTGCAAGTGCACAAGGTCAATGTCGTAGTATAATGTGTAAGTGCAAGATCGATCCCATAGGGACTGGTAAATTTTGCTTAAAATTAAATTCGCAATATAAAATAAAAGAGAGAAAAATTGAGTTTGATTCAATAAAGATAAGGAGCAGGGCTTTGATTTTCACCACTAATCATGCTTATACAATAAAACAATATGCTAGTGCTTAAATTACATGATGAGTATTCAATGGTTGCCAACCAAAGGGCATGGTGTATACTCCGTAAGCTATTGGTTTCCCTAAGCAACGAGGTAGGCATGGTGTATACTCTAACTCCTTTCTTTCCTAAAGGATTTAGCATGGTGTATACTAAGTTGTTCTCTAAGAAAGCATATGAATTGTGAAAACCGACAACCACATGAGACCTAGGGCATGGTATATACTCTCGGTTTCCCATGTTGATTAACCCAAGAACCTGGCTTGGATTGCTTTTGTTACTTATGTTAAACCCAGGACTCGGTCATCCAAATTGATCTAACTAACAAGTCCATACCACATGCATATGTTGATCAAACAGACACACATGAGGAATTCATGAAAACAAGTATTAATCAAGTTAAATACTATCATGCAATTATCGCAAAGGCGCCAATATTGAATTAAAATATAAACATGATCAATGCTTCAATCAAGCCCTATTAAAATATTTAGTTACACATAATTAAAATAAAACTAAAAAGAAAAGGAAAAGAAAGAACCGAAAACTGCTCCTAGAAGTAGCCTCCAATTCTCCTCTCTGAAATTGTATATCTAATTGTGAGGCTTAGAGGTCTATTTATAGGCTTTAGGAGAGTCCTAGAAACCCTAGTAAACCTAGGAAATTCTGAATTTTATCTCTTATTCAAATTAGGAGATAATCCTAGTACAAATCGGATTAGGATTCATCTAGAATTGCATTCCTATCTTGCACGGTAATTTTGGCATTGCGGCAGTCTAAATTGGGAAAATTCTATTTCACAATGATTTGTAGAATTTTGAGTTAGCTTTCCAATGTCTCTAGAATCATCTCAATCCAATATTTGAGCTGAAAGTAATGGTGAAAATATCAAGACATGTGCAGAATCCAAATTTGAATCCAATCCGATTTTGACTCCAATTTGATAATTTCCGATTTCATCCTTTCCACATCTTCTAGGTCTTCCCAATTTGCCCTTTAAGCTTAGAACTTTTTTCAGAAACACTTCATTTTCTTTCATGACCTACAAAAACACAGAAAACACAAAAATAAAATAAAATGAAACAAAATAACAAAAACTAAGAAAAATTAACAAATGTAAATTAAGGGCTAAAATATGAATATTTTGGAACTTATCACACCCTCAAACATACATATTGCTAGTCCCTTAGCAATACTAAACTAAAAACAAAATGAAAAATAAAGAACAAAAAGATAAATCCATCTTTCGTGGGATCTACGATTGCATTTAGCATATGCAACAAGCCTTTTAAACCTCTAGGAATTCCCTAAAGGACGAGTGAAGTCTCGTGAGGGTTTTCCAGAAATGTTACCCACAAACATTATGCAAAATTCATATTATCCAAAAATTAAAGTATCACTCAAAACCATGATTTTCATTCATTAGCAAGCTTAAAAAGATAAACCCATCTTCACAATGAATTGGAATTTTAAAGTCTAATCACTTACAAAAGACAAGCTAAGGCATCACAAGTTCAAAATAGTGTAAAGTGAATTAGCACAAGACTATGAAGCTTCCAAATAATTCCAATGTGTAATGTCTCAATATCTCAAGGTTCACTGAAATTCCCATTGGAATGAACAACAATGGCATAATTTTATTTTATTTTTTTCTTTTATTATTAAGCTCTGCAATGTTTAGTTCCCTTAAGCTTTCTAATTGACCCATGTAACGAGTGTTGAGCCAATGACTCCCAAACCAAATGGTTTTAAGGCATTAGGTGTAAAGACACCCCTAAGGACTTACTAACTCGAGTAAAAAAGACTACGAAACTAAACTAGCCATAATTTAACCAAATCAAAATTCTCACTGTTTGACGTAAACACTCAATGCTTAATGAGGCAAGAGGTCCAGTTACTTAGTGAAAAGTTTATCAATGATCATCATTTTTTTTTATATATTATTTTTTTCAATTATGCCAAAGGATCCAACCAATAAGTCATCCAGTTTCACCCAAAACATAGAAACATGCACATTAAATTCACATGTCATATCTCACAAATTAGTGCTAATGTGCTTGTGACAGATTAGATCAAACATGTGAATTCTTAAATGCCTAAAGTAAGTAACAAACTTAAAAATCCAACATCAGATCATGTGTTCAAAATTTTAAGCTAACCAATGAATATCAAATCATAATTCTTAGATCAACAAAAATTTTAAGACAAACATGAACATGCAATTTTTTTTTTTTTTTTCAAAAACAAAAAGTGGGACCAAGTGTGTGTAAATGTGTCCCCCATACCCCCAAACTTAAATTACACGTTGTCCCCAATGTGTGTATATCATGGAAAGATCTTACCCGAGAGATGGAGAAACTGGTTGGAACAGGTATGACTCAAAGCATTCCCCCCAAACTTGAACTCAAGCACACTTGTCCCTGAAAAACAAAACACTAAAGTAACAGTGGAAAACAAAAACGAAATAAAAATAAAACTAAAAAGAAACAAGAAATAAAAAGGATATGCTGTGGGGTGCCTCCCATGAGCGCTAAGTTTAACGTCTTCAGCCAAACTGTGGCACTTTAAACTTGAAGCACCAGTCTTTTCTTCTCTTGCACCAAAGAGAATGATGTCTTCCCATTGCAGGGGGATTTCAATTGTCTATATATCGGGGTGGACCACTTTGAGTTTTCTCAAACAATTTCTCATCATGAACTGGAATAAAATAAGAAGAAGAAGACCCAGGGAGCTTTTCTATCTTGATGTCCTTAATTTGCTCATCACATAACCCCAGCCGACTTCTCTCTTGGTGTGCATCGACTACAGAAAGCTAAATTCTGTAACAAGGAAGGACCATTTTCCTCTACCTTTCATTGATCAGATGGTGGAAAGATTGGCAGGCCATGATTACTGTTTCTTGGATGGCTACTCCGGTTATAACCAAATTCCGTTGGATCCAAAAGACCAAGAGAAGACTACCTTCACTTGTCCCTTCGGTACATTTGCCTATCGTCGAATGCCATTTGAGCTATGCAATGCATCTGCTACTTGATAAGTGCCAAAATATTCATATTTTAGCCCTTAATTTACATTTGTTAATTTCTTAGTTTTTGTTATTTTGTTTCATTTTATTTTCTTTTTGTGTTTTCTGTGTTTTTGTAGGTCATGGAAGAAAATGAAGCATTTCTGAAAAATGTTCTAAGCTTAAAGGGCAAATTGGAAAGACCTAGAAGATGTGGAAAGGATGAAATCGGAATTTATCAAATTGGAGTCAAAATCGGATTGGATTCAAATTTGGATTCTGCACATGTCTTGATATTTTGGCCATAACTTTCATCTCAAATATTTGATTGAGATGATTTTAGTGGCATTGGAAAGCTAACTCAAAATTATACAAATCATTGTGAAATAGAATTTTCCCAATTCGGACTGTCGCAATGCCAAAATTACCCCGGAAGATAGGAACGCAATTCTGGACGAATCCTAATCCGATTTGTACTAGGATTATCTCCTAATTTGAATAGGAGATAGAATTCCGAATTTCCTAGGTTTACTAGGGTTTCTAGGACTCTCATAAAGCCTATAAATAGACCTCTAAGCCTCACAATTAGATATACAATTTCAGAGAGGAGAATTGGAGGCTACTTCTAGGAGCGGTTTTCGGTTCTTTCTTTTCCTTTTCTTTTTAGTTTTATTTTAATTATGTGTAACTAAATATTTTAATAGGGCTTGATTGAAGCCCTGATCATGTTTATATTTTGATTCAATATTGGCACCTTTGCGATAATTGCATGATAGTATTTAACTTGATTAATACCTGTTTTCATGAATTCCTCATGTGTGTCTGTCTGATCAACATATGCATGTGGTATGGATTTGTTAGTTAGATCAATTTGGATGACCGAGTCTTGGGTTTAACATAAGTAACAAAAGCAATCCACGCCGGGTTCTTGGGTTAATCAACATGGGAAACCGAGAGTATATACCATGCCCTAGGTCTCATGTGGTTGTCGGTTTTCACAGTTCATATGCTTTCTTAGAGAACAACTTAGTATACACCATTCTAAATCCTTTAGGAAAGAAAAGAGTTAGAGTATACACCATGCCTAACTCGTTGCTTAGGGAAACCAATAGCTTAAGGAGTATACACCATGCCCTTAGGTTGGCAACCATTAAATACTCATCATGTAATTTAAGCACTGGCATATTGTTTTATTGTATAGGCATGATTAGTGGTGGAAATCAAAGCCCTGCTCCTTATCTTTATTGAATCAAACTCAATTTTTCTCTCTTTTATTTTATATTGCAAATTTAATTTTAAGCAAAATTTACCAATCCCTGTGGGATCGATCTTGCACTTACACATTATACTACGAATTGACCTTGTGCACTTGCAAGTAAAACTGCAGTTATTTTCCTATTAATTTAGGTAGAGAATTTCACAATAAGTTTTTGGAGCTGTTGCCGAGGATTGTTTAATTTTGTTTAGAATTTTTTTTTCCTTAGTTAATTTTATTTTTGTTTTAATTCTTTTTATCTTTAGTTTTACAGTTTTGTTATGTTCTCCGGAGGTGCCCTCGAGCGCCCCTTCTAGGGTGATCGAGCGCACTAGTGTGATCAAGCACACCTCACGATGTGATTGATCGCACATCCGGACAGCAGCACTAAAATTGTGAGACAATACACCTCCGATGCGAAGACCTATGAAAAGTTCTTTCAGTCCCCAGATCCTTAACCAGCCATCATGCATTAATTTCCAGCCCATTGTGCAGAGCAGTTACGATTTATCTCCATTGCTCAATATGTGTCCACACTATAAAGGCACACCTACAGAGAACCCATATTGGCATATTCGAGAAATTGTTGATCTCTGCAGGACTCAGAATGTTCAGGGTTTAACTCAAGATGAAATCAGGTTAATCCTCTTCCCTTTTTCTTTAAAAGATAATGCTAAGATATGGTACTATTCTTTTGCCGCAGGTTCTATTCATACTTGGGATGAGATGACCACAAAGTTCTTAAAGAAGTTTTTCCCAGCCCACAAGACAAGGCAATTGAGAAGGGAAATTTTGACTTTCCAACAAAAAGATGGAGCCCTTTTCTTCGAGGCATGGGAGCACTTTAATGAGCTACTTCTCAGATGCCCTCATCACAATTTATCTCAAGACGATCAGGTACTGGCATTCTATGAGGGTTTAAATGATCCTAACAAGAGTCTTGTAGATTTAGCTTGTGGTTACATGTTGATGGAGAAAAGTAGCAAGGAAGCCATAGAACTCTTCGAGACCTTAAGTGAGAACTCCCAACAATTCCCATCTAAAGGGAGACAAGGACTCGAAGGAAAAGACATACATGAAGAGAGCACCAATGGTGGAATTCAAGCTCAAATGGCTGCCATAGAGAAAAAGCCGGACATGCCCATGAAAGCTATGATTAATCATATCAGTGCTCCTGAGTCATCTCTCATCAATTTGTCCCAACATTATCATGAAGAGGAGCCATCTTCCACCTATTGGCCTCAACAATACCAGGAAGAGAAGTGTCAAAGTCAGTTTGTTGCCAATTACAATGGACAATACATGGAGGAAGAGTGCACTTACTATCGTGAGCAAACAACCACCACACCTGAGAATGAAGAAACTATTCGGGAGATGTTTAGTGAGCCAAGTCTGGATGATCCATTAGAAGAGCGCTTTGTGATCAGTGTCAAATTGTGTATATTTGACCCCTTTAACTTATATTTGTTAGGCCTTTAGCTTTGTTAATTTCTAATTATTTTTGGTGTTTTTAGTGTTTTGAGTTGTGCAGGTCTTTACAACAAAAGTTGGCCACAAGAGAGCAAAAAGACACTAAGTGAAGAATTGGACCCCTGCCAAGTGCGTTCGACCGCACTTGGTGCGTTCGAACGCA
>CM017322.1:17381622-17470055 GCA_006937295.1 Carpinus fangiana
TCCGGTGATGTGTTCCAAGCCGGGTGCACAACAAGTGTTTGGTTGTGATTCAATATTCACTGTGATCCAAGGATACAGTGGATGATTTTATCCATAATCAATACTCGTTGTAGCTCCTTAACGGTAAACACATTATTCGGTTTGACTTGTGTCAATTACCACAATAGAGTGTGTTGAAGGGTTTAAAGTTCAAAAAACGGAGAATGAGTGTTTAATGTATTTAGCTTATTCTTATTGGGTGAGGTTCATCTTTAACCTTAGTTATTTTTATCCCTGCATTTTCAGTTTAATTTTATTTCTGCACTTTTAAATTGTTCAAAATCAATCCTCCTTGGGACTAGGTTAAGATACGTTTAATTTGAGAGTTGTATTAGTTTTTAAGTTCAAAACGCCGTTCTCTGTGGTTCGACCTCGTATTTTTACGCGCACTTTACTGCACACGATTCGTACACTTGCGAGTATTATTTTTGATACGATCACTTTGCACAATTTGAATTTGATCTGGACCTCGACACGATACGTGAGCAAGATGAGGCCTTATTGGATTCCACTCCTAAGAACAACAAGGTGGAAGAAGAAGAGGAGCAAACTGAGATTCTAGAGGAACCACATTGGGAAAAGGAAGAGAGCACTGAGACTTCTTTAACATCAGCTCATATTCCCGACGTACCAGCCAACTGAAGGAAGGAGAACCTTTGTATCTATACTTGGCGGTGTCTCCCATAGCTGTTAGTTCGGTTCTAATCCGAGAGGACTAAGGGACGTAAAGGCCAGTCTACTTCACCAGTAGAGTATTGCACGAAGCCGAAGAGTGCTATCCGAGAATCAAAAAGTTAGCTTTCGCTCTTGTCACCTCCACCTGAAGGTTGAGACCGTACTTCTAAGCTCACACCATCAAGGTCCTTATTGAATGTCCATTGAGAAAGATCCTCCAAAAGCCCGACCTCTCGAGCAGATTAGTCAACTGGGCCATTGAACTCGGGGAGTTCGACATCAAGTTTCACTTGAGAACATCAATCAAAGGCCAAGTTGTTGCTGACTTCATAGCCGAATTTAGCTATGTACTCGAAGAAGAAGAGGAGCCCTTAGAGAAAGCATGGACGACGTATGTAGACGGATCCTCAACGAGAAAGTACAGTGGGGCAGGAGTCATCCTCAAAGGACCTAATGGGGAAAAATACAAAGCAGCAATACAATTCCAATTCTCCACCACGAAGAACGAGGGTACGAGGCCATGATCGCAAGGATGAACTTGGCCCGAGAAATGGGGGTGAGGAACTTGGAGATTAAAAGCGACTCTCAGGTCATGGTCAGGCACATTAAAGGAGAGTATGAGGCTCATAGAGAAAATATAAAGAGGTATTTGGAGAAGGTGAAAGAAATCATGGAATCATTCGACAAAGTAATTTTCACCAAAATTCCACGAGAAGAGAACTCAATCGCAGATACGCTCGCTCGAATCGCTTCTGCCACTAAGGAAGAGGCTGTAACATTACATTGACCAATACAAGAACTGGCTATACCCTTTATTAGTTGAGTAGATCAGGTAGCTTGCATAGAAGGGGAGCAAAACGATCCAGAATGGGGACGCGATATCCTGCAGTTCCTCAGGACAGGAAATCTGCCTACCAACAACAGGCTAGCCTAAAAAATTAGAATACATTCTGCTCAGTACACATTGGTCGATGGAATCTTATACAAGAGAGGCTACACACTACCCTTGCTCAAATGTCTATCAAAAGAGGAAGTCACTTATGTACTCAAGGAGATCCACGAAGGAGTATGCGGCAGTCACTCGGGGGGTAGAATGTTAGCACACAAGGCGATCCGAGTAGGGTACTACTGGCCCGGAATGAGCAGAGATTCAAACAAAGTTGTCAAATACTACGACAAATGTCAAAGGTTCAGCCAAACAATAACAAGTCCACCCGAGGCACTAAGCTTCATTTCATTGCCATGGCCTTTCGCGTAGTGGGGGATCGACTTGGTGGGGCATATGCCGATGAGAAAAGGAGGCTGTAGATTTGTGGTGGTTGCTGTAGACTACTTTACCAAGTGGGCAGAAGCAGAGGCACTAACTACCATCACGACGGGGAACATAAGGAACTTTCTGTGGAAGTCCGTAATCTGTCGATATGGCATACCACATGCCTTTGTTACGGATAACAGAAAGCAATTCGACTGCGACCCGTTTTGGAAATGGTGTACTGAACTCCTTATCCAGAACTACTTCTCATCCCTAGGACATCCTCAAGCCAATGGTTAAGTTGAAGTAACAAATAAGACCCTAATAAAGACTCTAAAGAAGAAGCTCGATGACAAAAAGGGAGCTTGGGTGGAGTATTTGCCAAAAGTCTTATGGTCCTACAGAACGACTGTCCGAACGCCCACGGGAGAAACTTCTTTCTCCCTAGCTTTCGGATCCGAAGTCGTTATTCCCGTCGAGGTGGGTTCCATAAGCTTCCAAGTAAAGCACTTCAACCCGGAGATGGATGACGAAGGCATTCGCGTAAGCCTCGATCTGCTACTCGTGAAAAGAGAAGACGCCCACACAACAATGGTAGCCTACTAGCAAAGAATAACCAAATACTTCAACAAAAGGGTCAAGCCCTGACAGCTCAAGGTCAGAGATTGGGTAGTCAGAAAAGTTAGCATAGCAACCCGAAACCCGGTGGAGGGCAAATTGGGGCCTACATGGGAAGGACCCTATAAGATCATCCAAAGTCAGAGGCAAGGAGCTTACCACTTGCAAGACACCAACGGAAGGATGCTGCCGAGACCATGGAATGCCGAGCACCTCAAGAGATATTTCCTCTAACCTTTGTCAGTTAATTTATTTCCTCTCCTTTACTTATTAATTGTACTCTCCACATCTTATAACATATATGAATAAAATGCTTACTTGAGCGTCGGAGGACCCTTAGTCAAAATGACCATTAGGCCCAATAACGACTCTCTTTGTCTCATGACATGATGAAGAATATAAGTGAACACCAATCGACATGAGCAAGCCTTACACCACATCCCGAAACAACTGTCGGCGTAAGCAAGCCTCATTGTCAAGCCCGGGTCCAACTCTCGACAACTCAACTCATGGAGAGGGAGAAAACCCTTTAGAAAAAAAATCATCTACCCAACTCTCGGTAGATCAACTCACAAAGAGGGAGAAAACCCTTCAAGGAAAAAAAAAAATCATCTACCCAACTCTCGGTAGATCAACTCACGGAGAGGGAGAAAACCCTTTAGAAAAAAAATCACAACTCCAAAGCTCCAAGGCCACATCAAGAAACAACATTTTGAAAGCACCAAGGAAAGCATGCCAAGCAACTCACAGAATCCAGAAAATAATCAAAGGTAAATCATTGATTTCTTCATTTCAATATTGAAATAGAATATTACAACCGATTACAGAAAGTCGCCTATCTACTCCATTACAAAGAACATATATGACAACTTAACCCCGAGTACAAGACTCCAACAACTACTTCGACATGCATCACCTCCCCGAGACTACCATGTCCAGACTCGATCTGGTACTCAACGCTTAGCTAGTGAAGTTTTACAAACATTCACATGAAGAGCATTCGCTCGGGAATATGATGAAGAAGAAACACCAAGAAGCAGCTAGTGAAGTTGTACAGAGAATTGCATTTGAGACTCAACTCAAATGTCCCTCTCGGGAAGCTCCACCCGATGAGCCATCTTTTGCTAGAGCTCAAGACTTCCAAAGTCGACACTTCCTTCGAAGCTACAGACACTCCTTCTTGCCCTCCAAATAAAGTCGGATGCTAGAGTATACACCATCAGCTTTCTTTTGTCGATTCTCATGAATACTGACTAGGTGTGCCTCCAAGTTAGCAATTCGACAATCTCGCAATTCCAATTGCCAGTCTTTCAACATCAATTGATGATCCTTCATGTCAAGGTCATCCATCATCTTTGACAACTGGTTCGTACGCTCTACGAGAGTGCGCTTGCAAGCCTCCACCAGAAACCGTAGTCCGACGACCTCAGCACCAGTGCCACAGGGAACAAGAGAACTGAATTCATCCCACTGTAAACCTGTAGCACCACCAGCCTCCCTAGAAGGGCACACAACGAAAGCAGCAGATGAATCAGACTCACCAAAGCTCCCAGAAAGATGAATCCATGGAAACGAAGAAAAGAAGAAAAATGGTGCTTTTGTTGAAAGATTGAAGTAAGGAATGAGAAGTTATGAGAAGTCGAAGGCAGGAAGCAGTATTTATAGAGAAGGAAAGCATGGAAAACTGAAGCTATCATTAAATATGAGAAGACAAAAAGTACAGATTCGCCTGGAGAAACCAACCGACATCACGTCACAGGGCGCCACGTGTCCTGCCTTCGAGGAGCGCGCCACATCATAATGACAATCCTAGAATCCTGAAACGACAGAAGACAAATAGGCAATCTGCCCGAACATTCTGAAGTAACGCTTCAGATCCTCAGTCACAAGGGGTACTACTATATAGTCAACATCCAAATTCCAAAATAAACATGGGAATCGAAAAGTAAAATTTCTAAGCAAAATCAAAGTGTTCAGAGATCATTGTTTTATATACAGACAAAAAGCAAAAAGAGAAATGTAAAACTTCTTCCTATGAGGATGGACCAGTGGCAACATCCTCATCTTCATCATCGGAAGGATCAATCTTAGGTCCATCAAGCCCGGGAAGTAAGACGGGTATTGGATGAAACCCATGTTGGTTAACTTTCGGAGCATCTGGAATAAGCTCCCGACCGGAATCCACCATCTCGTCGACAGCTACTTCAGGAGGGCTCAAGTAGGTTGATTCCATAGTAGCAAGATCAATATTAAAGCGTGCTCGGTTGGCATACAAGTACCGGTAGTTCTCAAAGCCCCAATGGAATCCACGGGACCACAGCAAGTCTCGGAGCCAAGGGACAAAAGATAACTGGGCAAGATAGCGCACAATCTTGGCTCCAATAGTGGTACCCTTGACGGTACCAATCACATCGAGTCTTCGAGCTTGCAAGGTCCGCTGTGAGCTTCTCCTGAGCATCCTTGGATGCCGATAGTTGCATCTCAAAAGTCTCACAGAGCTTTTGGAACCCTTCCTCGGAAGTACAAACTTGACACAGCTCTTCCCCGACTTTGGTTGACTCCATGGTCAGCTTGAGGTACCCGGTGTCTGCCTCTTCCACATGTTTGGCCAAATCCTGGCTCTTTTGATCCGCGATCTCCTCTCGGTTTAGGAGTTGAACGTTCACCAACTTGAGGTCAGTACACTCCCTCTAACTCTCAAGGAGCTCATCCTCTTTCGCCACCAGCAAGCGACACAATTGCTCTACATCCGGAGATCCTTGAGAACTAGAAGCACCATCTCGGTTGCTTAGCTTCCCGACCAACTCTCGTAGCTCTGACTTTTCGTCAAGGAACTCCCGCATCCCTTCCTGGTATTCCTTGTACCAGCTTGCCGTAAGAGTGGAACACTGCAAATGAAAAGCAAAATGTCAAGGACCTTCAGAATATTCAGAGAAACGGAAGACAAACACTCAACTTACCATATGCTGACAATGAATCAACTTGTCCACAAAAAGCTCGGGGCTAAGCCTGCCCTTTCCCCAGGTGTAGTATGCCAGAAGCAGTCTGGTGACATCATGAAGGGGATTCCCACTCAGGCCCTCCCCCAAAGACTGGATTGTCTGGGAGTTCTTCCCAAACGGGCCCCTGCGAGGTTGAACTCGATACACGAGAATCTACTCGGATGGCCTACTCGGAGCTTACGGCCCTTTATCTCTCAGAGTCGGAGGATCCTCGGTCCTGTTACCATCCTCACTCGGGTTCTCTCTCCCCCCTTGCTGAGCATTTGAAGGAACCACATCCAAGGAGATCACCCCGCCCGGAGACCGAACATCTTTCGAGTCGCCAAGAGGCCCGAAGGTAGCAGGGACGACATCAGAACTGAATAGGGCAATAGTCCGCAACAACTCCCTCGCCTTACCAACTCGCCTATTCTTCGTCGAAGGCTCTGAGGCGGAAGCGCCCTCACCAGATTTTCATTTTGGCCCCGACGGGCCCTCTTCGACTACCAGAGCTGACGAAGAACCTTAAGCCTTGGACTTAGGTGGAGGCCCCAACGCAACGGCTGTCCAAACGGGTTGAGGGTCCACCACCGCCTTATTCAAAGCACCAATGTTTTTGTGGGCCCGAGATTTCTTACTCGGGGGCCGAGCGGGTGAACTCGAGCCCGCCTTCTCAGAAGCTTCTTCGGATTCCCCTGGCGATCCCACATCACTTTATCAGTTGGAATCGGGTAACCTAATCGCTCCCAGAGAGCGGAGTCAGACACGATGCTCCTAAAAAGCATCTGCTTTGCATTTTCAGGGCGCTGGGAGAACTACAGGATCTCGTGAACCTGGGCATGCTACTCTGGACTCAGTTTGGGCCACTCTTTCACTGCATACGGCAAATGTATATTAACAAAAAGGCGAATAAAAGAAACTCTGCAAATCGGTAATAGCAAATACTTACAGCTCTCTTAGACACCCCACTCCCGAGGAACAGAATGCCTTAGGGGACGAGCCTCGAAATTAGTTGCTTCCCAATTCTCGAAAATATAAAAGAACTGCTCCGCCCAATATTTGTTGCTGGAGTACGTACTCCCGAGCTCGATGAACTAGTTCTTCCCGCGAACCATGAAAGTCACCGTCTCGGAGTTGGGATACAAGTGGGGCCTATAGATATTCAAAGACTCCAGGATCGACATAAGCTCTCCCGAAAACACTATAGGCCATAGTAAGAAGGTTGAAAAGAAGTACCTCCAACCACTGGGCATTAACTGCCCAGGCGTAATCCCCAAGAAAGAAAGCAACTCCCGGACAATGGGAGGGAACTACAAACGAACACTGGCCAAAAATATACGCTCATAAACGCATATATCCCCGGACCCATCAATCAGGATTTATCTGGGAAATGCAAGGAAATGGAAGTAGGGATGTCATAGCTGTGGTGGAGCAATTTCTCATTGGCCGTCGTAAAACAAGACCTTTGCCGGCGAGGGTAATCCAGCCACAGTACGGTGGGAGCATCACCGACTGTCGGACGATTCCTAGTGAAAGACCAGCCAAAATGATGAACTAAGGGAACTTCTAGCGAGTGGTCAGAAACCTCACCTGTGGAAGAACAAGAAATTGGAATGGGAGAAGACATAGTCGCGAAAACAAGGAAGGAGTATGATAGCAATAGAAGGTTCAAACTGAAAGAGAATGAAAAAGATGATCGAAGAGGACACAGTACTTGACCTTTATAAAAGAAAAGATCTCGGGAAACCACCAGTTGTAATACCCTAATAAAAGCCAACCTTTTTATTAACCCAAAACCCTTCCCTTAGGAGTAATCGATAGAGGTTTTCAAAGAAGGAGTTTAACGAGACCTGAAACCCTTAGCTTTAACCTAATCACGTTTGGAACCTTTAGAAATAGAAGCCAAACACTGACCCATAGGGGGCGGACGTACTCTAGGTCCGGCGGACGTACGCTTTTGTCTGTAGTGCGAACGTACGATGGGGGACCACCGGACATATGCTACTTTTTGAATACCCTTTGGATAATACATGGAACATACAAGACACCCTTTGGACCAATGTGCAAAGACCACCGAACGTACGCTAGGGTTGCCGAACGTCCGCTACTCTGTCAGAGAGTTGGTGGCAAACTTTTCCTATAAATAGCCCGCCCCTCCTCTCATTTCTCACGCCTTCCTCCTTCCCCTGGTGTTCCCATAGGCTGCCAAACCCTTTCCTTAGTGTTTTGAGTGAGAAATCCAAGAGAGAGAGAAAGCTTCAACGAAGAATTTCCGAGGAGAGGAGGCCATGTCCGTGCGTAGCTTTAGGGTAAACTCTATTCCCTTCGTATTTATCACTAATTTATGTTGTGTTTCTGCCTTGATGATGATTTTCAAGTGTTCACTAATGTTTTCAAGGGATAACGATGTTTTCAAAAGGATTTTCTCAAAGATTCATTATGTTGTAATTCCCTACGTTGCATGTTCTGTTTTACTGGTTTGGAAAAGGTTTAGAGGTCTATGAAAGCCATTAGAAACATGCACTGTCCGAATCTTGAAACGGTGTGCTTAACACGCTAGGCGGACGTACGCCATCGAGGTCGGACGTATGGTCAGTGGACAAAACACCTGTTTTTGAGTTTCGCACATGTATGCTTAGGCTCGGCTATATTTCTAGGTTTCATACGGCTTAAAATAACGGTGTCTTGTATCCGTTATAACAGGAGTTAGCTTGGTCGAAGGATTCGCTCGAGTGCACAAGGTAAGCAAACACTTACACTCTTTTTACATAAAACGTGGGATATGTCAGTTGACTGACCATGCATATGATATGAGCATGTCTACTTTTCTGTAATTACTCGGTAACTGCGTTATTAAATAAACTAATAAGATGGATCATAAGACATGGTACGTCGGTACGTGCAGTATGAACGGCCATGGGCTTATTCTATAGACTACGTATTATGGTCAAATGTGTGTATCATACGGGCTGTGGATCCATTGGTTTCTTGACCTTGATGCAATCATTCCTAATGGTTCGGTCACTACAGGACGGACGTCATTAGTTGGTGTGGGCTACTCGGAATTTAACCCAATTGTACCACTAATGTTACGTACGCTATTGATCGGTGCCAAATATTGTATATTTGACCCCCTTAACTTATATTTGCTAAGCCTTTAGCACTGTTAATATCTAACATTTTTAGTTGTTTTTAGTGTTTTATGGTGTGCAGGTCATTGCATCAACACATGGCTACCAAAAGGCAAAATGGACTTGAAGAGATGCCATGGACTTCCTGCCAATGCGTTCAAACGCACTTGGTGCGTTCGAGCGCAAGTGCGGTCGAACGCAAGGAGCACGTTCGAAAGCAGGTCTAGTCAGCCCGCGTCTCGCGCTGTTGCCCTAGCTGGCCCTACGATTCCATCGCTTCCAGCTGGCGCTGTGGCAGTTATTTGCGTTCGATCCCAGAATGTATGATTGAACGCATGTATCAGTGCGATCGAACGCAGGGCCTGAATTCGAACGCAGCCCTATGACCTGGCAGCACACCAAGTTGCTATAAATAGACCCCTTAGTGCATTTTGTCCGAAGTTCTTCTTTTTGGGCGAGTTTTTTAAGAGCATTTGCCATTGTTAGGCTCTGCTCTGCCCATTTAGTTGTAATACTTTATTTTTAATTTAATTTAATGCATTACTTTCATTGTTCTTTACTTTCTTGTTACATGGGTGGCTAAAATCTTCAACTAAGGTTGAAGATAAAGCCTCACCCTTAGCACTTATTTAATGCTTTTACATTTACGCATTTACTTTCCGTCATTTACAATTTATGTTCATTTCATTGTAAGTTATGTGACAAAGTTGTTATGGTTATTGTTGTGCTGCATCGAAGTTTAACCCTCGTTGTGTTCCAAACCGGGTGCACAACGGATGAGTGGTGCTCAATTAAATATCCACTGTGATCCATGGATACAGTGGATGATTCTATTGAGAATCACTATCCGTTGTAGCTCCTTAACGGTAAACGCATCAAACGGTTCGACTAGCATCAAAATAGCAATAGAATATGACTTAAGTTCTAATCGATAGACGGAAGTGTTTGTTTTAATGTTTAAGCAAGTCTTTTTATTGGGTGAGGTATAGTCTTTGACCTTAGTTAGTTTTCTCCATTCATTTACGTTTTCTATAATAGTTTTTATTTCTGCAAGTTTTGTGTTTGATTATACTTGTAACACCCTCAGCCCATTAAGGCTAGGTTTGTCATCTTTCTTCTTTTACAATAAAATTTTTGCAAAGATCCATAAGGTCTATCAAAGTACTTGATTTTTCAAAGAGCACGATAAATGTATAAAACATTTATCAAGAGCTTTTATTACAAGCGAAATTAGAAAACATAAACTTCAAATGCGGAAGATCATATTATTACAATAACTGACTTAAAAAGGCTACAAAAATTTAATAGTTATCCCCACCCCCATTCCGGCCTCCTATTCCATCAAGCTCCCTACCTGAAAACAAGAAATAAAACTGAATGAGCCCAAATGGGGCCCAGCAAGTAAAATCCACCACCATAAATAGTTTTACTCCTTGTTCTCAGTTTTGAAAACTGTTTTCGCAAATAGATATACTACCAACCATCATAATAAATGTATGTACGGTTGCATCTCCTGTAACATATACATACTATTACATCTAGTAAGAAATCATCGTCATAAATCATTCTTGTAAATCATCTTTGTAAAACATCATCATATTGCATCATTGTAAATCGTCATCATATTGCATCATTGTAAATCATCATAGAAAATCATTGATGCAATTATCTTGTCATTTTCTCATTTTAAGGCCCATGTACACTGTTACCCCTGTGCACGAGGGTTGCAGGTCCTTGTGACCATGGCACTGAATTGTGGCCTCAGCCATACCCGACCGTCAATTAACTCTTTCTTGGTGCACTTAACGGTCATGTTGATGGAATACCACCTTAGTGGTTTCACCTCCATCCGAGTATTGGTACAAAACTCTCATTCTTTCTTTCTTGGGGCCAAAATACTCCTCTATACATGTGCCATCATTTCATAAACATTCATAACATTTATTATACTTTTCTTTGTACATCTCATTCATAACATTTATTGTACTTTTCATTGTACTTCTTTTGATACATCTTAGGGTAACATGTATGAGGGTTTTATTATCATTTTATAATCATCATTTTCACAAAAGAAATTCATCTTTCTCAATCTTTTATGCATGCCACATAACTTCATAATATGTAAATAACGATAAATAAATATTTACAAATATACATAAATTGCATGACATGATAACTTTAGAAGGGATAGTGAATGTACTTACTTTTAGACCAAGGCTTAAGTTTCCAAAAGAATTTAGCTGCTCCAATCTGACTATCACCCACTACTTTATTTGAACTAATTTCTTAAGCCCGCTTTCTCTCTCGTGTTCTTCCTTTCTTGCAGCGCCTTGTCTCACCCTTTCTCTCTCTTTTTCGTGTAAACACTTCCGAAAGAAGAAAGACCGAGTAGAAAGCGGAAGAAGGAAGAATATATGAAGAAGAGAAGGGAGAAGAGTGGTGAAATTGTGAAGGGAGAAGCCCTATTTATAGGAAAAATTAAGATACTATTCTACCTTTCATTTAGAATTCTACCCTCATTTTACTATTTCACCTACCCATACTATTACACCTACCATTTTAACTTATTCTACCTACCATTACTATTTCACCTACCAACATTATTACATCTACCATTTACTATCACATTATTCCACAAATTACCATTCTCTAATTACCATCCTCCATAATACCATAAACTCCTTAAAGAAAATCATTGAATAATGTTATCAAATAAATATATCAAAAAATAAGACTATTAAAAATTTAAAATCTGGAGCGCTACAATCTTCCATCCTTATTGGAATTTCGTCCTCGAAATTTAAAGTTTTAATTATAACTCATCATTGAATTCAGATTCTCTTATAGCTATCAATTATTCGTCATAGGCCATGTACCATAAGAAAATAATGTTGTTTAAACATCAGCTATATTGTTAGCAATCTCTTAGGTATTATCTGTATATTCTCTGTGCAATATGGTTGCACCCTCTATACCTTTGCATGCATCATCACATAATAAGAAATATAATTCTTTATACTACGTTATCATATATACTACAACCATAAAATAAAACTTCTATCATAAACTTATACAAATAGATGGGGGTATTTGTTATGCATGCTTTCTTCCAATTCCCATGAAGCTTCTTCTACTGAGTGATTGTTCCATAAAACTTTCACCAATGAGATACTCTTGTTTCTAAGGACTTGATCCTTTCTATCTAAGATTCTCGTCGGTGTCTCTTCATATGTCATGTTGGGTTGAATCTGAAGAGACTTGCTCTCTAAAACGTGTGTTGCATCTGGAACATACTTCTTCAACATCCACACATGAAACATATCATGTATCCCGCTTAAGTTCGGGGGTGATGCCAATCGATAAGCTACTGTTCCAATTCTCTCAAGGATTTCCAAAGGACCAATGAACCTAGGACTCAACTTTCCTTTTCTTCCGAATCTCATTACTCCTTTCATTGGGGCAATCTTGAGGAATACCTTTGTGCCGATTTCAAATTCCAGCTCTCGTCGTCTTACTTCGGCATAACTTTTTTGTCGACCTGAGCCGCTGCTAACTTCTTATTTATTATTGTTATCTTTTCACACGTATCTTGGATGATTTCTGGCCCAAGTAGTTTGCATTCTCCTACTTCATCCCAATATAATGGTGACCTACACTTTCTTCCGTACAAAGCCTCGTCTGGTGCCATATCGATGCTCGCATGATAACTATTGTTGTAGGCAAATTCTATCTATGGAAGATATTGGATCCAGCTTCACTTAAAATCCAAAATACACAATCACAGCATGTCTTCCAAAGTTTGAATTGTTCGTTCTGTTTGCCCGTCGGTTTGAGGATGAAATGCTGTGCTGAAAGTTAACCTTGTACCCATTGCCTCTTGTAAACTCCGCCAAAATCTTGAGGTAAATCTTGGATCTCGATCCGACACAATGGATACAGGAACTCCATGTAGTCATACGATTTCCTTGACGTAAAGTTCTGCAAGCCGGTCCATACTGTAATTCATCTTGATAGGTAGAAAGTGCACAGTCTTAGTTAACCAATCAACAATGACCCAAACCGCATCTTGACCTCCTTGAGCCTTTGGAAAACCTGACATAAAGTCCATCGAAATACGTTCCCATTTCCATTCAGGAATAGGGAGAGCTTGTAAAGGTCCTACCGGTCTTTGATGCTCTGCCTTAATTTGTTGACACGTCAGGCACCGCTCCACGTGTTGTGCGATATCCTTTTTCATCCCATTTCACCAATAGCTTTTGTGTAGGTCTCGATACATCTTTGTACTTCCTGGATGGACCGTATATAAGGATTGATGGGCTTCCGACAAGATGACCTTCTTCAATTCTGCATTATTAGGAATGCATACTCAATCACAAAATTTTAACACTCCATCCTTAGTGATCTGGAAATTTGGTTGTAATCCCTTTTCCACTCCTTCACGAATTATAGTTAACTCGGCATCTACAAGCTGTGCTGTCTTGATTTGTTCCAATAATGTTGACTCCAAGGTTAGGCTACCCATGTAAGATTGAATCATCTCTATCCTTGCTTTGTCCAAGTCAAGGAATAACTTCTTTTGCATTGTAAACCTGGCCGATAACGTTCCCTCTGTGGTCCTTATGCTGAGAGCGTCAGCGACCACATTCGCCTTTCCAGGATGGTAGTTGATCGTACAGTCGTAGTCGCTCAGTAGTTCTAACCAGCGTCTTTGTCGCATGTTGAGTTCCTTCTGAGTGAAGAAATACTTCAGGCTCTTGTGATCTGTGAAGATTTCGCAATGTTCTCCGTACAAGTAATGTCGCCATATCTTTAAAGCAAAGACTACTGCGGCCAGCTCGAGATCATGAGTTGGGTAATTGCGTTCGTAGGTCTTTAATTGTCTTGAGGCGTAAGCGATAACCTTCCCTTGTTGCATCAGCACGCAACCTAGGCCTTTGAGAGAGGCGTCACTATAAATCACAAATCCATCAGTCCCTGATGGAAGTGTGAGAACTGGTGCGGTGACTAACCGTTGCTTCAACTCTTGAAAACTTCGCTCACATTCTTCCGTCCACTGGAATTTTTCATTCTTCCTTGTTAACCTGGTTAACGGTGCTGCCAGCTTAGAAAATCCTTCTACAAACTTCCTGTAGTAGCCAACAAGTCCTAAGAAACTTCGTACTTCATGGGCTTTTGATGGCTGTACCCAATTGACTATCGCCTTCACTTTACTTGGATCCACTCCTATTCCATCCTTGGTGACAATGTGTCCCAAGAAAGTCACATTGTCTAACCAAAATTCACACCTTTTGAACTTCGCATAAAGTTGTTGCTTCCTCAAGATATCCAACACCATTCACAAGTGCTCTTCGTATTCCTCCCGAGTCTTCGAATAAATTAAAATGCCATCATTTCATAAACATTCATAACATTTATTATACTTTTCTTTGTACATCTCATTCATAACATTTCTTGTACTTTTTATTGTACTTATTTTGATGCATCTTAGGGCAACATGTATGAGGGTTTTATTATCATTTTATAATCATCATTTTCACAAAAGAAATTCAACTTTCTCAATCTTTTATGCATGCCACATAACTTCATAATATGTAAATAACGATAAATAAATATTTACAAATATACATAAATTGCATGACATGATAACTTTAGAAGGGATAGTGAATGTACTTACTTTTAGACCAAGGCTTAAGTTTCTAAAAGACTCTAGCTGCTCCAATCTGACTATCACCCACTACTTTATTTGAACTAATTTCTTAAGCCCGCTTTCTCTCTCGTGTTCTTCCTTTCTTGTAGCGCCTTGTCTCACACTTTCTCTCTCTTTTTCGTGTAAACACTTCCAAAAGAAGAAAGACCGAGTAAAAAGCGGAAGAAGGAAGAATATATGAAGAAGAGAAGGGAGAGGAGTGGTGAAATTGTGAAGGGAGAAGCCCTATTTATAGGAAAAATTAAGATACTATTCTACCTTTCATTTACAATTCTACCCTCATTTTACTAATTCACCTACCCATACTATTATACCTACCATTTTAACTTATTCTACCTACCATTACTATTTCACTTACCAACATTATTACATCTACCATTTACTATCACATTATTCCACAAATTACCATTCTCTAATTACCACCCTCCATAATACCATAAACTCCTTAAAGAAAATCATTGAATAATGTTATCAAATAAATATATCAAAAATAAGACTATTAAAAATTTAAAATCTGGGGCGCTACAATACTACTCACTTTTGGAACTAGGCTAAAATAGGGTTAATTTAATATTAATATTAGTTTTTGAGTAAACACCGTTCTCTGTGGTTCGATCCCGCATTTCGCAACTCTACACGGTCAACGACTCGTGCTATTGAGAGTGCAATCAAATTTGCATATCAGGTATGTTGTACAATGGCTGGGGCACTGGCATTGTATTATATGTCCCTCGGGACAGCATCAATCCTACTGAGAATGGGTAATATCTCGGGTAGATCATGTATGGGAGTTATGACCTATAAAACATTATTCTTTTCTGCATCAAAACAATTAGGCAATTATCGCCGGTTTTACACCATAGAGCTTTAAAAATCCTAAAACCTATGGAATGGTGTATTAGCGGAGGTAATGCCCTCTTTTTGGTTATTACTGGAATTGCACGTTTACTTTTACTAATTGGGCTCATGTCATACTTAATCTTTAGGTAATCTGATTCACCGTTATGGAAGTGGCTAGAGTTGTTATTGCCTGACTAGCTATGCTTTATCTATAGTTATAGGTTTGTCTTTATTGTTTAATAGCTCCATGTTCTTACTTGATGAATTGTAGTATTCTCAGATTTATTCACCTTCCTTACATTTACTCTGTCAGTTTTTATAAGGGTGATTACCTATTTGACCACACGTTGGTTCAACTAGGTGAATTGCTGATAAGTGCCAAAATATTCATATTTTAGCCCTTAATTTACATTTGTTAATTTCTTAGTTTTTGTTATTTTATTTCATTTTATTTCCTTTTTGTGTTTTCTGTGTTTTTGTAGGTCATGGAAGAAAAGGAAGCGTTTCTGGAAATGTTCTAAGCTTAAAGGGAAAATTGAGAAGACCTAGAAGATGTGGAAAGGATTAAATCGGAATTTATCAAATTGGAGCTAAAATCGGATTGGATTCAAATTTGGATTCTGAACAGGTCTCGGTATTTTGGCCATAACTTTCAGCTCAAATATCGGATTGAGGTGATTATAACGGCATTGGAAAGCTGACTCAACAGGCTACAATTTATTGTGAAATAGTATTTTCCTAATTCGGACCGCCGCAATGCTAAAATCACCACGTAATATAGGAGCCCAATTCTGGACGAATCCTATTCCGATTTGTAATAGGATTGTCTCCTAAATTGACTAGGAGATAGAATTCTGAATTTCCTAGGTTTACTAGAGTTTCTAGGACTCTTCTAAATCCTATAAATAGACCTCTAAGCCACACAATTTTATAGACGATTTGGGAGACAATTTTCAGAGAGGAGAATTTGGAGGCTACTTCTAAGAGCGGTTTTCGGTTCTTTCTTTTCCTTTTCTTTTTAGTTTTATTTTAATTATGTGTAACTAAATATTTTAGTAGGGCTGGATTAAAACCCTAATTATGTTTGTTTAATATTTCAATATTGGCGCCTTTGTGATAATCATATTATGTTGCTTAACTTGATTAATGCCTGTTTTATTGAATTCCTCATATGTGTGTAACTGGCCATTATATGCATGTGGTATGGACTTGTTAGTTAGATCAATTTGAATGACCGAGTCCTGGGTTTAATATAAGTAACAAAAGTAATCCACGCCGGGTTCTTGGGTTAATCAACATGGGAAACCGGGAGTATACACCATGCCCTGGGTCTCATGTGGTTGTCGGTTTTCACAGTTCATATGTTTTCTTAGAGAACAACTTAGTATATACCATGCTAAATCATTTATGAAAGAAAAGAGTTAGAGTATACACCATGCCTAATTCGTTGCTTAAGGAAACCAATAGCTTAAGGAGTATACACCATGCCCTTAGGTTGGCAACCATTAGGTATTCATAATATGATTGGAACATTGGCATATTGTTTTATTATATGAGCATAATTAGTGGTGGATATCAAAGCCCTACACTTTTATTTTTAGTTCTTTCTTAATATCAATATTGTGACAAGTTGATATTTTTAACTTAATTAATTCTTAACAAAATTAACAATCTCCGTGGGAATGATCTCGTATTTGCCTGCTATATTATCATTTTGATTTTGTACACTTGCGAGTAAAACGTACTAAATATTATCTATTAATTTAGGTAGTATTTGGCACAACAAGTTTTTGGCGCCGTTGTCGGGAATTGTTTAATTTTGTTTAGAAATTTTTGTTTCCATTAGTTAATTTTATTTTTTAAATTTTCGTATTACTGATTTTTTAGAATTTTAGTTATGTTCTGCAGCGGTGCGATCGAACACACTGCTACAGGGCGATCAAGCGCGAAGTCAGTACAGCCGCACCGAAGACACTGTGTTTTCTTTTCTGTTTTGTAGTTCTGCCTCGAGTGAGATCAAGCGCAATAACCTATGCGATCGAGCGCTCTACCAGACAATAGTTGCGGTAGTTTGTGAGTTTTTATTTTTCTTTTTGGTTTTTATTTTCTCTTTATTTTAATTTCTTTTTGTTTTTATTCACATGTGGGGAGGCACTCCAACACCCCATAGACCATGTTCATATTGCCGTAACCCTTATCACCATGTTAGAAATTGTCCCTCAACAAGACATTTTCCTAACTATTCTTTTGGGCATATGAACACATCGTTTTCTAGACTGAGGGATGACAACTATTTTGATTCCTATAACGCAACATGGAGCCAACAGTCAAATATCTCATGGCAAGCTCAAGATCCTGGAATTCATGCTCCACAATTTCGTGGGCTGCAACATCAATCATATCAACAGTTTTATGATCATGTATATTCCTTTCAACCAGCTCCACAACAGCAATATCAGGCTGAACCACCTCCTCTTGAATTTTTTGAAGAGACGTTAGATATGATGAAATCATTAATTGCAAATACAGAGGCCTACCTCAAACAAGAAGCTGCTTTTCACAAAGAAGAAGAAGAAGAAGCATACCAAGAGGAGTCATCTTCCATATATGATCATTCATATTCCTCTCCACGTCAACAATATCAAGCTGAACCACCTCCTCTTGAGGTCTCTGAAGGGTTGTTAGAGACTATCAGAGTATTGATCAAGAATACATAACAAATGACTCAGAATACAAGGCAAGCAGTTGAGGAGATGAAGGCCCACCGCAACCAACAAGCCGATATCCTCAAAGAAGAAAAGTGTCAAGATCAGTTGGTGGCCAATCCTAATGAGTACTACATGGAGGATGAGTACACTTACTATCATGAGCAAACAACCACCACACCTAGGAATAAAGAAACTGTTGAGGAAAATTTTTGTGAGCCAAGTCTTGAAGATCCTTTGGGAGAGTGCTTTGATCAATTTTGTGAGCAAGCTGTGGTTGAAAATCAAGTGGATGAAAGGAAGGAGGAGCAAACTGAGGATCTAGAGGAGCCACATCAGGAAAAACAAGAAGAGAGCACAGAGACTTTTTCAACATTAGCTCTTATCCCTGAAACACCAAGATGCCAAGAGAAAAGTTTGTTAAAGCTACCAAATGAGCAAATTGAGGACATCAAGATAGGAAAAGTTCCCTGAGTCTTCTTCTTATTTTATTCCAGTCCATGATGAGAAATTGTTTGAGAAGACTCAGAGTGGTCCACCCCTATATACAGACAATTGGAATCCCCCTGCAATGGGAAGACATCATTCTCTTTGGTGCAAGAGAAGAAAAGATTGGTGCTTCAAGTTTAAAGTGCCACAGTCTGGCTGAAGACGTTAAACTTAGCGTTTATGGGAGGCGCCCCATAGAATATCCTTTTTATTTCTTTCTTTGTTTATTTTATTTTATTTTATTTTTATTTTTATTTTGTTTTCCACTATTACTTTAGTGTTTTGTTTTTCAGGGACAAGTATGCTTGAGTTCAAGTTTGGGGGGAATGCTTTAAGTCAAACCTATTCCAGATAGTTTCATCCATCTCCCGGGTAAGATCTTTCCATGTTATACGCACATTGAGGACAATGTGTAATTTAAGTTTGGGGGTATGGGGGACACATTTACACACATTTGGTCCCACTTTTTGTTTTTGAAAAAAAAAAATAATAAATAAAATGCATGTTCATGTTGTCTTAAAATTTTGGTTGATCTAAGAATTGTGATTTGATATTCATTGGTTAGCTTAAAATTTTGAACACATGATCTGATGTTGGATTTTTAAGTTTGTTACTTACTTTAGGCATTTGAGAATTCACATGTTTGATCTGCTCTAACACAAGCACATTAGCATATGATTTGTGGGGTATGACATGTGGTTTTGATGTGTATGTTTCTATGTTTTGGGTGAAACTGGATGACTTGTTGGTTGGATACATTGGCATAATTCAAAAAAAAAAAAAAAAATTTGATCATTGATAAGATTTTCACTAAGTAACTGGACCTCTTTTCTCATTAAGCATTGAGTGTTCACGTCAAAAGGTGAAGAAATTTGATTTGGTTAAAATTATGACTAGTTTAGTTTCGTAGCCTTTTTGACTTGAGTTAGTAAGTCCTTAGGGGTGTCTTTACACCTAATGCCCTAAAACCATCTGGTTTGGGAGTCATTGGCTTAACACTCGCTACATGAGTCAATTAGAAAGCTTAAGGGAACTAAACATTGCAGAGTCAAAAATAAAAGAAAGAAAAAATAAAATTATGCCATTGTTGTTCATTCTGATGGGAAATTTAGTGAAGCTTGAGTTGTTGAGACATTGCACATTGGAATCATTTGGAAGCTTCATAGTTTTGTGCTAATTCACTCTACACTGTTTCGAACTTGTAATGCCTTAGCTTGCTTGTTGTAAGTGACTAGACTTTAAATTCCTATTCATTATGAAGATGAAGTTTAACTTTTTAAGCTTTCTAATGAATGAAAATCATGATTTTCAAGTAACACTATGATTTTTGGATAACATGAACTGTGCAATATGTTTGTGGGTAACATTCCTGGAAAACCCTCACAAGACTTAACTCGTCCTCTAGGGAATGCCTAGGGGTTTAAAAGGCTTGTTGCATACGCTAAATACAACCGTTCATCCCACGAAAGCTGGACTTATCTCTTTGTTTTTTGTTTTTTATTTTGTTTTTAGTTTGTATTGTTAAGGGACTAGCAATATGTAAGTTTGGGGGTGTGATAAGTGCCAAAATATTCATATTTTAGCCCTTAATTTACATTTGTTAATTTCTTAGTTTTTGTTATTTTATTTCATTTTATTTCCTTTTTGTGTTTTCTGTGTTTTTGTAGGTCATGGAAGAAAAGGAAGCGTTTCTGGAAATGTTCCAAGCTTAAAGGGCAAATTGAGAAGACCTAGAAGATGTGGAAAGGATTAAATCGGAATTTATCAAATTGGAGCTAAAATCGGATTAGATTCAAATTTGGATTCTGAACAGGTCTCAGTATTTTGGCCATAACTTTCAGCTCAAATATTGGATTGAGGTGATTCTAACGGCATTGGAAAGCTAACTCAACAGGCTACAATTTATTGTGCAATAGAATTTCCCTAATTCGGACCGCCGCAATGCTAAAATCACCACGCAATATAGGAGCCCAATTCTGGACGAATCCTATTCCGATTTGTAATAGGATTGTCTCCTAAATTGACTAGGAGATAGAATTCCGAATTTCCTAGGTTTACTAGAGTTTCTAGGACTCTCCTAAATCCTATAAATAGACCTCTAAGCCACACAAATTTATAGACAATTTGGGAGACAATTTTCAGAGAGGAGAATTTGGAGGCTACTTTTAGGAGCGGTTTTCGGTTCTTTCTTTTCCTTTTCTTTTTAGTTTTATTTTAATTATGTGTAACTAAATATTTTAGTAGGGCTGGATTGAAACCCTAATTATGTTTGTTTAATATTTCAATATTGGCGCCTTTGTGATAATCATATTATGTTACTTAACTTGATTAATGCTTGTTTTATTGAATTCCTCATATGTGTGTAATTGGCCATTATATGCATGTGGTATGAACTTGTTAGTTAGATCAATTTGGATGACCGAGTCCTGGGTTTAATATAAGTAACAAAAGTAATCCACCCCGGGTTCTTGGGTTAATCAACATGGGAAACCGGGAGTATACACTATGCTCTGGGTCTCATGTGGTTGTCGGTTTTCACAGTTCATATGCTTTCTTAGAGAACAACTTAGTATACACCATGCTAAATCCTTTAGGAAAGAAAAGAGTTAGAGTGACACTATGTCTAATTCGTTGCTTAAGGAAACCAATAGCTTAAAGAGTATACACCATGCCCTTAGGTTGGCAACCATTAGGTATTCATAATATGATTGGAACATTGGCATATTGTTTTATTATATGAGCATAATTAGTGGTGGATATCAAAGCCCTACACTTTTATTTTTAGTTCTTTCTTAATATCAATATTGTGACAAGTTGATATTTTTAACTTAATTAATTCTTAACAAAATTAACAATCTCCGTGGGAATGATCTCGTATTTGCCTGTTATATTATCATTTTGATCTTGTGCACTTGCGAGTAAAACATACTAAATATTATCTATTAATTTAGGTAGTATTTGGCACAACAATTGCTAGTGACTCCACCGGATTAGCTGAAGTAATTTTGGGAGCGTTACACCAACGCATTTAATGCGAAGATATCATGAGCCCTCAATCACGCCTGAAATGAAAAGACTCGAGCCATTGGTTCACCCAACAAACACCATTGAAGACACCACACCCGGACTGACACCTGTCTTCGCACGTTCGAGGTCGCAGATTGACCATATTCGGTTGAACACATGGACCTGCAGCAACGCATTTATGCAGAGCATGATGAAACATTTGAAAGAAGATCACTGCTCGGCAGCAGAGTATCTTGGATTACACGAGTACTTGTTTCCATAAATAGGCGAAGCGTCAGATCCAACAACTGGCAAATCCAAGCATAAGTGGTACACGGACGATTCGTTTCCAAGACAGCTTTAAATTCTCTTCTCCTGAAATCTCGGCAGAAGGAATTCGGGGGGTAACTGTTACACACATATCTTCGGGCCCAAGCCCAATACTCGCAAACGCACAGCCCATGGCCAGTGGGCCACATGAGCATTTAGGGCCACCCCATCTAATATGGGCCACGTACAGAAGCTTTCCCGACCAAAGCATCCTCGGGGCCTCACTCATCCAAACCACGATCACTGTCGCAGTAACGGTTCCATGATCCGCGCAATCAGATCAGGTGAGGTTAATGCTCTCCGGACGATTAGAACTCGCTTATAAACGCCATTATGCAGTTACGCTCCACATCTGGAGTCCAATTAAATGACATCGGCGATTACATGCCGATCATAAAATCTTCTCTCGACAAAGATATCAATCCATTCAGACATCACACCCAATCCTGGATTCTCCGTCCGGTCATCATCAAACGCCTCCATGCAACACCTATAAAAGGCCTCGCCACAAGAGGACAGGTACACACTTTTTACCTAACTCAGTCCTATACTACGTTCATACATTTTCTGACTTAAGCATCAGAGGAGGCAAGACCGGCCACCTCCCGGCGCGTCCTCTTGACGAGTGTTCTCTTTTGCAGATATCAGAAATAGCCATTCACATGATGTCATTTTGTCCTGGAGTTCATCATATCGGAAACTGTAACAACAATTTTGATTTTGGTTCGATACTGTAGCAAAAATTGATTGATGTAAAACAAAGTAGGTTTTTTTTTTTTTTAAAAAAAAGTGAAAAAGAAAAAATGTTTGGTATGGAAAAATAAAAAAAAATTTGTATTGTAGTAATTTTTTTTTAATTTGAATAGTAATAAAATGTGATTGATATAATGCAAAATATAAGAGAATATTGGAAAATTAATAAAGTAGGAATATGTGCCTTTGCCTTGCCTTTGTCAAAACCATTTACCAAACGCCACCAAAGATCGCGATAAAATTGATAGGGGAAGAGACGAAAAATATAAAATGGTGTATAAAATACACTTGATGTAGAAAATGGTATGACTACGAGTCTATGACACATACGTGAATGCGGTAAAGGTGACCTCCAAAAACCCATTTTATTTAAAAGATTTGAGAGATAAAAACCGGGGCGCATAGTTTGCGAGGGTTTCCTCTTCCCGGTCCCCCCACACTGCTTTGTTGAAGAATTGAGGAGTTTTTTCCATGGGAAGCACCGCAGCAGCAGCGGAGAAGACAGAGGAGGAGCTCCGTAGAGAGATCGATGAGCTCCTACGCCAACAACGCCAGGTACCCAAAACCTTCTATCTCTCTCTCTCTCTCTCTCTCTCTAAAGCTCTACGTTTCTCTCCCTCTCTCTCTCTTCGTCTCATTCTGTTATTGTTTTTCCTTTGACAAATTTCAGATTGCGGAGCGGCTTCGAGATCCTCGGGGACTTCGCAGGGGAGGCTTTCCCGGTGCCGGACCTCGCAACTTCGCCGCCAACGGAGCTCGTCAGCGAGGTTTCGTTCGACCCGTACGTACTCCTACTCCATTCAATTTCTTCTCTTTCCGCTACATCTTGGTTTTTCTCCTTTTGAATTTTGGGTTCTTATTTGGCCTTTTATTTTATTTTTTCTATGATTTTGAGTGATTTCAGGCAGATAGGACTGATGCGGAAGATCAACCTCAAGCCAAACGCCGATTATCGTCCGCTGTGGTCAAGGTACTAAAACCTTCGCAATTCTGAGTATATCTTGCAATCCTCTGTTTGGTTTACAATTTTTAACGTTATAGTAATATTCCTGTTAATAGTTTATATATATAATCTGCCTGTCTGGTTAATTAGAGATTAGGGAAAGGAAGGAACTAACAGTTTTAAGTGCGTGTGTTCCATTTTTTTGGTTGATAAAATGATCGGTCGCCTCAAATGACGAAATCTCACCGTTCTGTGAAGCTGAAAATTTTTCTTATTATTCCTTTCAGACATAACGTCAAATGTATGTAATCTCTTTTTTTGTATTGTTTTGGTTTTTTGATGAATGATAGTCTCCCTCAATTAAAAATGGGTTAGTAGTTAATTGCTCTCACCTTGGTATGGTGCGGTATTTTCTTTTGGAGCCTTGTAGTATGGTAGCTTTTGTGTGTGTATGTGTATTGCGTGTTTTGTGGTTTAGTTGAGAATGCCTTTATGTATGATTTGTCCATTTTGATATTGTTCTGGAAGAGCATAAATGTCCAGAAAATAGTTAATTGAACTTGTCTTGATTTGCAAATTAAGCTGGAGGATGGGGAGATCACTGAGGATGCAGAAACAGCAAAGGATGTGAAGAGGAAGGATGCAACGAGGGAGGGAACTGCTGGTGCTGGTGCTGTTAATCAGAGCGAACAAGAGCCATTGAATTTGCAGCAGAGTGGATGGTCTAGGAGGGAAGGAAGCCAAAAAGCAGCCAATACTGTAAATTTCTTGTTTTTCCTGTATTCTTGAGGACAGTTGGTTTGGGGCTATAAGTCTTAATGCTCTTCTTTTTTATTTTATTTATTTTATTTTTATTTTAATTGTTAGGATTCTGAAGGTCCAGCAATGGAACATGTTCCAAGGGTCTTGCCGAAGGATGAGGACCCAAGATTGGTTAGCAGGAACAAAAGAATGCTGGGGCAGCTTCTGGGCACTTTAGAGGTATGTGCATAATAGCTGTTTATTTTTTGTTAGCAACTGGGATTTTAATTGGATTGATAGATTTACAGTAAGTTGTTAGACCAATCTAAAGGTTGAAACTTATTGTTACTGCTATTATGGTGTTAAATTTTTTACTTCCTAGTTTGCTTCATGACCTTACAATACAGCCTTAAACATGTGTTTTTGTTTGCCAAGTTTTTGTAGAGAACAAGGATAACCAACTTGTTTTATTTTTTGTTCTGGGTTCTTAAGGCTAACAACTTTGAGAGTTGGAGAATGGTTATCATTGGGAAAGGACTCATTTTATCAAGCATATATCTAATTGAAGTAGAAGAATCAAATTCAGATGACCTGGTACAAAAATTGGTGAATATTATATGATATAAAAAGTATGATCATGGTTGGGGTTTGTGGAAGGAAAATTATTCTTTTTGGGAATGGTTGGTTGGGCTGGAAAGAAAAATAAGGCAATCCTCTTTGGAGGATGAGCTGACATTGTGTGGAGCATGATATAATGGTCTTAGCGCAATGAAAAACATTCATATCTTAATGGGATGATCAAGATTGTCAAACTTGTTCCAATTCCAAATTTAATGACAATTTGATATTTTTATTGATGATTTTTTGGGAGATACGACTACAGTAAATCTATCTCATTAAAAAGTGCAGAAGATGCATAACCCAAGTAGATAAGAAGTATATAAGAGAGACCTCAAATTAGGGAGAAAGAGAACATGAGATCCAAAAATTCAGTAAAACTAGAAAAGTGAGGATTATTGTATGCCACTATCCAAGCATAAATAAATTTGCTCATAACAACTTGTAACACTAATATAGAACTCTCATAATTTTCAAAGCTCCTTGCTCTTCGCTCTCTTCAAATGCACCACATTTAGCACAAATAAGCCATCTTCCTAGCTTTCCAATTGAATTCTCCAACTAGCCAACAACTCCACCACCCTTCTAGGCATGACCTACTCTACACTGAAAAGACAGAAGATGGAAACCCACAATTCTCTCATTACTTGCACAATGGAGAAGAAGATGATCTGTGGTCTCCCCACTCTTGCACATGCATTGCCAATCTACCACTATAATGTGTCACTTTCTCGGGTTACCCAAAGTTAAAATTTTCCTTAGGAAATTAATTCTTCCTCCAAGGTCTTGGCTCTCGCTTCTCTCTACACTCGTTAGGTCAGCAAGATAGATTCTGCCCTAGCGGCGGCGCTATTGGGTGCTGTGTGCTAGGCTCTAGTGAGCCGCAATGGAACGGCGCTTCTCCGTAGAAGCGAAATCCTTTTGCCTATTAGCGAAGGAAGGGTGTCCTGATCTCCGATTAGAGGAAAAGAGAAAGGGGTTCATAGGGGTTATTTTCGTGAGTCAACCTTGTGCTTCATGGTTGGTGGATACGGTCGAGGAGGCGAGTCAATTTCAGGTGAAGGGTGACATTGCCAAATCATACCGTGAGGGCGATAAAGCTTTGATGGTGCATGGGGGAGTTAATAAGGCAGGAAGTTTTTTGGAGGTGGCTGTCTATGCTGAGGGAGGTCGTAAAGGAATTATTTGGCTACCTGAGGGCTGTGGTGGGAGGGGATGGCCTCGGTTTGCAAACGAGTTGCGGAAGATGTTGGTTCCACAGGCTTCTGTGCACCTGGTTCCGAGGATGCAGTTCAAGTTAGGATTGGGAGAAACCACTTTTGGTTGTCATTTTGGGCGTTCTTTTGCGGAGTTTCTTCGAATGGCGCCTAGTTCTGAGGTGCTCCCCGTTGGGAAGAGGGTAAGATCGTCGCAACCTCTTGATCTTTTCCTGGTTAAGGACTTTTTTGAGCCGGGGTGCGGAGATTATGAGTCACGGGTGTGTCTTGACCCTTGTGGGGTGTCTGGGGGGATTTTTATTTTATGGGATAAGAGAGTGGTGGAAAAGATAGAGGATTGCTTAGGGGTGTATTCTTTGGCAGTAAAGTTCAAATTAATTGAGGATAATTCCATTTGGGCTTTTGTGGGGGTGTATGGTCCAAATCATGCTAGAGATAGAAGAATTTTGTGGGATGAGTTGGTGGGCTTGATGAGCTGGTGGAACATGCCGTGATGCATTGGGGGGGACTTCAATGTCACCCGCTTTCCTAGTGAAAGATCCGGAGCTGCTTGTCGCTTGGCTATGGCGGATTTTTCCGACTTTCTTCGTGGGCAGGGGCTGCTGGATTTGCCTCTTGCAGGGGGTCTTTTTACTTGGTCTCTTACTCGGGATCCTCCGAAGTGGTCAAGGATTAATCGTTTTCTTATCTCTCCTGATTGGGAAGCCAGGTTTCCAGGTGTGTCTCAAAAGAGGCTTCCCCGCATTTGTTCGGATCATTTTCCTCTCCTAGATAGTGTGAATGGTCCTAGGGGCAAAAGACCGTTCAAGTTCGAGAATATGTGGCTCAAGAGGGAAGGTTTTGGGGCTTTAGTGAAGCAATGGTGGGATTCTTATCATTTCCAAGGCTCGCCTAGTTTCATCTTTGCGTGCAAGATTAAAGCCCTAAAGATGGATTTAAAGAAATGGAATGAGGAGGTCTTTGGTAATATTGAATGCAATAAAAGTAAGCTCCTAGACGATCTTAGGGAGTTGGATGTTATTGAAGAGGCTCGGGCTTTGGATAGTGCAGAACTAGCCAAGAAAGGGGAGGTTTCTAGGGAATTAGAAGCTTGCTTGCTTATGGAAGAGGTTAGTTGGAGGCAAAAATCCAGAATTCTATAGCTTAAAGAAGGTGATAAGTGCTCCAAGTTTTTTTCATTCTATGGCCAATTCTCACCGAAGATACAATTCCATTGACTCCTTGATGATTGAAGGAATCTTATCCAACAATCAAGTGGAGATTAGTGAGCATATTGTTAAATATTATCAAAAGCTTTTTGAGTAGCAATGCCAGTGGAGGCTTAGGGTGGATGGTCTAGTGTATGACCAGATTCTTGACCATGAGGCTGACTGGTTGGAGAGAGAATTTAAAGAGGAGGAAGTGAGGAAGGTTGTGCTGGATATGGAGGGGGATAAGGCGCTGGGTCCGGATGGCTTTTCTATTGCTTTTTTCCAGGTTTGCTGGGAAGTTGTCAAAGAGGACATCATGAAGATTTTTAGGGAGTTTCATGCTGAAGGTAAATTTGAAGCTAGTCTCAATTCTACTTTCATTTCGCTTATCCCAAAAATTCCAGGTGCATCGGAGATGAAAGATTTTCGTCCCATTAGTCTTGTGAGGAGTTTGTACAAAATCATAGCCAAAGTCCTTGCCAATAGATTAAAAGGAGTGTTGGATAAGGTTATTTCCAAGACGCAAAGTGCCTTCATCAAAGGGAGACAAATTCTGGATCCGATCCTCATTGCGAATGAAAGTCTCGATAGTAGACGTAGATCGGGGGAGCCAGGTATCTTGTGTAAAATGGATGTGGAGAAAGCTTATGATCATGTCAATTGGGACTTCTTATTGTATATGTTGAAGATGTGTGGTTTTGGGGCGAAGTGGTGTTCATGGATTTCTTTTTGCATTTCCTCAGTAAGATTTTAAGTCTTGGTTAATGGGTCTCCTGAAGGCTTCTTTGACAGTTCTCGAGGGATCCGGCAAGGGGACCCCCTCTCCCTGTTGTTATTTGTTTTTGTGATGGAGGCTTTGAGTCATATGTTGTCTGCAGGGATTAATGATGGGCTTTTAGAGGGCTTCAAAGTTGGCAATGTGACTGTTTCCCATTTGTTGTTTGCCGATGACACTTTGATTTTTTGCAAAGATAGCCCTGACCAATTGGCTTATTTAAGGGGCATATTTCTTTTGTTTGAAGCAGCTTCGGGGTTGAAGGTTAATTTGGCGAAGTCAGTGTTGATCCCTATGGGAAATGTTCATCAAGTAGATTATTTGGTGAGTATTCTCGGGTGTGAGGTGGCCTCCTTGCCTCTTGAGTATCTAGGTCTTCCTTTGGGGGCTCCCAATAATGCGTCCCATATTTGGGATGGTATTTTGGAGAAGATGGAACGTCGTTTGGCTGGTTGGAAACGGCCTCTTTTGTCTAAGGGGGGGAGAGTTACCTTGATAAAGAGCACCTTGGCCAACATTCCTACGTATTATATGTCTCTTTTCAAGATTCCCGTTAAAGTTGCCAATCGCATTGAGAAGCTTCAACATGACTTCCTATGGGGTGGAGTTGGGGAAGAATTCAAATATCATTTGGTGAAGTGGTCCAAGGTTTGCTCCCCACTTTCGGCGGGTGGTCTTGGTTTAAGGAAATTGGTGGACTTCAACCGTGCTTTACTAGGTAAATGGTTGTGGCGGTATGGGCATGAAAGGGAGGCTTGGTGGAGAGTTGTAGTGGAGGCCAAATACGGGAGCATGTGGGGTGGTTGGTGCACTGTTCCTCATACAGGAGTGTCAGGAGCAAGTTTGTGGAAGAATATTCGGTTAGGGTGGGAGACTTTTTCTAGTCACACTAGACTAGTGCTTGGGGATGAGTCCTGGATCCAATTATGGCATGATCGGTGGTGTGGGGATACAAAGCTTAAAGAGGAATTCCTTGTGCTCTACAGTATTGCTCGTGAGAAGGATGCCTCTGTGGCAGCCAATGTGGAATTTTTAGGTGCAGCTCCTCAGTGGAATGTTATCTTTAGCAGGGAAGTTCATGATTGGGAGGTGGATGTCGTCACTGCTCTTTTTTAAAAATTGCAGTCTGTTGCTATTCAAAGGAAGAATCAAGATAAATTGTGGTGGATTCCTTCCAAAAAAGGAACTTTCAAGGTCAAAGATTTCTTCAAAGCTTTATCTAGGGCGGAAGGGAGAGGATTCCTGTGGAAGAGTGTGTGGAGGACCAAGTCTCCCCCAAGGGCTGCTTTCTTTGTGTGGTCGGCGGCGCTTGGGAAAATTCTCACTTTGGATAATTTAAGGAAGAGACAAGTGGTGGTCATCAATAGATGCTTCATGTGCAAGAAAGATGGAGAGTCGATCGATCATTTACTCCATTGCGAGGTGGCCCACGCTTTGTGGTGCAATATTTTTAGCCGGCTTGGTCTTTCTTGGGTTATGCCTAGTAGTGTTTTGGATCTGTGTGCTTGCTGGTGTTCCTCTGGCAGGACTAGGAGTGCCGTGGTTTGGAAGATGATGCCTATTTGTATTTTTTGGTTTATTTGGAGGGAGAGAAACAATAGGTGTTTTGAGGACTTGGAAAGCTCTTTGGAAGAGATTCTAGCCTCTTTGTTGTATTCTTTGTATTTGTGGACTGTGGCTTACCTGTCGCCTTTGTCTCTTAGTTATGTGGAATTTCTTTCCCGCTTTTCTTTTTCTAGCTAGGAGTTCCTCTTGTATATATCCTATGTACTTTTGGGGCGCCTTTCGCTTTTTTAATAAAATTCCTTTTGACTTATCAAAAAAAAAAAGATTATGAGTCACAGGTGGTGGTGGATTGCTTTGAGTTGTAAACGCCGGAGCTTGCTGTGGCAAGTTCAATCCCGGCGGATGTCCATACAAAGAAGAAGACGAAAACTCTGCTAGGTTTTTTTCGAAACGAATTAAGCCGGGTCCTAGCTGGGCTAGTTAAAGGACTCTTAGTTGGGTTGGGTGTATTACCTTTAAGGAAAAGGCGATGGGCCTTTTCTGTTTTCTTAAAAGGTTTACAAGGACTCGGGTTTGGGTCTTTTCGTAAGCCCAATAACATTGGGTATCACAAGTCCGGGTGGCGCAGGGGTAGGAAGGGTCATTTTAAGAGTCGACAAAAATCTCCTTGGTGCATGTCTGCCTCACCGGGAGATGGTGATTGTCCGGTAGCTCATAGGAAGGCTTGTATTTCGAAGTCATGTGTGCCGGTCGCCGGTGGTCTCGCTGTGGGTTCCAGCGATGATTCCGAGTTTGCGTTGGTGGGGCTATTGTCGGTGGAGATGCATTTGGAGTTACCTCAACAGGGCTGTGTGTTGGGGTCTGTGCATGCTACGGGGGAGGCCCTTGTCTCTCCGTCGGAGGCTGTGCTGATGCCGGAGATTACTCAGACCCAATTGTCCACTCCGGTGAGTACCACGCTCAGGATTGGGGATTTGTTTCTTTCCTCTGTTGATAAGGTGGAGGCTTCTGTCCCTCCGGCGGGGACCCAAGTCCCTTCGGCGGAGACCCTAGTCTCTCCAGTGGATGTTTCTCCGGCGGTGGTATCTGTCCATCCGGGGGGAGATGGTGCTGATCCGGCGAAGGAGGGTGAGCCTGTCAAGATTGCTTCGGCGAAAGGGCTGCTACGTCGGGTGTTTTTAGGGTCTAGAACTGTTTCTTCTTCTTCTCTGCCTGGGATGAAGGAGGCTTCTTCATCGACAAAGGGTTCTAAGGTTGTAGTAGAAGATTCACAGGTCTGCTCTTCTTCAAAGAAGCACGGGGCTGAGTTGAGTTTGAGACTAAGCGAACCTTTTCCTCGCATGTCGGAGAGCGGTGCTCCGATTTCCTCCTTTGTCTCCAAATCTCAAATAGGGTATGCTCGGAGGGTGAAGGAGAAGCTTGCTAAGCAGTTGCATAAGAACAAGGAGTTGTTTGCCGAAGTTGTGGTGGACACGTCGGAGAAGGGGGAGGAGAACTATTCGGAGGTGGTGCTAGATGCGGTGAAATTCGCCTTCAGCATGGGTTTGTCTTGTCGTGAAGGAGATGATGAGAAAAGTCTTTTGAATATTTTCTCGAATATCGAAGAGGAGCGGAAGCCCTCTAAGGAAAAAGATGAGGGAACTTAAGAATTTAGAATGCTCCATCAATTATGAGACTAGAGAGAGACCTTCTCCAGAGAGGTGTCATCGCTAGCGGGGTTGTGTTGGGACAAAAAATGCGTTTTCCTTTCCTCCAGAGGTGCATTAGGGGTTTTGTGTCGGTTAGGGCTGGTGGTGGGCTATTGTGGGTTGTAGTCTTGGGTTTCTTTCTTTGGCTTACTCTTGGTGTGGTTACTAGTTGGGCTTTTGGGTTGGGTCTTCTTGGGTTTTGACTTTGGGTTTAATTTGGGCTACCTATGTATACTCTCTTGTGTACTTAGAGGCGCGTTGTGCTTTTTTTGATATATATATTACTTATCAAAAAAAAAATTTCCTCAGTGTTGCTATCCACACAAAGAATGCCGCTCTTGATGGAGCCCTATTTCTCCAAATGTTTTTCAAAGGAAATGTGAAGTTAGCATGAATGCAAAGTTCGTGATAAAAGGATATGATCTGAAATGTTTACCTTTTGGAAGGGATCCAACAATTTTATCTTGGCCACCTTGTCTCAACATGAGAGAATACAAAGATCAAAGAACAAAGTGACCAAGTGCACCTCCCAATCATGCACTTATCTAATAAAGGAAATTTCCCACTGAAGATTGCAGTTAGAAACCGCATATGATCTGCCACCCAAGCCTCTTTTTAGAGAGCGATACTAAAGAATTCCAGAACATTGCCTTAAGGGGATGATTCTCACACCACAAATCAAGCCAAAGCCTTAATCTTAGACATATCTTCCACCTCACATATGACAAATCTAAAAAAAACTCCCCACCCCCTTCTAATGTTTTTTCCACACTCCCATTCCAAAGGGCCTAACAACTTCATTGCAACACCATCCTCCCCTCATGCAATCAGATTTGGTTTCCACCCACTGATCTCCACAAGCCATACCATTTCCCTAAGAGAGTTTGGTTGAGCTAAATCAGATTTCTAACCCCTAAACCATTAAAGCAAATTGGAGAACAAATTTTAGACTACCTAACTAAACGAAATTTGAACTCCTCACCAACTCTACCCTACAAAAATCCCTCTATTTTATTATTATTATTATTATTTTTTCAATCTGATTGGCATCACCTACAAGAATGGGGAAAAGTGACTGATTATAAGTAGGTAGATTGGAAAAAAGTGCTTTTAATTAGTGTTGGCCTGCCATCCTCAAACAAATAAAGCTTTTTCCAACTAGCCAAACGACTTATCATTTTTTTCAACAGTACCATCACATATTGATTTAATTTAGCCTTGTATGAAGCTTCCAAAGGAAGATCCAAATAATTCATAGGTAAAGAGGACATCCTACAATCAAGGATACAAGCCAAACCTCCAACGCATCCACAGTGCCAACATGGATTAACTTTGATTTAGATATGTCACAACTTCAAAACATAAGAAAGGACAATGCAGATGATGGAGATGATCAGGATTTGCCTTAGAAAATATCAAGGTATCATTCACAAATGAAAGATCAAACACTCGTCATTATTCCTCGACCCCATTGAAAAACATGATAAGAAACCCTGATCCTATGGTGGATAGCATTCTACTCAAAGCTTCCATGACAACCACAAACTGTAGAGGAGATAAAAGATCTGTCTCAATCCAAGAGAGCTATTTAAGAATCTAGAAGGAAATTTGTAACACTCCGGTCCCATATTGGGAAGATGAGAAGAAGCCCACATAGAGTGGGTGGTTTATAAAGATAGTCATGAGTGCTAAGTCCCACATTGCCTAATTAGTAGACAAAACTGAGCTTTATAATGAATTCTAGGGAAGCTCCAAATTGACTAGTCCTTTTGGGGTGAGAGGGCAGATATGGCTATCGCTTTTCCCTGGGTCATTACAAGTGGTATCAAAGCCACCTAGTAATGCCAGGTCATGTGGTATTGGAGCATTACATGACGTAGCCCTGACGAGGACGTCAGGAATTTAAGAGGGAGAGTTTGTAACACCCCGGTCCCATATTGGGAAGATGAGAAGAAGCCCACATAGAGTGGGTGGTTTATAAAGATAGTCATGAGTGCTAAGTCCCACATTGCCTAGTTACTAAGTGAAACTGGGCTTTATAATGAATTCTAGGGAAGCTCCAAATTGATTAGTCCTTTTAGGGGTGATAGCGTAGATGTGGTTAGCGCTTTTTCCTGAGTCGTTACAAGTAGTATCAAAGCCACTTAGTAACGCCAGGCCATGTGGTATTGGAGCACTACATGACGTAGCCCTAACGAAGACGTCAGGAATTTAAGAGGGGGAATTTGTAACACTCTGGTCCTATATTAGGAAGGTTCCATATTGGGAAGATGAGAAGAAGCTCACATAAAGTGGGTGGTTTATAGAGATAGTCATGAGTGCTAAGTCCCACATTATCTAGTTACTAGGTGAAACTGGGCTTTATAATGAATTCTAGGGAAGTTCCAAATTGACTAGTCCTTTTGGGGTGATAGCGCAGATGTGGTTAGCGCTTTTCCCTGGGTCGTTACAAAATTGATTAATTAGAATGGATAAATGCACCATTCTAGTGTTGCTATTGGGCTTTGCATTATAATATTTTCATATATTTTTCGAAAGTTGGTAAGTAGTGGTGGTTTTTGCCTAGTTGGTCTCAATAGATTTGATTTCACATTGAGATAGGTTTCAAATTTTAGATGTATGATGTATTTTTACATTCAAGGGGTGATTAGTGATGCTTTGAGGAGTTACTTTGAATTAGTTTTTGTCTGAATTTTCAAGAATCATGACAAGTTGATATTAGAAAAAATGCTCTAGTGTTGCTTCTACTGAAATTTATTTCATGAGCAGACATCTCTGCTTTATATTATCCATTGAATCTTGTGTTGTGTTCCTGATTTATTGGTGCTCATATATTTACAATTTTTGGAAATTGTGATCCAGAAATTCAGGAAAGAAGATACGCAACTGTCAGTAACGGAGGCGTACATGAGAAGGTCTAATTCTCTACAAAGAGTGAGTGTATTTAAGAACAAGGATTTAATGTGAATTATGATAATTGCACTATGACTGGAATATTAATTTTGTTGAGAACAAGCATTTAAAGTGAATTATGATAATTGCACAATGACTGAGGAATTCAGATATGGCTATTTTGCCCACAAGTTCTTTGAACAATAGAATAGGCCTGTTCTCATCTTGAATTTATCAATGAGACTCTATTATGATACATACATGCCTCTTATATTTTTCAGGCTGAGCAACGAGCACGTGAAGAAAGCGAGAGGCTGAGGCAACAAGAGCGTGAGCAAATTGCAGAAAAGAGGAGAAGAGATCTGGTTTGTTGTTTATCAAAACTTAGTTGTTGCACCTTTATTGGTGAAGCCTTGAAATGATCTTTTCTTAAAATGGTCCTTGCTCATTATCTTTTTCTTGTGTCTTTATTTTTCATCAGACCCTCAGGGCACGTGTTGCTGCCAAGACAGAAGAAAAGAAGTTGGAATTGCTGTTTCTTCGGTGGAGTGAGCACAATAAAAAACTTACCAATTTTATAAGGTGCATTTTCTTCAGATAACAATATTCTTGACATTTGAGAGCCCTAGCACTAACGAAATCTTTCTGTACTCTTTTTCTGCTGCAGGTTATTTTTAATTTTGGTCCAAAAGTGTCCATATTCACATTTTATTGAGACGAAGATAAGTTTCTGTTCATGTGGATGGTAGTGTTGAAGCATTTTGATTAGCGGATGTTTCCTGCTTCATTGCATGATTTAGGTAGAATGACAGAATTCTTTTATGCTTTATTTTCCAATTAATACTGATTGGTTATGGGATGTGTTTTTTCCAGAACCAAGGCAGAGCCTCCAATATATTTTTTACCCAACAAACCTTTAGAAGAAGATGAAACCTTGTTTCAGCAGCGTAAAGAACAGGTGAGTCCCTTGCAACACTTCTCTGGTGATAGGGGGTCTTTAATTGAGGAATATCAACAATTGGGGTCAGCATTTTGAATTAAAGGTCATTAAATTGCCCTGCCCTGATATTTCAGAAGAAGCTGACTGTTTGAAAAGTTAGATGATGATTTTGCTTTTGCACCAGTTTAAGTTGAATAATATATTATGAATAATTATTTATTAGAAAGAAAAGCTCACGTATATGAAAAGTACACAAGAGAAGCAACCACCTTATTGGGTCGAAAATCTAGAAAGTCAACAAGATCTACAAGATTAGAGGAAGAAAAATTAGGAAAAAAGTTGCAGCCCAATCTAAGGAGAATTTTAGTTGAAGCACATTAGATTTGCGGTCCTCCAAAAGACATCCATTTCTTTCTCTCCAAATGCTCCATATTAGTAGGTTGGGTTTAGGAAACCTGACTAAGATGTGGGATGGGTTTGGGGGAAACAATTATCAAAACCCAATCAGATTTGGCGACCAGTTCTGGTTTGAGATCCTGGGATACCAAAACCTGAAACCCCCCCCCCCCCCCCCCCCATGCAACTATGTGAGTGTACCTCTCTCCATCATCTCCATCACAGAACAGAAATTTATGCATCCACAATCCATGCCTCAGTGGCTAGCTTTACACTGTCCTATTCCTTTTGATAATATTGTTGGAATCTTTTTTGGGGAGGGTTCTCCCATCCCAACCCAACCGTTTGCCACTCCTAATCAAATTGTGCTCTGCGCTTGAGTTGAGCTATAAAACTTTCTACTTCTAGAGGCTCCCTCATACACAAATAATTTGAGCTGAGCAAATTTTCAGGTTGTCAATTTTCCATTTTCCTAGCCAAGGTTGGGAAATAATGCACAGCTCAACTCAGTCGAGGGCTCACACTTGAGCTCAAATCTTATTAATTTCATGGGCTTAAACCTTAGTTTATTAAAAGAAGGTAATAAAGTTTTTGGATAAGAAAGGTAATAAAGTTGAACATTGTCTTTGACTTGAGTGTTGCTGGAGCTTAGATCTATTTGACCATAGTGAGCAAGTTGAGCAATTTTCAAACTTCTAATGATGCTCAGGAGCAGAGCTAAATCAGGATATTGAAAACCTAATTTAAAATTTTCTTCAAGATTCAGCAGTTTTTCAAATTTGATCGAGCAAAGTCTCAGCATCCCTGCCCAGGGTCATAGACCTTAATGATGCTATTAGGGAATTGACCTTGTGAAAGGTGAAATAATGGCAACATTCGGTTGCAAAACCATAGGGAAGGGGTGAAGGCAGAATCAGAGTTTGAACTGAAACTTATAGTTGTTATATATGAATTCATGTGAAATATTTTGCACTTGTCCGCCCGTCTCTTACAAATTTGTACTATCAGGCATTTCTAGAGTGGAAGGCTGCCAGGAGGGAGGAACTCTCTGAATATCAGAAACAGACTCAGGAGCAGTATGTTGCCAATGTTGAAAAGGATTTGGAGAAATGGCAAAATGCAAGGAAAACAAGGAAAGCAAATAATGATATGTTGAACTTACAGGAAACAATGGACAAAGAATTGGATACCCACAGGCTTGAGCATGGTCCCAAGAAAAGAAAGATACCTGGTGGAAACGACAGTGAAGATGATGAGGATGATGTGGAAGATATCAATGTTGGTGAGGATGACATGATGGATGATGTACTGGATGTTGATGACACCAATAGGAGAGGTGCTGAAACAGTCAGGCAAGAGACAGGTAATACCAGTCCCCTGGCAGATAATGGTGATCAGTAGTGTTTGAAGCCATCCCATCCCTCTTTATAGTTTGCTCGAATCAACTATTTTGGTGGGCAGTTTACGTGCCTTTTGGCGGGTAGTTTCTTGGTATGTTATTATTATTTTGTCATCTTTCTTTCGGCCTTGATGGATTTTTGTGTTTCTAGGATGAATTTGTTTCTCTTCTCTTATATGGCCTGTATCGAATTGCTTGTCTTGTAGAAAACAGATTAGTGCACATGTATCTAAAGAGTGTGGGAGTTATTATGGTACCGCCACACTGTATTTTGGCCCTCAGATTTGTTAGTATCAGGAGTATTAGTTTTTGATTTGATCATCAATGCCGAACAATGTTGCTTTAGTCTTTATGTCCACTTGGTAGTGGGTTACATCTAATGTTCATTCCATTTATTACAAAATCCATAATTTGACGTCAATTGATATTTGAAGATTTTCTCATGCTTTTTTTCTTACGAGTTCTCACATGAAGATGGTGTCTGGAACCTTGAAAAGTGGGGTGAACATGATAGAAGATTTCAATGAAAAACCCCCTTCGGCTGACACCCAATGTAAGCCCCAACAAAGGGGCTTACGGCTTTTGGGCCGAAGATTCAACGGTGCCTAATTTTAACCTTCGTCTCAGCACGATGGCTAATTAAGACTTGCGAAAGAATATGGATGACATTACCTTTGGGAACATTATATTTTGTTTTATTATATTTAATAGTATCGTATTATTTAAATATGCTGTCACGTTATTTTTCGATGGATCATCTTTAGGAATAGGATCATCTTCATTTCATGTGAAATGAAGAATATTTTGCTAGTGTTTTTTTAGAGGGGTTACCCCCTTTTTCATTTAGGATCCTTTTCCCATCTCCATAGGCTTGTTATCTTTCCATGCAATAAATGTGGAAAAAAAGTTGGCTATCAATAAAAAAAAAAATGCAACTATGCTTGCTATTTGCTAATGTAAGCCGGAATTTCGAAGGCAACATACTTAGTGCGTGGTAGGCCGGTAGCAAAGAGTGACTCATTCGTTCTCCCTTTCCACTATTAGAGAGCCAAAATCTCACTTGTAATTGGCAAATTTCGTCCATTATCAGTGATATCAATAGTGCATGACCTCTTAAAATGGACTACCTCAAATAACTTTACCGGAATCATTCTCATCCTATCCTTTCCCTTCTTCTGTCTTTCGGATCCGGTAGGAAAGATTCTTCTTGATGTCTTTTGTTTCTAAGGAATCTCACATTTGCTCAAAAAAAAAAAAAAAAAAGTTATCATACCAACTCCCAAGAAAAGGTATACCAAAAATTGAGACGGCACGTTTAAATGGTTACAATGGGACCATTATACCCATTATGCGATTCTTAGGGTTGAAGTGTCCCTTCCAGTCCAACAAAAAAAAATTAAATTTAAATTTAAATTTGTGATTTGAAATCGTAGAATATGTTTTTATCCCATAATCTCATAAATTACTTAACGCCAACATCTACGATGACTCGAAGCCATATTATAGTCCCACCCTTTTCTACAAGGAATGAAGAAATCAGCAAAATGTCCAATCAGCTAAATTAGAAAAAAAAAAAAACAAAAAAGAAAAAAATAAAGGTAAACTAGAACCTCCAAGTAACTGAAGACGTCCCTTAAAAAGATGCTTACGTCCATATAGAAGCCGAATAGGACTAATGGAAAATTCGAAAGATATAAATAATATCATGAAGTTAAGAGTAATGCTACATACTATACACTCATTCCACTCCATCTCAAGGGTTAATGGGTATTGCCACATCAGCTCAGCAGGAAGAGACTGTTAAGAGTAATAATTCGGGTTCACATGTCGAAGAGTAGATATATGACTATATAGGTCAATTTTAACTTAATCCATTTAATTAAAAGAGTAAAACTTCCTAATCCGCTAATTTTATGCCGGGTTTGCAAGTCGTGTCAAAATTTTTAAACCCTAAATGTTGTATATCGAGATTGAGTCATGCCAAAACATTGGTAAAAGACTACATAAATCAACTCTAATTTGATCTATTTATTTAAATGGGTTGGACCTCTTAACCCTAACATATTAATTTCGTACTAGATTTACAAATTATGTCAAAAATTGCGGGCCCAAAGTGTAACATGTAGCATTTCTCTAAAGTCAAGTACGTGTAACCAAAGTAAAGTTAAACATAAGATTATTTGGGCGTATTTTCTACGGCATGGAGATTTTTTGGCGGTGCTTTCTTGCTCCTTTTTAGCTGCTACCAATTGAATCTCAAACAGGTTGGCCTTTCTTACTCTTTCTTTTTAAGGGTATTTCTATTTACTTCACTACATGCACGAGCAGTCACGTGCAATTACAGCCTAACAGGAGTGGAAATAAAGGAAGCGCAACTGTTGATACGAGATGTCGTATCTTTGGTGCATTAGTTATTAATATATGCTTTTCTTTTTTCTCTTTTTATTCAATGGATAAACTAAGATATGGCATCATCACATTATTTTTTTGGGAAATTTCACATACTCCCTCAACCTATTACTCAATTAACAATGTCCCCCCCCCCCCCAAAAAAAAAACTTTCAATTGTTACAATGTCTCCCCAAACTACTAAAAATTATCAATGTTCCCCCAATGACAAAACTACCCTTAGTAAAATAAAAACAAAAAATACTAAAACTTATAAAAAAAAAAAACCTAAAACTTGAAAAATAATAATAAAAAAAATCCAAAGGGTGGCAAATTTAAAATTAAAAAAGAAATCCTTTGGATAAGAAAAAAATTAGGGGCAATTATATTTTTCCCCCATCAACTACAACGGATCGTCAATTTCCTTCTATGAACTACCAACCTTACTGTTTGTTAGGGGTGAACACCAATTTCAGATGTTATAGTGAAATTAATCTACCCCTCTTCGTGCAAATTAAACAACCACAATAGCAAAATAAAAATCAAGCAACCCACAAACAAGACACCAATATTTTTACTTGGAAAACCCTCCAATGCGAAGGTAAAAACCACGAGACCTAGTCCAGTTAAATCTTCCATTATCAACAATAATGAGTTTACAATTGTCTTCCCTAGAGAAATGTCTAGAGGTAATCACCACATCAAGAATATATGCATTCTTGGATTAAACATAAATTCATCACCCTAAAGTGAATTCCATCAAGAATAAAGAAAGATCTCACTAAGTAGGTATTAGCAACCAAGCGACTAGAGAGGAACCTCAATGATCGACACCAATCAATATGTAGCTTTCGTCATCAGGAGCGACACTCTAAAATTGCATCAAGATACAAGGCTCCAATCTCTGACGGATGTGGTTAGGCATTATTTTTCTTTTTCTTTTTCTCTCTCCCTGCACCACCACAGTCCTTTTCTTCTTATTCTTTTTTTCTTTCTTTTGTCTCACCTAAACACATGTAGGTGTGTTCCTTTTTATATAGTGACCAAAAGGGTAGCAACCCTTTTGTTTACTAGTCCATGTGGGTTGGTCCCCACATAAGAGGGACCACCCTAACAAATCTCCTACTCCTGATTATGTGGAGGGCTCCAACAACCCTACCGCGTTTCTGCAAATTTCAAGCTTTTGCATAGGCAACAATATTTGACCCATTGTCATCAGTATGGATTTTCTCAATTTGTAACAGCTTATCTTCTAGTGCATCACAAATTCAATGACACTTAACATCAATATGTTTCGATCTTGAATGGAAAGTTGAATTCTTACTGAGATGAATGGCACTCTGACTATCACAATAAAGCACGTACCTCTCTTGTTATAGACCCAGTTGATAAGTGCTTAAATATTCATATTTAAGCCCCTTTATTTACATTTGTTAAAGCTCTTAGTTTGTTTTATTTCATTCTATTTTATTTCCTTTTTGTTTTTGTTTTTTGTGTTTATAGGTCTTTGGAAGAAAATGGAAGCATTTCTAGAAATATCGGGCTTAAAGAGCAAACTTGGGAAAGCTAGAGTCTGTTAGAGCGATCGAATGCACTAGCGCTCGAGCGCCCAAGCCAAGGAACGAGAGCACCTGCGCTCGCGTGCGCAACAAGGATGATCGATTGTAGCTGCAATTGAGCGCACAGGGCCTGCGATCGAGCGCACCCGTGCGTGAAGAACAACTCAGCCACAGCCCTATTTTGGAAAGTTTTATTTTATTAGGGTTTATGTTAGTCCTAGTTGCACAAGGACTAAACCCCTACGATTTTTAGGGTTTCCTTAGACTCTATAAATAGGCTTGTAAACACAGAAAAAGGGACACGTGATTTTGGGGAAGAATTGACGGCTCTTTAAGGAAGCGTTTTTCAGGTTTATTCTTTTCCCTTTCATTTTATTTTATGAACATGTTTCAGATCAAACTCATGTGTAACTAAACCTCTTAGTAGGGCTAGATTGAAGCCCTAGTCATGTTTACTTAATAATTCAATATTGGCGCCTTTGCGATAATTGCATTATGTTGCTTAACTTGATTAATTCTTATTTTCTTGAATTCCTCATATGTGTTTGCCTGATCAACATATGCATGTGGTATGGACATGTTAATTAAATCAATTTGGATTGCCGAGTCCTGGGTTTAATAAGAGTAACAAAAGAAATCCATGCCGGGTTCTTGGGTTAATCAACATGGGAAACCGGGAGTATATACCATGCCCTAGGTTCCATGTATTTGCCGATTTCCACAGATTTATGTTTTCTTAAAGAACAACTTAGTATATACCATGCTAAATCCTTTAAGAAAGAAAAGAGTTAGAGTATACACCATGCCTAACTTGTTGCTTAGGGAAATCAATAGCTTAAGGAGTATATACCATGCCCTTAGGTTGGTAAACAGTAGGTATTCATAATGTGATTAAGCATTGGCATATTTGTTTTATTATGTAAGCATGATTAGTGGTGGATGTCAAAGCCCTACACTTTATCATTATTGAATCAAAATCAATTTTTCTTTTTCTTGTTTTACATTGCAAAATTAATTTTAATAAAAATTTACCAATCCCTGTGAGAATGATCTCGCACTTGCACATTATGCTACTCTTTTGACCTTGTGCACTTGCAAGTAAAACTGCAATTATTTACCTATTAATTTAGGTAAATATTTGTCACAACACCAGTTCTTGTAAGAACTTTTTTATCCATAACAGTTCTTTGGTCGCTTCAATGATAGCAATGTTCTCTACCTCTGTGGTAGACAAAGCAACACACTTCTACAATCCATATTGCCATGACATTGCTCCCCCTGAATAAGTAATTAGGTACCCTAAAGTAGATTTTCTAAAGTCAGTATTCCTAGCCATATCTGCGTTTGTAAACCCATCAAGTACCCCGTTGAGCACTGCTGAAGCACAAACATACTCTCGAAGTACCTCTAAGATACTTGAGAATCCATTTCACAGCTGTCCAATGTTCTTTGCTAGGATTAGAAAGGAATCAACTGACAACTCCAACAACATGAGCGATATCAGGCCTCATACACACCATGGCATACATTAAGCTACCCACAGCTGATGCGTAAGGCGCTTTCTTCATTTCACCTTTTTCTTTCTCACTTGTAGGACTTTGCTTTGAACTCAACTTCAAATGACCTGCAAGTGTAGAGCTCTTTGCAAGTGTAGAGCTCATCGGTTTTGCCTTGCTCATGTTGAACTTGTCCAATACCTTCTCGATATAACTCTCTTGTGATAGCAACAATTTTTCCTTTCTTTCTATCGCGAGAGATCTTCATACCAAGGGTCTGCTTTGCGGGTCCCAAGTCCTTCATATTAAATGACTTACTCAATTCTTTCTTCAATCTATCAATTTTACCAGTGTCACGACAAATAATCAACATATCGTCCACATATAGCAAGAGAATAATAAATTCTCCATCAGAGAATTTCTTCACAAATACACAATGATCTAATTTAGTTATGGCATACCCATGATCAACCATAAAGGAATCAAACTTCTTATACCATTGTCTCAGTGCCTGCTTGAGTCTGTGCAAGCTCTTTTTCAATCGACACACTAAATGTTCTTTGCCTTTAGCTGTGAACCCCTCTGGTTGCTCTATATAAATTTCCTCATCCAAGTCACCATGAAGGAAAGCAGTCTTGACATCAAGCTGTTCGATCTCCAAATTCATTTTGGTAGCCAAACTCAAAACAACTCTGATAGAAGACATCTTTACCACAGGTGAAAATATTTCATCAAAATCAATGCCCTTCTTTTGACCAAACCCCTTTACAACTAGTCGCGCCTTGTGCCTTTGTTGTGATTTGTTTGGTTCAATCTTGCATTTGAATACCCATTTATTCTTGAGTGCCCTCTTGCCCTAAGGTAGTTCCACCAAATCATATATGTGATTCTCATGCAAGGATTTCATCTCGTCTTGCATGGCTTCTAACCATTGATTTTTCAGGTCATGTAGCATAACCTTTTGATAACTTTCTAGCTCTCCCCCATCAGAAAGTACCACATACTCATTAACTGAATACGTTCTGGAAGGCTGTCGATTTTTGGTAGTTCTCCTCAACTAAATCTCAATGGATGGTTCAGAAGAAGCTTGCTCTAGGTGTTCTTCTGACTCCACATTATCAATTGCAGGCTCACCATTTTCACCAACTATATCAACATGTTCTTCTTGTACATCTCTTGTGTGTTCATCATGCATCACACAAGGAGGAATAACTAGATCCAAATCAACACGGTATTCACTGAGAATTTTTTTTTTTTGATGATCCAAGTCTTCAATGGTTTGATCTTCAAAGAAGATGACATCTCTGCTTCGTATGATTTTCTTATTAATTGAATCCCATAATTTGTAACCAAACTCCTCGTGCCCATAACCCATGGAGATACATTGCTTGACTTTGCTATCAAGCTTTGACCTCTCATCTCTAGGAATATGGACGAATGCCCTGCAGCCAAACACTTTCAAGGGCTCAAAAGAAACATCTTTCCCTGTCCAAACCCTTTGAGGAATGTCACCATCCAAAGGAACTGAAGGAGAAAGATTTATCAAGTCAACTGCTGTCCTCATTGCCTCACCCTAAAGATGTTTAGGCAATTTAGCATGAGAGAGCATACACCTAATTCTCACAGATGGTTCTGTTCATTCTCTTTACTACACCATTATGCTGCCAAGTCTTGGGCACAGTTTTCTCAAGCTTGATGCCATGGCTTTTGCAATACTCTTCAAACAGTCCTTTGTATTCACCACCATTGTCTGCACGGACACATTTTAATTGCCTTCCAGTTTCTCTTTCAACCTTCATATAAAAGACTTTGAAAACACCCAATACTTGATCTTTGGTTTTCAAAGCAAAAACCCACACCTTTCTAGAATGGTCATCACTAAAAGTCACATAATAAAGTGCACCACCTAGAGTTTTAGTGTTCATAGTGCAGACATCAATGTGAAATAAATCAAGAATATTAGACTTTCTTGATGAAGAAGATTTTTGAAATGAAACTCTTCTTTATTTTCCAACAAGACAATGAGTACAGGGCGTTAGTGACGTACTTTTATTATTAGGTAGGAGCTGTTCCTTGGCGAGAATCTGAAGTCCCTTCTCGCTCATGTGACCAAGCCTCTCGTGCCATAGCTCAGTAGAGTTTTCATTCTCGACAACAATCATATCTCCCTTGACTAGTCTTGCAGTTGTCTTGTAGAGAGTGTTAATCTTCTTTCCCCTGGCTAAGATAATAGAACCCTTACTCAGTTTCCACTGTCCATCTTTAAGGTAATTGTAGTAGCCTTCATCATCGAGTTTCCCAATAGAAATCAAGTTGAAGCGCACTTCAGGAACATGTCTGACATCCTTGATAATCAATTTGCACAATGCCGGTTTCTAATTGTATATCTCTCATGCCCACAACTTTACACATTGCTTCATTTCCCATCTTGACCCAACCAAAATTGCAACTGGTGTAGGAAGAGAAGAAATTCCTATGTGGAGTAATATGAAAGATGTTGCTGTATCAACTACCCACGTAGATTCATCACATGTGAAATTAGCATAAGCTTCATCAAAAGCAAATACTACATCACCATCAGATGCAACTACTGCAGTGTGTCTTTTTCTTGTTGACATTCTTCGTCTTTTCCTTTCAATTGTTCCCTTTTGAACTTTACGCAATCTCTTCTTATATGCCCAAGCTTGCCACAATGAAAACATTTTATGTCTGTTTTTGAGTAGGACTTTTGATGTAGATTGGACTTATCGTCTTTCTATCCATCTTATCTTTCATTATTGTATTTAAATTTCATATTTTATCTTTATTAAGTGTTTATTAGGTTTATAGAGTCTATAATTCGTATTTTATCTTTATTAAGTGTTTATTAGGTTTAGTGAGTCTATAATTCGTATTTTATCAGGTTTAGGATTTTAAGGCTATATATACATGCTTATAGCCTCCAAAAAAGACAGTTTATTATTATTATTATTGATTTTGTTAATAAGAATACTCAGAGTTGAGTTTCTTGGTTTTCTTGGTTCTTTTCCCTTCAAGCTTTAGATATCATCTATTGTTTAGAGAAGATTTCTTTGATCTTGTGATAGTCTCACAATCTTAGGAATATTTATCCCTTCTACTTACTGTCTTCTTGATTATACACGATCTATCACTGCATCAGTTGGTATTAGAGCCAAGTTACTTTCCATGAATGGGGAGGAGCGACTGTCTGGCAGACATGAACGAGGTGTACGTGCACACAAAGATAGCACGTAAGGAGCAACCGACGATTCATTTGCGGCACATGGAGAAGTTTGGTGGTCTAATTGTGTGGAAGAAGGGGCATGCGCGCACCCAACACGGGGTCCCTACCAATCAATTAGCCGACATTGATGGTCCGAACATTCGTCGTCGTCAACCAAGACCGTGGTACACTGGGGCGGAAGACAAATTTATCGCTGAATATCGACAACACATGGAGGAGTAATTTATGGTTTTGGGGGATCAAATCAAAGCCCTCGCTACCCAAATATCCAACTTGTGTTGTCATAATGGGATTGGATCTAGAAACCCATTTACAGAGTGCCGAACGCAGGGACGTCAGCACCTTGTGCAAGCTCATGCCAATCGGTGGGTGAGTAGGTTCAAACTCGATACACCGGAATTACAAGGTTGCTTGCAACCCAAAGAGTTCATTGTAACGGAAAAATTCGACAAAAAGAAGGTGCCTAGAGAGGAGGCAGAGATTAGGAGTCAATCGGTTGAGGAGGAGGGAGATGGATTTATTGAGGAAGATTGCTCGGTAGATTGGGCCTCTCCACCAATCTATCACACCTATCCCGACAAAGAGGTGAGTTCTATACATCAAGTTGATTTCCTTGGAGTAGATGCTATCTTGTCAAAAACTTTTAACCAAAGTTATGATGAGATCTATGGAGCGGAAACGACTTTTCTATCAAAGAGTGAATGGGTCTTTGTGAGTTCCTTGAGAATTCTCATGGCTTATGGGAAGGGCGAAGCACAAGAGAAGCACGATAAGTCTACATGGCAAAGTGGTGTGTGGGGTGTTCATGACAAACATCAAGGTATGTCAATGATGAAGAGCGTAACGTTTATTATGAGATGTAGCCTTCTTGTGATCTTGAGAAATGGAGAATGGAACGAGTTGACAGGGCACCCAAAGGACCGTGGAAAAGACAGCCCGAATTTGAAGGCGAATTCTCTCCAACTTGGGGAGGATGATGTAGATTGGACTTATCGTCATTCTATCTATCTTGTCGTTCATTATTGTATTTAAATTTCATATTTTATCTTTATTAAGTGTTTATTAGGTTTATAAAGTCTATAATTCGTATTTTATCTTTATTAAGTGTTTATTAGGTTTAGTGAGTCTATAATTCGTATTTTATCAGGTTTAGGATTTTAGGGCTATATATACATGATTATAGCCTCCAGAAAAGACAATTTATTATTATTGATTTCGTTAATAAGAATACTCAGAGTTGAGTTTCTTGGTTTTCTTGGTTCTTTTTCCTTCAAGCTTTAGATTGCATCTATTGTTTAGAGAAAATTTCTTTGATCTTGTGATAGTCTCACAATCTTAGGAATATTTATCCCTTCTACTTACTGTCTTCTTGATTATACACGATCTATCACTGCATCAACTTTCCTCTTGACTTGTCACGTCTATCATATCTGTGAGGTTTTCTGCTTTTACTTCTCTCCCGCCTTTCTATAACAAGTGCCTTTGAATGAGAAGAAATGTCTTGCTCTTTTCTTCTTACCTCTTCATTGAACATGTTGTCTTTTACCATACCCATAGTTATCACACCATTGAGAGTCAAATTACTGAGTGACACTACCAAGGTTTCCCAACTGGCAAAGAACTTAACATTAGTAATGCTTACACCTCATCATTTAGTGCAAGTTTCGTGGTAGACAACTCATTCAACAATCCCTAAAAATTACTCAGACGCTCTGTAACACTATGCCCATCTTTGTACTTCAAATTCACAAGCCTTCTTATCACAAATACTTTGTTTTGAGTAGTCTTTCGTTCATAAAGACTCTCAAACTTCTGCCAAAGACTATAAGCATCAACTTCTTTGGCTACATGATGAAAGACACTTTGATCAACCCACTGCCTGATATACCCAACGGCTTTCCTATTCAATTTCTTCCAATCATCGTTAGTTATAGCAATTGGTTTGACACATTTAAACTCAATGGGGTCAAACAACTCCTTACAATACTAAATATCTTCCATCCTAGTCTTCCAAATTGAATAATTGGAAGCTGTGAGTTTAACCATACTATTAGATGACTCTTTCATTTAATTCACACAAGAACTCCACACGATCAATGAACCAAAGCCTCTAATACCACTTTGTTAGGGGTGAACACCAATTTCAGATGTTATAGCGAAATTAATCTACTCCTCTTTGTGTAAATTAAACAATCACAATAGCAAAATAAAAATCAAGCAACCCACAAACAAGACACCAAGATTTTTACGTGAAAAACTCTCCAATGTGAAGGTAAAAACCACGAGACCTAGTCCAGTTAAATCTTCCACTATCAACAATAATGAGTTTACGATTGTCTTCCCTAAAGAAATATCTAGAGGTAATCACCACATCAAGAATATATGCATTCTTGGATTAAACATAAATTTATCACCCTAAAGTAGATTCCATCAAGAATAAAGAAAGATCTCACCAAGTAGGTATTAGCAACCAAGCGATTGGAGAGGAATCTCAACAATCGACACCAGTCAATACGTAGCTTTCTTCGTCAGTAGCAACACTCTAAAATTGCATCAAGATCAGACCACAAACGAGCCTCCAATCTCTGACGAATGTGGTTAGGCAAACCCTTATTTTTCTTTTTCCTTTTCTTTCTCTCTCTCCCTGCGCCGCCGCACTTGTTTTCTTCTTCTTCTTCTTTTTTTTTTTTTGGCTTTATTTTGTCTCACCTAAACACACATAGGTGTGTTCCTTTTTATATAGCAAACAAAAGGGTAACAACCTTTTTGTTTACTGGTTCACGTGGGTTGGTCCCCACATAAGAGGGACCACCCCAACACTGTCCAACCCTATCAAACTACCATTTTCTTCTTAAAACTCCCCTTTAGTCAATCAAACTTGTTAAATTGATGAAATATTTTCTTTTAGACGTTAAATCTCATTAAAAGACAAAAATACCCCCAAATAAAAAATTCAAACAAAAAATTTAAATATATAAAATTTGTAAATTAGATTTTTTTTTAAAAAATAAAATTAGGGGTGACTGCCAGTTGGCAACCACCCCTCAAATTTTTTACTTTATTATAAAAATTATTTATATATAATATATATAAATTAATAATGTATATTTTAATTTTAAGGGTATTATATGTAATTTTTGTTTATAAAATTAGGGTATTTAGGTCTTTTCAATTTTTTTTTATGAGTTTGATTGACAGAATTAGGGTTTTGGGAAGAAAATTGCAGTATAATAGGGTCAATTAGTAAGGTTGGCAGTTCGTGGGGAAAAATTGATAATGTATTGTAGTTGATGGGAAGAAAAGACAAGTATCCCAAAAAATTAAAAAATTTCGATTTTTTTATTTTTTTTTTATTTTTTTTATGTCTTATAACTTTTTAAAATAAAAATTTAAGTTTTAAAAAAATTAAAAATTTTTATTTAAGAAAATAAAAATTTTCCTTTTCTAAAACATTTTTTTTAAATGTTTCTTTTAAATAGAAATTTCGGTTTTAAAAAAAATATATATCATTTTAAAAAAATATTTGTTTAAAACAAATTCGTTTTTTTCAAAAAAATTTTAAATTTTTGTTTAAAAAATATATATATTTTTTAAAATTGTTCTTTTTAAATTAAAATTTTCGTTTTCTTAAAAAAATAATAAAATTATTTATTTTTATTTATTTTTTGAATTTATAGGGGCATTTTTGTTTTATTGAGAAATACATATGGGCATTTTTATCTTTTTGCTAGCTAGCATTTGGGGGGACAGTGACAAGAGAACTTGATTAGGAAAAAAATAATGATAAAAAGAGAGAGAACTTAATTATTTTTCAAATTTACTACTTCTTTGTATAGAATCTCTAACTTGTCAAACATTTAAAATGTCTTGTAGTAAAGCTATAAGGAGGACGAATCCTCTCAAGTATGATGTTATTGGAATTGTTTTGCCAGACTCGCCTTTGCATTTTCAGTGCTTTCACGGGAAATATTTATTTTGATAAGAAAAAGAAATATTTGGATAAGGATGACCAATTTTCCTATCAAATGTGATAAGATTTTATTCATTTTTCATCTACATTGGTAAGAGTAGTGCTATAAGGAGGACTAGAGTCTTCTTATAGTCATTTTAAGTGTGATATAACTTTTAAAATCACCATTAAATTTTGATTTATAGGTGATTTTAAAAGCCACATCACACTTAGGAGGACTAAACGAGGATTCTAGTCCTTATAGCATTACTCCATTGGCTCAAAATCCTAGTTGAGAGCTCTGCTAAAACATCACAAAACTCTAATTACCCATTTTGGGCACTGTCCAAATGCTTGGGCTCAAGATCGAACATTCAGTCAGAGTGCCAAAATGTATTCAAGGTTCCTATTTCTTACCGAACATGTAGTAATGATCATCCTAAGCTCCTAATTGTTTAATAAAAACATAATAAACCACAACAACCTAATAATAATCTAAGAAAATGAGAGTAGGTTTATAACACTTCAAAACCTTTTTGCTTTTTAAGAAAAATAATAGCATAAACTCATAGTGGAACATTCAAACTTGCAACAAGCATGGAAATCATATAAACAACATGAAAACAAGCTTAGTGCATCTAGGGTTTACCTTGAAGATGGCAAAACAACTTCAAAATCTCCTTTCTCTCGCTCTCTCTCTCTATAGGTTTAAGGTTGTTACAGTGTAGAGGTGGGGTGAAGAATTCTGAAGAGAAAAAAATGGATGGTATTTATAGGAGGGATGGTTGAATAAGGCTGGGTATGGTAGGTTAAAATTACTTTTCAGACTAGCTCGAACGTTCGATACTATACTTCGAATGTTCTATGTACTATTACCCAACAGTTCTAGGTTTGCAGATTGAACATTGGTGTGGTCCAAGGTCGAATGGTCAGTGCTAGGGTTTTGATTGAATGTTCGCTGGTCAAGGGTCGAATGCTTGATCCTAACTTAAAAGTTGGATAGTTTTGGTTGCTTTTCTTTGAAAAAGTTTTTGAACAATTTTTGAAGATCAGGTGCATTAGAAATGTAAATAACACCTAAGAAAATGCATTTCTTTTTGGATTCAAATATTTGGGGCATCAAACACCTGGACCACCTTTGGATGTGAGGGATTATGGGATTAGAGATGATGTGGACGGGTATGTGATGTGATTGACGAAGGAGCTCCTTGGTTTCTTGTCAGATGCATCGTCAAGATGGGTACGTGACGTGACTGAAGAAGGATCCCCCTGGTTCCTCGTTAGATGGATCGTCAGGATGGGACACTTGACGTGACTAAAGAACGAGCTTCATGTTCGCTAGTCAGATGCCTCATTAGGATGGGCTCGTGACGAGGCTGAGATGTTTTTACTTTTCACGTTATGACGAGACTCCTTTCCCATTAAGACTTGAACATTTCCAAATCTCGGATCTGTGTATTTTGTTCATCACATCTTAATGCGAAAGAAGTCCCATTAAGACGTGATAAGTAAAATTTCTTCCCCATATAGGCTTTTTCCTATTATTGTTCAAAGTAGACTTTTTGGGTATTTTTTCTGAATAGTCTCAAAGGTTTTCCTTTGAGCTGTGTGCTCTCGCGAGTTTTTTTCCAAGAGAGGATGTGGTGAAAGCTTTGGGATGTCCTTCCTCTTGATGTGTTGACCATCGTTTCACAATATACAATAGTGCTAGTTATACAACTGTGAAAGAGTCTACCGAAGGGTGAGTAAGAAAATGCGCTCCATGAAGAAGATGGTCGGCTAGGAAACAAGCAATTGAGCTTGTTGTTTTTACAGAGTCTAGAGATTCTCAAGGGTTTGCAAGTATTTTCTACTTTCTGTAATCTGAATCTTTATATAACGATTTTCTGGGTTGAGCTGCCATAGAGTGGTATTTCCCTTTGATTGGTTCAAAGGGATTTCCATTTCGTCAACAAGTTTTGATGTTGTGGTTGTGAAGTTTTAATTTCTGCTATGCATAATTATTCTATGTTTGCATTTTCTTTCATTTTAATTTGGTGGTTGGGGGTAGAATATGATCTTCGTGTTTTATCATAATTTTCATGTTTTCATGTTTTAAATAAAGATGTTAAAAATTTCATTGGTTTTGGGCTTAAAATACACTTTAGGAAGCTATTGAAGTATCTGGGATCTAGCACAAATTAGAAGAGCCTGAACGCACCTACACTCGAGCGCCTCCTTCCTCAGGCTCTGGCGCACTTGTACCGACATGTTGGGCAGAAACGCAGAATTAATATGGAACAAGTTTAGGTCTCATAATTTGACTAGGAGATAGAAGTACAACATTTCTAAGACTTGAAGGGCTCCTAGGGTTTATTTTAGACCCTATAAATATGTCATAAATCTCACGAGAGAGGGGAGGTGCTTGGCATAGAGAAATTTCGCATAAAACATCTTTTTGGAGGCTTGAAGAGTTAAACAGGAGATAAACATGGCAGAAGGCCATTCCAGCACCACCATGAGGAGCTAAATTCGTAATAGGGTATTGATGTAGCCCTTTCCAAGTAATAATGGTTTGATTGTATTTTAATTAGGATTTTTTTTGTATGCATGATGGTTGTATAACTAAGAGAATTGATTTCAATGTTTATATTCAATTTTGATAAAATTCTTATCTTATCTTAGAAAGCTTTTTATCTTGATTGAACCCAACAATTCATATTTTATGTGATTATAAGAATGATGGTTATGCAACGATTTGAACTAACATATGATGAAGAGGGTTTGATAGGACATGCTTAGGGAAGACGAATCGTTCTACACTATAATTTAGGTAGACGATTTGTATTAATTAAAGATGAGTTATACTTATCCCTTGATTGTGTGTAACTAATTAAGAGATTTGACTGTCCATACTTAGTGAAGACGGACCATACCACATTTAGAGGTTAGGCAGACGGTCCGCGCCAACTGAAAATGAATTATACTTATTTCTCAGTAATGATATTTTCTTGACTACTAGCTTGAGTGACACGAGTCTTATCATGCATAGAATGAATTTTCTTTGTTAATTTATGATTGACGATTGTTATGCGGTTAGTAGTAAAGTCAACCCCCTATATTTTTCCTATATTACAATTTATCTTACTCTTTTATGCATTTAGTTTATAAACAAAAACAAACAATTATCTTTTGAATTAGGTTAGAATTAATCCTGACAAGTTTAATAACAATGCCGGTGAAGTACTTGAATTTCTATTGCAAGTGGTAATTTTGTTATTGATAAGTTTTGCACAACGAAAATACCACATCAGAAAGCAAGGAGCAGCAGCATGCTAGTCGAAAAAATTGAACCTTGGCCAGTTTTATGTTGACTTGGTAAATCCTTGGCCATAAACAAACAGTTCATTATGGTGGGCAAGAACAATTAAACTTCCAAGAGATTTCTACGTTATGTAACTGTAATGAGAAATTGTTGTTTTTCTTAATTGCGCTTATTTTCTTTTTTATTTTATTATTTTATTTTATTTTTTTTCTTGAGTAAAGGTACTGCTCTTAAATAAGACAATATCATCAAGACAAATAATAATAATAATAATAATAATAATAATAATAATAATAATAATAATAAGACAATATCATGCTCGTGAAATGAACTTAGTTCTCTCCAGCCCAAACTAAGTAGTACGCATTAAGAACAAAAATACCTTTCAAAAAATTTAAAAAACTCTTCAAATGATTTTTTTATGAAAAAAACTAAAAACTAAAAATTAGAAAAAGAAAAAGAAAAACCAATTTGATAAGGATTTGTTTTAGAAAAATAAATTTTAATTTTAATTTTATAAAAAAATATAGAAAAAAAATTTAAAAGACGAAAAAAAAAATACAATTTATAAAGATATTTTATAATTTTAAAAAATCTTTTAAAAACAAAGAAAGTTTAAATTAAAAAAAATAACGAAAAATTAATTTATAAGAATATTTAAAAATAATAATTTTTTGAAAAAAAAGATACAATTTTATTTTTAAATAAAATTAATTTATAAAAAAATAATAATTTTTTTGAGAAAAAGTTACAATTTTATTTTTTTAGATATTATCTGTTTTTATTTTTTTATTTTTAATTAATAAGGGGTATTTTTAGGGTAATTTTTGTCGTTTTGCTTACTTTATGGAGAACATTAAACATTTGTTGGTAATTTAGGGAGAATATTGACGCAATTGATAGTTTGAGAGGAATATTGAGAATAAAATTGTAGTTAGAGAGATGTATGCGTACTTTTTCCTACATAATATCGTGTTATCTGTAAAACAATTTAAGTATTAGTCAATAAATTTGTACTTACAACTCTTTGCCATGCCAATTTAATACACTGCATTGAAAAAGTTTTCTCGCGACCTAATTTAGAAAAAAAAGAATCGGCTAATGAATAAGATAGCTTTGCGGGACATGAGAATTAGAAGAAAAAAAAATTAAAAAAGAAATGGTTAAAAATAGAAGATGACGAACGAAAGAAGGACACGCATGGGTTTCTCGAAGAAACCCAAGACTGGTTTTCCAAAAATGAGTTTTTATAGTTACAATAAATTTAACTTAAACCTTCCAAACGCTCACCAAATATAGAGAAGCGTTAAATTTAGCAGAGCAATAAGAAAAGAATAGCAGGCTTCAAAGGCGGTGAGTTTTCTAGGAATAGGACATAGAGTCCGCTTCTGTTGGGTTCTTCACGTCTTGATTTACCCTATATATACACCCCTCCCGCACCACAACTCTCTCACCGAACAAAGCTACCTGTGTTTTGTCTTTGAAATCCTCAAAGCACAACGTTTGATTACAGAAACCTCAAAGCAAAACACAGTACTCCAACCATGGCAGCTCTCTCGTCAAAATTGTCTTTGGTTCTGTTCCTCTCTTCTCTCTTCCTGCATGCAGCATTAGGTATGTTTCATTTTCCAGTTGTTCTGATATTTGAATGATACGTTAATTAATATTATTTCGGTATTTTGGTGCAGCTGCGATTGTGTGCGAGGATCTGCCAAAGAATGTCTGCGCGTTTTCGGTCGCGTCTTCGGGGAAAAGGTGTTTGTTGGAGACGTCAGTGGCGAGCGACGGACGCGTGGAGTACGAGTGCAGGACATCGGAGGTGATGGTTCAGAGGATTTATGAGTACATAGAGAGCGACAAGTGTGTTGAAGCATGTGGGGTTGACAGGAAAATGGTTGGAATTTCATCGGATGCCCTTCTTGAGCATCAATTCACCGCCAAGCTTTGCTCCCCGGCTTGCTACCAGGAGTGCCCCAACATTGTTGACCTTTACTTCAATTTGGCTGCCGGCGAAGGTAAGATTTTTTCCCAACTTTGAAATGGATAAAATAATAATTATTATTATTATTATTATTCTTGTAAAATTGGTTGGGAAATCCATTTATCCCAAAAACTTAAATCTATACAAAAATATTAATTTATATTCTAACCTCCCTTTCCCCCTAATAGATTCTTGCTGCTAGTTAGTTATAGTAGATGTTTTATCTTTTCACATCCTAATTTCGCAGCCTAGCTAGGAATGTCCTTATCTTTCTTGTACCACGACTCGCCTTCCCGCTTTACTTATGAAAACTTGGTGATATCTCACTTAATTCGGTGCCTTTTAAAACTATAAAATTGTTTTTGCTTCTCCTTGAATCAAAGGATTGTTCGTTTCGTTCAACTGATGAAATTCATAAATAAAATTGTTCTCTTATATATATGTTTTCTGATTGTGTGATATATACATATATGGTGTTTTGTAACATGCAGGCTATTAATTTTTGTATAACTTGTTTTGTCACATGCAGGAGTATTTTTGCCAAATCTCTGTGAGACTCGGCGCAGCAACCCTCACCGTGCCATGAGCGAGCTTTTGAGCTCCGGTGTTGCCTCTGGCCCTGTTCCAGCTACCTATTTAGCGGCAACTACAGCCGCCGCCCCATCTGCCGCGTAAACACGTACGTTGCATGGTTTCTTCAGGACCATGTTGGATAGCGATCTATAGTGGGAGCGTAGAGTGTGAAGAGGATGGTTTCGTTGGGCAGCTGTGTTCTGTCACAGGAAGCAAGCACGTGCCGGGCACGAGGGTATCCCCCGAATGTTTGTCTTCAATTCCTCCAAATTAATAAATGTAAACCCCTCTCAATATCTCCTTAATTGGCTACCTCCTATTATTATGAATCGGTCGTGGGGAACATTAATTATTGACTAGCTTCATAATAATTTCCTCTCAAATTGCCTCTCAATTTTACATTAAATTTCATGTACCCAATGTGGCTCTTTGGTCTTTCACTTGGGTAAGTAAATGAAATGGAGAGGTCCAGATAAAATATTCAAGACGAAAAAATTGTCCAAATTTGTTTGAAATAAAAATTTTGGACAATACTGCCGTCCTAATTACACTAACTAGACCCTAGCTTTCCATTTCATTTACGTTGGCAACGTATCATTGATCAACACCAAGCATAAACTTTCATTTAGAAGTTCTGAGTGGCACAACTTTTGAAATTGCATCTCCCGAAATCACATACAGCTTTGTGCGCCTAAAATTCAAACACCCATATGATATGCTCTAAAAGCTAAGTATTCAATAGATTATGCAAACCCAAATACAACCAGTAATCTTAAATTGAACGAGAGATCCAAAAACCGTAGCAAAAATGATAAAAGAAGATTGCAAAGCAATTCGATATGAAACAATGGGATCCAGCATTTTTTTCAAGAAACTCTATGCACATAAGAAGAGGGAATCTTCTAGAAATATTCAATGAAGTCAACAAAATCACATAATCCCCAAAACTCAAACAAACACAATCTTCCAAAAACATAAAAAAATAAAAAACCAAAGAATCCAACAAAGCTTAAGCATGAGAACCAAATTAAAACTACAACATTATCATTCAAATCTTCCAATAAATCATCAAACTTCATACCCATCTTCCAATAAATCATCAAACTTCATACCCAATAGGATAAATATTCCCTTGGATGGGGAAAACAACTGAGGATCCAAAGAATACGTTGCCCTAGGCCAATCCCCAACCCAAATCGGCTAAGCAAGAGGGAGATCCAAAAGAAACCTTCAGAGGTAGAAGAAGCAAACTGTCGGATATGGAGGAAAGTGGGAGCATTGCCGGTGGAGGATCTATGCGTTGGCTGTTGTGACACCCCCAAAACTTTATTGAACCATTTTAGTAGGGTTACTGGCAATTCCTCCAGTGCAGTTAACTAGTAACTAACTCATGGGATCGCCCATAACAAATCACAGTAAATATAAACGGAAGGGAAAATGGTAAGATTTGAAATTTCTAAAACTACACGGAACACATGTATTATCAATCATATGCACAAAGCTTCTACCAAAAAGTCATCCTAGTCAAACCTGGTACTTAGAAATATTCGCCCGACACCTTCTTCCTAGCGAATCCTCTTAATCTCAAAGAAGACCACCTAATAAGCTACAAATACTATGTAAGTATAAGACTTAGTAAGTAAACCATTACAGTCAAGTAAGAAATGAGCTTATGAGTTCCAGTTATGTTTACTTAAATAATAAACATGAGTTTTCACAAACACAATAGGTGTTGCCCTTGCTATTACACCTCAAATTGCAATTTTGGTTTTGAAGTGATATGGCATAATTACAATCACCAATACTTGTTATGCAATAAGATAATGTGTTATTCAAGTCTTTTCTATCTTATATAGTCTATCCAAGATATTACTCATTCTCAGCAGGGTTGACGCTCTCGTGAGGGATCCGTAATACAATACCGCCGCATCAAATATTGCACACGATCATCCATAAAACTAGCAGCCTCACTAAGTCTGAATTCAGGTGGCCCACGCTATTAATGATATACATCTTGTCATCTTGTAGTGACCTGCCAATCAAACAAAACTGCACCAATCATGAAAATGTTGGGAATTGTGTCCAAAATTCCAATTAATTGGATAATTTTTTTTGAATATGTTAGGTTTTCTTTCTTTTTTTCTTTTTTTTTTAACAAGACATTCATTCAACAAACCAAGGAACCAAGTCCTTACAACCAGCCAAACCAAGAGAGGGGGGGGGGGGTGGATTCTTTCCACTACAAATGGGGAATGAAGGAGGGGGGGAAAGTAGGTAGGAAAGCAGCCCGAGATAACTCTTGCCACGGCCTAAAACGCCACATAGTGGGTGCAGAAGTTTGCACTTCTGTGAATTTTCTTTGCTTCCCAACAAGTGGAAGCAGTAAAAGAGACAAAGTAGAAGCTATTACAGATTCAATATGCCAATCTAAAGAGATGAGAGGATTGTTTAGAGCATCAATCACCACTAAGGAGTAACCTTCAAGGGAGAACTTTGAGAGGTTCAAAGATGAAGCTAAGGAGACAGCAAGCTGGGCAGCAAGGGCCTCTCCAAAGTTAGGATCACACGGGGGATTGATCTGGGAGAGAGCTTTAACAATTTGACCTTTGGAGTCTTTGCACATGGCTACCTGCACAGAAAAATTCTCCTTGATTGCAGTGTCAAAGTTAATCTTGTGAGAACTAGCTGTTGGAGGAGACCAGAATTCTTTTACAAGGGGTGAAGAAGACTTCCAAGCAGCAGCATGGTCCAATGAAGTTCTTTTGATGGAGTTGGCCAGAGAAGATAAATTTGGAATAACACCTTCATGAATACCTTTGTTTCTAGCAAATTAGAGCATATCACATAAAACAAAAGCAAAAATTTGGAATAAGTGGGAGTCAGTTTTAGGAATACCAAAAATGGAGTGAGGATAAATGTGACAACCCACATGGGCAAATCAATTATCTAGTAATTGATCCCATGCCTCGCCTCTGGTGTACCAAATTTGGCACTCGCAATAGCACGAATCGTGGTTCGTATAGCGTTTGTGCAAGTACCGAGATCGAATCCACAGGGAAACGAGCTTGTCCAAAATTGATTTTATAATTAAACTAACCTATTTTAACCTAGTTCCAAAAGTGAGTGGTAATATCAAACACAAACTTGCAGAAATAAAAACTATTCTAAAAAAAGCGTAAAGGAATGGAAAAAGACTAACTAAGGTCAAAGATTACACCTCACCCAATAAAAAGAGTTGCTTAAACATTAAAACACACACTTCCGTCTATCGATTAGCCAAAGTCATATTCTATTGCTATTTTGATGCTAGTCGAACCACTTGAGGTGTTTACTGTTAAGGAACTACAACGGATAGTGATTCTCAATAGAATCATCCACTGTATCCATGGATCACAGTGGATATTTAATTGAGTTCACTCATCCGTTGTGCACCCGGCTTGGAACACAACGAGGGTTAAACTTCGATGCATCAAAACGACAACCAAAACAACTTTGTTACATAAATTGCATTGAAATGAACATGAAATGTAAATGACGGAAAGTAAGTGCGTAAATGTAAAAGTATTAAATAAACGCTAAGGGTGAGGCTTCATCTTCAACCTTAGTTGAAGATTTAGCCACCCATGTAACAAGGAAGTAAAGAACAAATAAAAGAGTGCATTAAATTAAATTAAAATGAAGTGCTACAAAGTAAGTGGGCAAAGCAGGGCCTAACAATGGCAAACTGCTCTAAAAAACTCGCCCAAAAGAAAAAGCTTTGGAAAAAAATGCAAGAAGGCAGCTATTTATAGAACTTTGGTGTGCTGCCAGGTCATAGGGCTGCGTTCGAACGCACTGATGCCTGCGTTCGATCGTACGGTCTGCGATCGAACACAGATAACTGCCGCGGCGCCAGCTGAAAGCGATGGAATCATAGGGCCGGCTAGGGCAACAGCGGGAGACGCGGGCTGACTGGACCTGCGTTCAAATGTGCTCCCTGCGTTCAACCGTAGTTGCGTTCGACCGCAGTTGCGTTCGAACGCACCAAGTGTGTTCGAACACACTGGCAGTAACTTCAGGGCATCTCTTCAAGTCCAATATGCCTTTTGGTAGCCATGTTTTGATGTAATGACCTGCACACCATAAAACACTAAAAACAACTACAAAAGTTAGATATTAACAGTGCTAAAGGCTTAGCAAATATAAGTTAAGGGGGTTAAATATACAATATTTGGCACCGATCAAATACCCCCAAACTTACATTTTGCTAGTCCCTTAGCAAAACAAAAATAAAAAAACACAATTAAACATAGGTCCGCTTTCGTGGGCGAACGGTTGCATTTAGCCTATGCAACAAGCCTTTTAAACCTCTAGGGGTTCCCTAGAGGACGAGTGAAGTCTCGTGAGGGTTTTCCATGAATGATACCCACAAACATTGCACAAAAATTTTATTTTCAACAATGCAACAATATAACAATTATGGTTTTATTCATGAGCAAACTTAATCAAACAAACACCATCTTCACAATTTTTAGGGAATTATCAATCAAGCTACAAACATGGCATTATGAGATATCACACAAATCAATTCTAGTGAAAGTGACTTCAACACATAATTATGGGTTTTCAAAACTAATTCTAGTCATGCATGCTTCGACACTCAAAATTCATTAGACTACCCATCAGACACAATAACCAAGGTTTATTTGAAAATTATTATTATTATTATTTTGGTGTTTAGCTCCCTTAAGTTTTCTAATTGACCCATGTATCAAGCGTTAAATCAATGACTCCCAAACCAGAAGGTTTTAGGGCATTAGGTGTAAAAACACCCCTAAGGACCTACTAACTCGAGTAAAAAAGGCTACGAAGCTTCGCTAACCAAGTCTAACTTCTCACTTTTTACGCGAACGCTCAATGCTTACTGAGGCAAGAGGTCCGGTTACTTGGTGAAAAGCTAAAAATGATCATCAATTTTTTTTTTTTTTTTAAAATTTTTTTTTAAATAAACCAAGGTTATTTCCCAACGAGCTACCAATTGCATTTAAGCTTACAAAACTAACATGACCAACATCAGCATTTTATCCCACAAACTACGTGCCAAATGTGCTCTTGAAAATCAAATTGAATTGTACTATCTCATACTGCCAAAGAAAATAACATAATTTAAATTCCCTTAACAAAGTGATCACGTGTTCATTAAATTAAGCTCACTAAAGAAAATAAATCACAATTAAAATAAAATGCATAATCAAAAACAAAATGTGCACAAAAATAGCCCAAACTAAAAATTCGCACTGCCCACAGTGCGTGGATAAAGAAAATACAAATGAAGTGCAAGGGGTGTAAAAAAAACTAACCAAGACGTCACAGAGACGTCACTGGGCTGGTGGCAGCCTGTCTAGAATGGCTCGCAGCATGTCCTGGATTTCGAGCCTGTCCTGGTGTGCATCCCTCTGTATGTCCGCAATCTGGAACTGGATGTCTGCCAAGGAGTCCTGAAGAGCATAAAAATCAGTAGCTCTAAGAGTGATCGTCTCCTCGTATTCTTTTTCTTCTGGCTGCCCCTCATATTTTGCCGCCCTCTCTGGCTCAGCTGCTCTCTCCTGCTCAGCTTCCATCTCATGAATATCCATGGGCTCTAGCTCTAGCTATGGCTCTGGCTCTGGTGCTGCTGCGGCTCTGGGCATGTGGGAACAACTCTGGTTCCACTGAATGCGGCCTAAGTGAGGGCTCTCGGTGATTGGCCCGTCCGTAGCCTTGCCTTGAATCCCCTTCTTCCTAAGAATGTGAGTGATAAGGAAAGGAAAAGGAAAACCCCAAGTCTTGGTGTGCTCGGCCACTCGATGGTGCACTCCTTCCCAGAATTTGTAGATCTGTCTCCATATGAGCTCGGGAATGGAGTACCAAAAGCCTCTGTGGAACGCATACAGGGCATTGAGGAACAAGTCCCGCCTCTGTGTCTTGTGTCCCAAAGGACACCCGTTCCTATACAGCACCATGTCAATGAATAAAAGATTCTGAGGAATCTTTACTTTGCTGGCTGCATTCCCGTGCTTGTCTGCATACTGCCCCTCACACATGTCAAAAATGATCTCCTCGAGGGTGAGCATGGAGGGGCACTCAAGCCAAGGAACGTCTGACTCGGGAGGCTCATGGCTGCACTTCAAAATGGCCGCTACGTCGGCTATGGTCACCTCCACCTCTCTCCCGTCGATGGAAGAGACAAGAACGTTCGGCCCGCTGCAATCATAACTCAGATGCTTGTAAAATGCCCTGACCAGATGCTCATATGCAGTGGAGGCGACGGGCTTGAATAGCGTCTTCAAACCTGGTTCTTCAGCTCTTGGACCGCCCAACTTGTAGCTTCATTGTTGGAGAACTCCTCTTTGATGGCAAAGGTGTTCTCCAAAATGAGCTTTCGGCTCTCAAAAGGTGGCCTGGCAATTATGGCTCGGGTCCCAGAGGATCGAGAAGTCAACCCCTGCCCTCTAGGCATGCTGGAAAGTGGTTGGGGCTTTTTGTCGAACAGGTGGTGTGCAACCCGAAACCACAGGGTTTGAGAACCCTTTTGAAATTCACCCCAACCCCCTGCAAAATCACTCACAATCAATAGAACAAACAAGGGGCACAATCCGTGAGTGGAATTGTACCCTAAAATAACAAAAAAATGGAAGAAAAATGGGGTTTTGGGGGAGATTGGGTTTTCGGTGAGAAAGGGGGGAAATGGGGAAATGGACGGCCGGCGGTGGGTGGTGGTGGTGCAAAGAGGCCGGTGGTGGTGCGGTGGTGCTGGGGGAAATGATGGGTGGCGGTGGGGCTTGGATTATAGGGGAGATTGGATGAAGAGGGATGAGGGAGATGGGAGATGGCTGTATGGCGGGGAGGGGAAATGGGGAGAAACGAAAGAAACAGTGACCTAAAAAGAGCCAAAAACGCATGCGATCGATCGTACAGGTGGTGCGTTCGATCGTATACGTGCTGAGTGTGTGGGTGTGAAGTGGGGGCTGCGTTCGAACTGACGCATGGGAGTTCGAACACAGGCCCGTGTCTGCGTTTGAACGTACAGGGTACGGTCGAACTCATGTGTACATGATGTGTCTGTGAGATGGGGCACTGCGGTCGAACAAACGCAAGTGAGTTCGAACGCAGATCCGTGTCTACGTTCGAACGCAAATGGTGCGTTCGAACGTAGAGTGCAAAGTAAATTTTTTTTTGTTTTTGTTTTTTTTACAAAGATATTTACACAATAAAATAATTACAAACACAACACACAAACTAAAATATTTACACACATATTTACACACTAAAAATATTTACGAAAACACATCTACTCCACCCCTAAACTTAAAACGTCACATTGCCCACAATATGATAGAATTAGCAAAACCTAGGGGATGGGTCAATTCAAGTATGCATAAAAGAATGCTTCCCCAAATTTGACTGGTAAACAACAAATGCAAAACATTATGCAAGAAACATAATGAGGGGTGCCTTCCACAAGCGCTAAGTTTAACGTCTTTAGCCAGACTCGTGATGTCAATCAATCCGAATAAATCGGATCTAGGAAAAGAGTGTCCTCAACCTCTGAACTCCTCAACTCCAAAAATGGTTTTACTCTTTGTCCGTTCACCTTAAAGGTGTTGCCATTCTTGGGATCTTCTATCTCGATGGCCCTATGAGAAAACATTGTCCTAATGATGAATGGGCCTGTCCACCGAGATTTCAACTTGCTAGGGAATAAATGCAACCGAGAATTGTAAAGAAGAACTTTCTGACCTGGCTCAAAAGATCTCCTCAGAATGCTCTGGTCATGAACCTTCTTCATGTGTTCTTTGTACTTCCTCGAACTGTCATAAGCATCATTCCTCAGCTCCTCTAATTCAGTGAGTTGGAGCTTCCTTTGAGAGCCGGTCTTCAAAAAATTGAAGTTCAGCTGCTTGATGGCCCAGTAAGCTCGATACTCCAACTCAACGGGAAGATGACAAGCTTTACCGTACACCAACCGATATGGTGACATCCCAATCGGTGTCTTAAATGTTGTCCTATATGCCCACAAAGCATCATTCAATCGCAGAGACCAATCTTTTCTGTTGGGGTTCACAGTCTTCTCCAAAATGTGTTTGATCTCGCGATTTGACACTTCAACCTGCCCACTCGTCTGTGGGTGATAAGGGGTGGCATCCATATGTGTGATGAAATACTTCTTCATCAGCTGCTCAAAAATCCGATTGTAGAAATGAGTGCCTCCATCACTGATAATCGCTCTAGGTGTGCCAAACCGAGCGAAAATCGTGTCCTTCAAAAATTTGACCACAACTCTGTGGTCATTGGTCTTGCACGTACCTGCCTCCACCCACTTGGACACATGGTCCACAGTAACCAAAATGTACAGAAACCCGAAGGAGTTTGGGAAAGGTCCCATGAAATCGATGCCCCATACATCAAAAATCTCAACTACCAAAATGGGATTGAGGGGCATCATGTTCCTCTTTGAAATACTCCCGAGTTTTTGACAGCGCTCACAAGATGTGCAATAAGCATGAGCGTCTCCAAATATGGTGGGCCAATAAAATCCACACTGCAAAATCTTTGCACTGAAATGGCCCCCACAAGCATGATCATGACAAAAGTAGATGACATTGGTTTGGTCAAATTCAGGTATACATCTCCTAATGATCTGATCGGGACAATACTTGAATAGATAAGGATCGTCCCAAAGAAAATTTTTCACCTTGGACAAAAATTTGATCTTATCTTGTTTCCCCCAATGCAAAGGCATTTGGCCGGAAACAAGATAGTTCATTATGTCAGCGAACCAAGGTGCGGGATTGTGAGCAATGTGCATCAATTGCTCATCAGGAAAGGTCTCAGAAATGGAAGTGGCGTCCTCGGTGAAATCCATGGTCAATCTAGACAAATGATCCGCCACCACATTTTCGGAATCCTTCTTATCCCGAATTTCTATGTCGAACTCTTGAAGCAGCAAAATCCACTGGATCAAGCAGGATTTAACATCTTTCTTGGAAAAAAGATACTTCAATGCCGCATGATCTGAATAGATAATGATTTTAGATCCTAACAAATAGGATCTAAACTTGTCCAGCGCAAAAACGACCGCCAACAACTCCTTTTCTGTGGTGGAGTAATTGAGTTGTGCGTCGATCAGAGTCCTGCTTGCATAGTAAATCACATGGGGAAGTTTATGAATGCGCTACCCCAAAACAGCTCCAACAGCATAGTCTGATGTGTCACACATGATCTCAAATGGTTCACCCCAACTGGGTGGTCTAATGATTGGTGTGGATGTCAGAATCTCCTTCAGACTCCCGAATGCTTTCAAACATTCTTCATCAAATTCAAACAGGGTCTCTTTGGCCAACAACTTACATAAGGGCCTGGCGATCTTGCTGAAATCCTTGATGAATCGCCTGTAGAACCCTTCATGGCCCAAGAAGGAATGGATTTCCTTCACAGTATGTGGGGGTGGAAGGTTAGAGATCAAATCTACCTTTGCCTTGTCAACCTCAATACCCCTCTGAGATATGACATGCCCCAGTACTATGGCCTGCTTAACCATAAAATGGCATTTTTCCCAGTTATGCACAAGGTTCTTCTCTTTGCACCTTACTAAAAGCAAAGTGAGATGGTGCAGACACTCCTGAAAAGATGAACTGAAGACGGAGAAGTCATCCATGAAGATCTCCATAAAATGCTCTACCATGTTAGAGAATATGCTGATCATGCATCGCTGAAAAGTAGCAGGTGCATTGCACAGCCCAAAAGGCATGCGACCTTAGGTAAATGTCCCAAACGGACAAGTAAAGGTAGTCTTCTCCTAATCTTCAGGGTCCACTGGGACCTGGTTATATCCAGAATAACCGTCCAAGAAATAGTAATACTCGTGCCTAGCTAAACGGTCCACCATCTGATCAATGAATGGAAGAGGAAAGTGATCTTTCCTGGTGGAAGCGTTCAACTTACGGGTAGTCTATACAAACTCTCCAACCTGACTGAATACGAGTTGGCACCAACTCGTTATCCTTGTTCTTCACTACCATCAACCTAGCCCGCTTGGGCACAACATGTATCGGGCTCACCCACTTGCTGCCAGAAATTGGATAGATGATCCCAACATCTAACAATTTAATCACTTCTGCTCTCACAACCTCCTGCATCGCTGGGTTGAGCCTTTTCTGTGGTTCCCTCGATGGTTTGGAATTCTCTTCCAGATGTATCTTATGCATAACCAACGAAGGGCTGATTCCCTTAATGTCCTCAATAGTCCAGCCAATAGCTTCCTTATGCTCTCTCAAAACTTCTAACAATTCCTCCTCTTGAGCATCTATCAAATCTAAAGCCATGATCACTGGAAAAGAATCGGCTGGACCTAGGAACTTATACTTCAAATTCCCTACACTCAGAGCATCCAATCTCTTAACAATGGCATCCATCCTTTGTGCCAACTTTGTTTCTCCTTTTGGCTCTAGGAAGCCTCATTTCTTAGGGTTTCGGCAGTTCTGTCACGACAACTCGGGAAATCCCAGTGTTGGGAGTTGTCGGCAATTTTCTCCAGAGCTTTGTAGGCTAAATCTCCCGTCAAGTTTAGAAATGCTCCCCCATTCATAACTCAATCATACTACGGTTGGGCTGAGACAGCCCTTGGTAGAAGAATTGCACCAGACGCCATTTTTCATATCCATAAGGGGGACATTTCATCAACAGATCTTTGAACTGTGCCCAACATTCTGAGAATTTCTCATCTTCATCCTGAGTAATGGAATTGATTTCCTTTCTTGCCTCATTTACTTTGGACATTGGGAAAAACTTGTTGTAAAATTGCTTCAACAGCTCTTCCCATGATGTGATGGAGCAAGGAGCATTGGAGTCCAATCACTCCGTGGCTCTATCATGAAGTGAGAAAGGAAAGAGTTTGAGGTGGACAGATTCCTCAAACAAATTTTGAAATTTTGGTGGTAGCAAAGATGTTTTTGAATTTTTTCACATGAGAGTAAGGGTTTTCATGATCTAAGCCGTAAAAGGATGGTAACATTTGGATTACATGTGGCTTTAGATCATAGTGGGTAGCATTAGTCGGCGGCAATACAATGCAAGAATGGGAACTGACCGCAGTAGGTGCGAACAATTCCCGGAGTGACTTTGTGAAATCCACGTCATAAGCTCTTCTATGCTCCCCGTTCCCTTCTCTTGCATCTTGATAATCCTCGTGCTCCTCCATTCTTGGATTCCTTTGGTTATCCTCATGCTCCTCCACTCTTGGATTTCTTTGATTATCCCCCATCTCGCCTTGAGCTCTACGCGCTCTCCTAATGTTTCTTTCTAGGTCGGGATCTAAAGGTGTTAATTCTAAGTTCAAGGATCGCCGACCAAGCATAAACCAACAAAAATTTAACTAAACACTTAAGAAAAACAGCAAGCTAAACAAGCAAACATGCATGGATAAACAATAAAAACAGGGACACAAAACAGCAAATATAGACAACTACAAAAACCTAGATGAAAGTAAAACACTAAATTCAAATTGCACTACAAAAGCAACAACCTATACGCACTTAAATGAATTAAAACTAAACAACTTAAAATAAATATTAACAGATGCAGCAACTACAGAGACAGAAATAGAAAAGAAATATCAACAACCTAACTAAAACAAATAAAGACTAACATGTCAAAAAATAAGTAAACAATTAACTACAAATTACCTAAACTACTATCTAACAATTGAAACTAATTAATCACTTAAAAATTAAAATAATCTAAACACAACCAACAATAGCAGAAAACATGTTAAAAACAGGTATAAATATCAATTAAAACCTAAATTAACAATTAACCAAAACATCAAAATACATACTGCCTCAGGTATGTTGATGCAGGAAGCAGAGGTGCACTCGAGCGCAGGCAGTACGTTCGATCGTAACAGTGGTGCGTTTCATTTCAGAGGCGCGCGCTCGCACGCAGAGGCGTGTAATGCGAGCACAGGTATGCGGCCGAATGGAATAGGCGACAGTACGTTTGATCGCAAGAACTGCGTTCGACCGCACTATGGGAGCCTGATTTTCCAAAAACTATGTACAAAATTAAAAACTGCCAAACACTATTCTAAAAACTAACCAAAATTAATTAAAATGCAAAAATTAACTAAGAACAGAATTGAAATTTGTAGAAATTAAGTATTAGTAGAAAAATAAATTAACTTAAAAATAAAATAAAATTTAACAAAAACAACGTACTCCCCAACAACGGCGCCAAAATTTGGTGTACCAAATTTGGTACTCGTAATAGCACGAACCGTGGTTCGTATAGTGTTTGCGCAAGTACCATGATCGAATCCATAGGGAAACGAGCTTGTCCAAAATTGATTTTATAATTAAGCTAACCTATTTTAACCTAGTTCCAAAAGTAAGTGGTAATATCAAACACAAACTTGCAGAAATAAAAACTATTCTAAAAAAAGCGTAAAGGAATGGAAAAAGACTAACTAAGGTCAAAGATTACACCTCACCCAATAAAAAGAGTTGCTTAAACATTAAAACACACACTTCCGTCTATCGATTAGCAAAAGTCATATTCTATTGCTATTTTGATGCTAGTCGAACCGCTTGAGGTGTTTACCGTTAAGGAACTACAACGGATAGTGATTCTCAATAGAATCATCCACTGTATCCATGGATCACAGTGGATATTTAATTGAGTTCACTCATCCGTTGTGCACCCGGCTTGGAACACAATGAGGGTTAAACTTCGATGCATCAAAACGACAACCAAAACAACTTTGTCACATAAATTGCATTGAAATGAACGTGAAACGTAAATGATAGAAAGTAAGTGCGTAAATGTAAAAACATTAAATAAACGCTAAGGGTGAGGCTTCATCTTCAACCTTAGTTGAAGATTTTTGCCACCCATGTAACAAGGAAGTAAAGAACAAATAAAAGAGTGCATTAAATTAAATTAAAATGAAGTGCTACAAAGTAAGTGGGCAAAGCAGGGCCTAACAATGGCAAACTGCTCTCAAAAACTCGCCCAAAAGAAAAAGCTTCGAAAAAAAAATGCAAGAAGGCAGCTTTTTATAGAACTTTGGTGTGCTGCCAGGTCATAGGGCTGCGTTTGAATGCACTGATGCCTGCGTTCGATCTTACGGTCTGCGATCGAACGCAGATAACTGCCGCGGTGCCTGCTAGAAGCGTTGTAATCATAGGGCCGGCTAGGGCAACAGCGGGAGACGCGGGCTGACTGGACCTGCGTTCGAACGTGCTCCCTGCGTTCGAACGTACTGGCAGTAACTTCATGGCATCTCTTCAAGTCCAATATGCCTTTTGGTAGCCATGTTTTGATGTAATGACCTGCACACCATAAAACACTAAAAACAACTACAAAAGTTAGATATTAACAGTGCAAAAGGCCTAGCAAATATAGGTTAAGGGGGTCAAATATACAATATTTGGCATTGATCAAATACCCCCAAACTTACATTTTGCTAGTCCCTTAGCAAAACAAAAATAAAAAACACAATTAAACATAGGTCCGCTTTCGTGGGAGAACGGTTGCATTTAGCCTATGCAACAAGCCTTTTAGGGGTTCCCTAGAGGACGAGTGAAGTCTCGTGAGGGTTTTCCATGAATGATACCCACAAACATTGCACAAAAATTTTATTTTCAACAATGCTACAATATAACAATTATGGTTTTATTCATGAGCAAACTTAATCAAACAAACAGCATCTTCACAATTTTTAGGGAATTATCAATCAAGCTACAAACATGGCATTATGAAATATCACACAAATGAATTCTAGTGAAAGTGACTTCTACACATAATTATGGGATTTCAAAACTAATTCTAGTCATGCATGCTTCGACACTCAAAATTCATTAGACTACCCATCGGACACAATAACCAAGGTTTATTTCAAAATTATTATTATTATTTTTTTGGTGTTTAGCTCCCTTAAGCTTTCTAATTGACCCATGTATCAAGCGTTAAATCAATGACTCCCAAACCAGAAGGTTTTAGGGCATTAGGTGTAAAAACACCCCTAAGGACCTACTAACTCGAGTCAAAAAGGCTACGACGCTTCGCTAACCAAGTCTAACTTCTCACTTTTTACGCGAACGCTCAATGCTTACTGAGGCAAGAGCTCCGGTTACTTGGTGAAAAGCTCAAAATGATCATCAATTTTATTTTTTTTTTCATTTTTTAAATAAACCAAGTTTATTTCCCAACGAGCTACCAACTGCATTTAAGCTTACAAAACTAACATGACCAACATCAGCATTTTATCCCACAAACTACGTGCCAAATGTGCTCGTGAAAATCAAATTGAATTGTACTATCTCATACTGCTAATGAAAATAACATAATTTAAATTCCCTTAACAAAGTGATAATGTGTTCATTAAATTAAGCTCACTAAAGAAAATAAACCATAATTAAAATAAAATGCATAATTGATAAGCGCCGAATGTTGCACATTCAATCCCCTTAACTCGCATATGTTAATTCCTTAGCATTGTTATTTGTTTGATTTTGTGCTGTTTTTGTGTTTTCAGGTATTTAATAAAGATACAAGAAAAACCATTAATTTTGGGTTTAGAGCACAATTTGAGAGGACCTAGAAGATATGATTAAGCTTAACCAATCACAATAGAAGATATATATGATGTGGTTAAGTTTTATTAAATCAAGGAAATGATAAAATCGGAATTTCTCCACTTAGAGTCAAAATCGGATCGGATAGAATTTCAGATTTTGAACACGTCTCAGTATTTTGGCCATAACTTTCAGCTAAATTATCAGATTAAGGTGATTTTAGCGGCATTGGAAAGATAATTCAAAATTATACAATTCATGCTGAAATAGGATTTTCATAAATCGGACTTTCTCTATGCCAAAATCGTCCCGAAATAGAAGGAAGCAAATCTGGACGAATACTATTCCGATTTGTACATGGATTGACTCCTAATTTGACTAGGAGATTGAAATCCGAATTCTATAGGTTTCCTAGGGCTTCTAGGATTTGTGGCTCCCTATAAATAAGCCTCTAAGCTTTAAGAAAAGATATACTTAGTTTTAGACAGAAAATATTTCTTGGAGGCTTAGCTGAGTCATGAGCGGCTAAACCCTTTTGTGGGGTACCGATGTAACCCTTTCCAAGCACAATGGTGATTGTATTTGATTTTATTTAATTCAATTTATGTGTGTTGATTGCATAACTGTGAGGATTGCAACTCTAGATTTCTGTTCTTAATATTCAATGCAATTGTTATTCAATTCTAAATCAATATTTACGAAATCCTATTCTTGTCTTAGAAATTATTTTGCCTATATTGAACTCAAATCAATCTTATTTTCTGTGATTATAAGATTGATGGTTATGCAATGGGTTTTAATAGACATATGATTAATAGGATTAAGATAGGCCATGCCTAGGGAAGACGGGTCGTACTACACCCTAGTTTAGTGTAATTTAGGTAGACGATCCGTTCCAACTGAAGATGAGTTATGCTATTCCATTGATTGTATGAAAACCTATTAAGGGATTTTATAGTTTATGCCTAGGGAAGATGGGTCGTGCCGCATCTTAGTGGTTAGGTGGACGATCCGTGCCAACCGAAGATAGATTATCCTTATCCCTTGATATTGTATTTTCTTGTTCTTTTATAACATACATATTGTGAGTTTCTGGAATTAAATACGGTTACCATTGTTGTGCGGATTGTGGTGAAATCGGTACCTTACTTTTCTCTCTCATATATTTACTCTTAATCTTGCGTTTACTTTTATGCACTTCAAATTCACAAACAATCAACTCTCTTTTGTTAATTAGTTTAAAATTAGTCTTTTGAATTTAGTAACGAAACCCCTACAGTTCTTGAGGTTCGACACCCTCAATATAGCCCTATCCTACGGGATTCGTTCTATTGCGAGTGGTTAATTTTATTATTGTTAATTTTTGGTCGTAAAATCACCACATCAATAATCAAAAACAAAATGTTCACAAAAATACCCCCAACTAAAAATTCGCACTGCCCACAGTGCGTGGATAAAGAAAATACAAATGAAGTGCAAGGGGTGTAAAAAAAAAAACCAAAATGTCACAGAGACGTCACTGGGCTGGTGGCAGCCTGTCTAGAATGGCTCGCAGCATGTCCTGGATTTCGAGCCTGTCTTGGCGTACATCCCTCTGTATGTCCGCAATCTGGAACTGGATGTCTGCGAAGGAGTCCTGAAGAGCATAAAAATCAGTAGCTCTAAGAGTGATCGTCTCCTCGTATTCTTCTTCTTCTGGCTGCTCCTCATATTTTTCCGCCCTCTCTGGCTCAGCTGCTCTCTCCTGCTCAGCTGCCATCTCATAAATATCCATGGGCTCTGGCTCTAGCTCTGGCTCTGGCTCTGGCTCTAGCTCAGGCTCTGGCTCTGGCTCTGGTGCTGCTGCGGCTCTGGGCATGTGGGAACAACTCTGGTTCCACTAAATGCGGCCGAAGTGTGGGCTCTCGATGATTGTCCCGTCCGTAGCCTTGCCTTTAATCCCCTTTGATGCAGCCTGACACGTAACGGAAGCAAAGAAACAAGACAAGAAAAGGGATAATAGATCTTGGATCTCGAGTCTATCAAGAATCTAAGAACTCTTCTTTAATAAACAGAGTCTATCTGTGAATCAAAGGGAAATAAAAGAGATCTCAACTGTGAGACGTCTTATTAAGCAAAACTGTGAAATAATAAATCAAGAACCAGTTTGGAGGCTATAAACATGTATATATAGCCCCAAGACTAAAGAAGTGCGGAATAAAGACTCCTAACCCTAATACAATTCAAATAAATGAAATTAAAGCAGTTTAATAATAGAAAAAATGCAAAAATATAACATAGGACCCGTGAGCGAACGATCGCAACACGGGGGGCGATCATTCACAGATGGGCGAACGATTAGGGCGCACGAACTCCGCCAACGGTCGCTTGCTCAATAGCTTCCAAGCGTTAGGGGCCACTTCTACGAACGGTCATGCGATCGTTCGCCACCAACGTTCACTTACTCAGTAGTCGTGGGACTATTGGCACGAGTTCTATGAATGATCGCAGGTTACTCTGCGATCGTTCGCTGCTCCAGAGACTTCTATTTCTGGTCCTCTATTGCAGCTCTGGTCTGGGAGTGTGTCATCATCCTCCGGGGTGGTTCCACTTCAACATCTCTCCCTTTCTTCCTCATGTAGTCCCAAGCATCTCTGTCTACATCATCCTCCCCAGGTTGGAGAGAATTCACCCTCGAATTCGCATCCTCTTCTGAAGAATCGTCTATGAACGGTACAAGATGTTTGATGTTAAAAACATCTGCTGTTTTGATATGGCTGGGCAACTTCAGCTGATATGCGTTGGCATTGATCTTCTTCACAATCTCAACAGGGCAGATATTACGTGCCACCAGTTTGTTGTGCTCACCGATGGGAAAACGATCTTTAGTTAGGATTGCCCATACAAAATCGCCTTCTTCGAACTCCAATGGGCGCCGTTTCTTATCTGCCGTCGCTTTATACTTTGCTGTCGATTCCTGGAGGTTCTTGATTGTCAACTTGTGGCCCTCCTTGATGTGTGCAATGAGATCCTCCGCTGTAGTATTTGTTCTTTTCACATCGGGAAGAGGTGCTAAGTCCAACGGTGTGTGCGGGTTACCACCATAAATGATAGTGAATGGGCTAAGACCCGTGCTTTGATTAACTGACCGATTGTAGGCGAACTCCGCTTGGTATAGTTGTAGGTCCCAAGACTTGAGGTTCACTCCCACCAAACTCCGCAGTAATGCCCCCAAGGATCGATTGACCACTTCTGTTTGGCCGTCCGTCTGAGGATGATATGCACTACTAAAATCCAGCTTAGTGTGCGATAGTTGCCACAAGCACCGCCAAAAGTGGCTAAGGAAACGTGTGTCGCGGTCGGAGACTATGGATAAGGGAAGGCCATGTAGCCGATAGACCTCACGAAAATACAATTGAGCCACATTCACAGCATCGGCGGTCTTCTTACACGCAATGAAATGAACCATCTTAGAAAATCGATCAACAACCACAAAGATGGAATCATTACCTTTTTTGGTCCGAGGTAGGCCCAATACAAAGTCCATGCTCACATTCATCCATGGACCTTCCGGGATAGGTAGGGGCACGTACAACCCTGCATTAGTTGCTCCCCCTTTTGATACTTGGCACACTCTACAGCACCGCACAAATTTGTCTATCTCTTTCCGCAGGGTCGGCCAATAGAAATGTTCCTCCACTAAAAGGACTGTTTTGTCTCTCCCCATGTGGCCTTTATTATGGCGTTCTTGGACGATTTTAAGTCTCAGACTACAATCTGGAATACATAGCTGGTGTCCTTTGAAAAGGAACCCATCATACACTCCATAATCACTCCGTGCTCCCCCAGCTATTTCATCCATAATAGGGCCAAAGAAAGAGTCAGTGTGTAACAATTCTTTGATAAAGTCAAAGCCAAGTACCTCATTTGTCATTGTGACCAAAAGTGACGACTTTCGGCTGAGGGCGTCGGCCACCCTGTTCAATGCTTCGGCTTTGTGCTTAATGGTGAAAGAGAATTGTTGGACATATGCAGCCCACTTCGCATGCCGAGATGACAATTTATCTTGACTGTTGAGGTGCTTCAATGCCTCATGGTCCGAGTACAAGATAAAATCATTGTAGGCTAGGTAAGAATTCCAATGCCTCAATGATTGCACCAATGCATAAAACTCCATGTCATAGGTGCTATAGTTGAGCCTTGAACCACTCAAATTTTCGCTAAAGAATGCCACCGGTTTCCTTCCTTGACTTAACACCGCTCCAATGCCAACCTTGGATGCGTCACAATGTAACTCAAAGGGAACTTCAAAATCTGGTAGCACAAGCAAAGGGGCCGTCGTTAATTTAAGCTTGATCAACCCGAACGCCTCCGTTGCCGCTTCGCTCCACGAAAATTTCCCTGCTTTCATGCATTCTGTGATAGGCGCCATAATAGTGCTGAAATTATAAATGAAACGCCTATAAAATGACACCAACCCATGGAAGCTTCGAACTTCATGTAATGTAGTGGGTATGGGCCAATCTCTCACAGCTGCTACCTTGGATTCATCTACTGCCAATCCATCCTTAGATACCACATAACCAAGAAAAAGGACTGAGTCCTTCATGAATGAGCATTTTGTGGGTGAAGCATAGAATTTCTCCCTCCGGAGAACACAAAGGACCTCCCGTACGTGTTGAATGTGCTTCTCTTTGTTGGGACTGTAGATTAGGATGTCGTCAAAATATACTACCACAAACTTTCCAATGAATGGGCGAAAAACTTGGTTCATCACCCTCATGAAAGTACTAGGGGCATTAGACAGCCCGAATGGCATTACCAACCATTCATAAAGTCCCTCTCGCGTCTTAAACACGGTCTTCCACTCATCAATTGGTCGCACTCGAATTTGGTGGTACCCACTCCGTAGGTCAAGTTTTGAGAACATAATTGCCCCACTTAATTGATCCAACAAGTCATCTAGCCTAGAGATAGGGAATCTGTACCTGACTGTGATCTTGTTGATGGCTCGGCTGTCCACGCACATCCTCCATGTGCCATCCTTCTTGGGTGTTAGCAATGCCGGTACTGCACAAGGACTCAAACTCTCCCGAATGTGTCCTTTGGATAGTAATCCTTCCACTTGTCGCCTCAATTCTTCATGTTCTTTGGGACTCATGCGATAGTGTGGCCGGTTGGGTAAACTTGATCCCGGTACTAAATCGATCTGGTGTTGTGATGTACAAATTTAATTGTACTCGCCAATTGCACGAGTCGTTTGTGATATAGCGGATGTGCAAGTGCGAGGTCGAACCCACAGAGAATCGTGTTTCGTTAAAAATCAACTTTAAAATGCCTAAACTAATCCTATCTTAACCTAGTCCCAATATCAAACACATGGTGTGCGGAAAATAAAAGTAAATTAAAATGCAATAAAAAATAAAGAAATAAAAATGCTAAGGTCCCTAATCTACCTCACCACAATTAAATCAACATATAAACATGCCTAATTCATACTTCAACAAAAATTACGCTACTAGGCGTATTCTATTTGCTATTAACTAGTCCATACATTCGTCTATCGATAAAGCACATATGCATATCCTATTGTTGCTACAAATTCTTGTCGAACTAACCAATGCAAACACTGTTTAGAGGTCACAACGGATATTGGTCCGAAGACGAATCATCCGATGTATCTCCGGTTGCAGCGAAAGTCGACGTTTAAACGAATTGCAAACAACAATCAACACACTTTTGTCACTAAAATGTATTGAAACGAATAAACATAAAATTAAATGACGAACGGAGTATTAAACTAAGCATAAAAACATGTAGATAAAAACATGGTGAAGAATAAGAGACTAAAGCAAAATAAACAAAAGTATTAAATTAAAATGACGTTTAGGAGTGTTTACAATGAAGAACGGGGAGGTTTTGGGCCACAAGGGGCGCCTCCAAGCGTTTTCCAAACGTCGGGTTCGTTTACAAGAGAAAGGGGGATATTTATAGGCTAAATTTAGGGTTTCTGCATTGCTAGGTCAGATAAGGTGCGTTCGATCGCACTAAGTACGTTCGAACGCACTTGTGCATGAATTTCGGCATCTGATGGGCACAAGTGCGTTCGAATGTAAAACGTGCATTCAAACGCACTTCCTTCAGAATTATCCCTCACATGTGAAATACAAAGTTGTAGATCTTTGAGTTAGCTTTCCAAAGACACCAAGATCACCCCAATCGGAGGTCTACAACTCTAGATATGGTCGTTTTGGTGGGACTCGTCGGGTGTGAAATATCGCTCGACTCAAATTTGCTGTCAAAGCTCCCCGAACTGTCTTAAGCCCTAGAGTTGATGGCATTAGCCCCAAATGCAACTTAACAACCTGCAAAACACTAAAACACTAAAACTAACCAAAACATTAGAAATTAACAATACTAAGAGCCTAACGAATGTAAATTAAGGGGTTCAAATAAGCACTTTTAGGCACTCATCATGTTGTATGTCCCGAAGAGGCGGTAGTTCATCGGGTAGGTCACCCGGAAACACATCCCCAAACTCGTCTATCAACTTCTTAGCTTCTTCTGGCAGCTCTTCCTCCTTGGAACTCTCCTTGTTCAATAATAAGTATACCACCTTCGATGATAACATCTTGGCAATAAACTCTCGTTTTGCCAACAACGATTGAGAGTGACCCGTGTCTTTGGTGGCCTTAAGACCAATTCCCACGCTAGGTAAGAGCGTTAGTTTCACCTTACTGAACATGAAGATATATGTGTTTTTCCTCCCATCATGGTGTGCACTTCTATCATATTGCCATGGCCTCCCTAACAATAGGTGGCATGCATCCATTGCCACGACATCACACCACATTTGATCTTTGTATCTAACTCCAATTGAAAAAGACACTAAACAGTGTTTAGAGACCAATGCCTCGGTGCCTTTTTTGAGCCAGTCCAACCGGTAAGGAGTAGGATGTTGCTCCGTTGCTAGGTCCATCTTCTTTACTACTTCTTCCGCTACAACGTTCTCACAACTGCCCGAATCAATGACAAGGTGACACACCTTGCCCCCAATCGTACATCTTGATAGGAAAAGGTTGTGCCACTGCTCATCTCAATCTTTCGTTTTTCTAGGGGTAAAACACACCCTTCTCACCATAAATAGAGGTCCACTCTCGGCCTCTCCTATAACAAATTCTTCTTCTTCCCCTCCGTCTTCGTCAAATTCTATTTCATGTTCCTCTCCATCGCCTTGTTCCTCAAAGGCACCGCTTGAATTGGCAAGAAGACCCTTTCCATACTTCTCCCCTTTGCGACAATCCGCTATTCGATGACCCGGTTCACCGCATCTGAAACATTTGGGACCGGTAGTCGCTCCGGTTCAGTTAGGCTGACCTGCAGTGGTGATCCCTTTGTTTGGACCGTTTGATGGGGTAGATCCCTGATTTTGGAAGGAACCCCCCGACCGGTTGTAGCCCCCCACTCCTCCATGTCCGAACACACCCATGGAACCCCGTGCCAACGTTTTCTCCACCACCAAAGCCCTTTGATGGGTTTACAAAATATTCACGGGATCAAAAAGATTTACCGTGTCTTGGATTTGCGTCCGTAAGTCCCCAATGTATCGCGACACTAGTTGGTCATCCTACTCTGATAGATCAACTCGTGCCAATAATTTGTGGAACTCCTCCGTATACTCATCTACTAACTTCGAACCTTGGTTCCAATTTTGTAGCCTTTGGTACATAGTCCGAAGGTAATTGTGGGGCAAAAAGGCTGGTCGCATCTTCTTCATTAGTTTCTCCCAACTAGTGATCTTCAATTTGCCTTGCCGCACCCTTGTTTGCTTCAATTGCTGCCACCATGCTGCAGCCCTACCCCGAAATTTGGTTGCGACTAAAGAAACCCTTCTGTCTTCAGGTACTCTCTTGAAGTCAAGAATTTCTTCAGCTGCCGCTACCTAATCCAGAAATTCTTCAGGTTGCATCCCCCCTGAAAATTCTGGGATATCCAGTTTGAACCCGTTCTCCCATCGATTAGCATGAGCTTGCGCAGGTGGTCGACGTCCCTGCGTTCGGCGCTCCTCAAAAGGGTTTGCAGATTCATAACTGTAGTCGCCTTCATCTTCCTCTTCCTCCTGTCGGGGTGGAGTTCGACGCCGACACCTGTCGTAGAGACGCGATTCAGCCAATCGGTTAGTGAGGTCTTCGATCTGAGCCCTCATAGCCGCTTGTACCTCCTCGTTGTCCCCGTTTGTCGTCCTTTTTTCTTCATGTCCTGAGTCCTCGCGATCATCCTCGTCGTGCTGAGTTGGAAAACGGTTGCCCTTTTTTCTTGTGACTGGAGCCATGGAAAGAAACTTGCGCTCTGATACCAACTGATGCAGCCTGACACGTAACGGAAGCAAAGAAACAATACAAGAAAAGGGATAAATAGATCTTGGATCTCGAGTCTATCAAGAATCTAAGAACTCTTCTTTAATAAACAGAGTCTATCTGTGAATCAAAGGGAAATAAAAGAGATCTCAACTGTGAGACGTTTTATTAAGCAAAACTGTGAAATAATAAATCATGTATATATAGCCCCCAGACTAAAGAAGTGCGGAATAAAGACTCCTAACCCTAACACAATTCAAATAAATGAACTTAAAGCAGTTTAATAATGGAAAAAACGTGAAAATATAACATAGGACCCATGAGCGAACGATCGCAACATGGGGGGTGATCGTTTGCAGATGGGCGAACGATCAGGGCACACGAACTCCGCCAACGGTCACTTGCTCAGTAGCTTCCAAGCGTTAGGGGCCACTTCTGCGAACGATCATGCGATCGTTCGCCACCAACGTTCGTTTACTCAGTAGCCATGGGACTATTGGCATGAGTTCTGCGAATGATCGCAGGTTACTCTGTGATCGTTCGCTGCTATAGAGACTTCTGTTTCTGGTCCTCTGTTGCAGCTCTGGTGTGGGAGCGTGTCGTCATCCTCCGGGGTGGTTCCACTTCAACATCTCTCCCTTTCTTCCTCATGTAGTCCCAAGCATCTCGGTCTACATCACCCTTCTTCCAAAGAATGTGAGTGATAAGAAAAGGAAAAGGCAAACCCCAAGTGTTGGTGTGCTCGGCCACTCGATGGTGCACTCCTTCCCAGAATTTGTAGATCTATCTCCATATGAGCTCGGGAATGGAGTACCAAAAGCCTCTGCGGAACGCATACAGGGCATTGAGGAACAAGTCCCACCTCTGTGTCTTGTGTCCCAAAGGACACACGTTCCTATACAGCACCATGTCAATGAATAAAAGATTCAGGGGAATCTTTGCTTTGCTGGCTACATTCCTGTGCTTGTCTGCATACTGCCCCTCACACATGTCGGAAATGATCTCCTCGAGGGTGAGCATGGAGGGGCACTCAAGCCAAGGAACGTCCGACTCGGGAAGCTCATGGCTGCACTTCAAAACGGCCACTACATCGGCTGTGGTCACCTCCACCTCGAACGTCGGGCCAGCTGCAATCATAACTCAGATGCACGTAAAATGCCCTGACCAGACACTCATATGCAGTGGAGGCGACGAGCTTGAATAGCCTCTACAAACCCCGGTTCTTCAGCTCTTGGACCGCCCAACTTGTAGCTTCATTGTTGGAGAACTCCTCTTTGATGGCAAAGGTGTTCTCCAAAATGAGCTTCCGACTCTCAAAAGGTGGCCTGGCAATCATGGCTCGGGTCCCAGAGGACCGAGAAGTCGACCCTTGCCCTCTAGGCATGCTGAAAAGTGGTTGGGGCTTTTTGTCGAACAGGTGGTGTGCAACCCGAAACCACAGGATTTGAGAACCCTGTTGAAATTCACCCCAACCCCCTGCAAAATCACTCACAATCAACAGAACAAACAAGAGGCACAATCCGTGAGTGGAATTGTGCCCTAAAATAACAAAAAAATGGAAGAAAAATGGGGTTTTGGGGGAGATTGGGTTTTTTGTGAGAAAGGGGGGAAATGGGGAAATGGACGGCCGGTGGTGGGTGGTGGTGGTGCAAAGAGGCCGGTGGTGGTGCGGTGGTGGTGGGGGAAATGATGGGTGGCGGTGGGGTTTGGATTATAGGGGAGATTGGATGAAGAGGGATGAGGGAGATGGGAGATGGCTATATGGCGGGGAGGGGAAATGGGGAGAAAAGAAAGAAACAGTGACCTAAAAAGAGCCAAAAACGCATGAGATCGATCGTACAAGTGGTGCGTTCGATCATATACGTTCTGAGTGTATGGGTGTGAAGTGGGCGCTGCATTCGAACTGACGCATGTGAGTTTGAACGCAGGCCCGTGTCTGAGTTCGAACGTACAGGGTACGGTCGAACGCATGTGTGCAGTGATGTGTCCGTGAGATGGGGAGCTGCGGTCGAACAAACGCAAGTCAGTTCGAACGTTGCTCCGTGTCTACGTTTGAACGCAAATGGTGGGTTTGAATGTAGAGTGCAAAGTAAATTTTTTTTTTTATTTTTATTTTTTACAAAGATATTTACACAAAAAAGAATTACAAACGCAACACACAAACTAAAATATTTACACACATATTTACACACTAAAAATATTTACAAAAACACATCTACTCCACCCCCAAACTTAAAACGTCACATTGCCCACAATGTGACAGAATTAGCAAAACCTAGGGGATGGGTCAATTCAAGTATGCATAAAAGAATGCTTCCCCAAATTTGACTGGTAAACAACAAATGCAAAACGTAGTGCAAGAAACATAATGAGGGGTGCCTTCCACAAGCACTAAGTTTAACGTCTTCAGCCAAACTCGTGATGTCAATCAATCTGAATAAATCGGATCCTCCAAAAGAGTGTCCTCAACCTCTGAACTCCTCAACTCCAAAAATGGTTTTACTCTTTGTCCGTTCACCTTAAAGGTGTTGCCATTCTTGGGATCCTCTATCTCGATGGCCCCATGAGAAAACACTGTCCTAATGACGAATGGGCTTGTCCACCGAGATTTCAACTTACCAGGGAATAAATGCAACCAAGAATTGTAAAGAAGGACTTTCTGACCTCGCTCAAAAGATCTCCTCTGAATGCTCTGGTCATGAACCTTCTTCATGTGTTCTTTGTACTTCCTCGAACTGTCATAAGCATCATTCCTCAGCTCCTCTAATTCAGTGAGTTGGTGCTTCCTTTGAGAGCCGGCCTTAAAAAAATTGAAGTTCAGCTGCTTGATGGCCCAGTAAGCTCGATGCTCCAACTCGATGGGAAGATGACAAGCTTTACCGTACACCAACCGATATGGTGACATCCCAATCGGTGTCTTAAATGTTGTCCTATATGCCCACAAAGCATCATTCAATCGCAGAGACCAATCTTTTCTGTTGGGGTTCACAGTCTTCTCGAAAATGTGTTTGATCTCGTGATTTGACACTTCAACCAGCCCACTCGTCTGTGGGTGATAAAGGGTGGCAACCTTATGTGTGATGAAATACTTCTTCATCAGCTGCTCAAAAATCCGATTGCAGAAATGAGTGCCTCTATCACTGATAATCGCTCTAGTTGTACCAAACCGAGCGAAAATCGTGTCCTTCAAAAATTTGACCACAACTCTGTGGTCATTGGTCTTGCACGTACCTGCCTCCACCCACTTGGACACATAGTCCACAGCAACCAAAATGTACAGAAACCCGAAGGAGTTTGGGAAAGGTCCCATGAAATCGATGCCCCATACATCAAAAATCTCAACTACCAAAATGGGATTGAGGGGCATTATGTTCCTCTTTGAAATACTCCTGAGTTTCTGACAGCGCTCACAAGATGTGCAATAAGCACGAGCGTCTCCAAATATGGTGGGCCAATAAAGTCCACACTGCAAAATCCTTGCAGCGGTCTTGTTTGCATTGAAATGGCCCCCACAAGCATGATCATGACAAAAGGAGATGACACTGGTTTGGTCAAATTCAGGTATACATCTCCTAATGATCTGATCAGGACAATACTTGAATAGATAAGGATCGTCCCAAAGAAAAGTTTTCACCTTGGAGAAAAATTTGATCTTATCTTGTTTCCCCCAATGCAAAGGCATTTGGCTGGTAACAAGATAGTTCACTATGTCAGCGAACCAAGGTGCGGGATTGTGAGCAATGTGCATCAATTGCTCATCAGGAAAGGTCTTAGAAATGGAAGTGGCGTCCTCGGTGAAATCCATGGTCAATCTAAACAAATGATCCGCCACCACATTTTCAGAACCATTCTTATTCCGAATTTCTATGTCGAACTCTTGAAGCAGTAAAATTCACCGGATCAAGCAGGATTTAGCATCTTTCTTGGAAAAACGATACTTTTATGCCGCTTGATCTGAATAGATAATGATTTTAGATCCTAACAAATAGGATCTAAACTTGTCCAACGCAAAAACGACCTCCAACAAGTTCTTTTCTGTGGTGGAGTAATTGAGTTGTGCGTCGTTCAGAGTCCTGCTTGATCAGTGTCAAATTGTGTATATTTGACCCCTTTAACTTATATTTGTTAGGCCTTTAGCTTTGTTAATTTCTAAATATTTTTGGTGTTTTTAGTGTTTTGAGTTGTGCAGGTCTTTACAACAAAAGTTGGCTACAAGAGAGCAAAAAGACACTAAGTGAAGAATTGGACCCCTGCCAAGTGCGTTCGACCGCACTTGGTGCGTTCGAACGTAAAGACACTGTCGAGCGCAGTCCCCGTCAGCCCGTGTATCGCGCGGGTGCCCTAGGAGTCCATCGCTTCAGCGTGCGCCGTTACGGTTCTCTGCGGTCGAATGCATATTGTGCTATCGAACGCACAACTCAGTAGTACGTTCGAACGCACCTCCTGCGTTCGAATGCACTCGTAGGAAATTGTGCCTATAAATAGGACCCAAGGCTTTTGGTCGAAAACACATTCCTTTGGGGCGTTTTTGAGAGCATTTTGCTTCTGTTTGCATTGCTCCGCCCCTTTTAGTTGTAAATTTTTCTTTTAATTTAATTTTAATGCATTATTTCAATTCATTTATGTTTTGTTGTTCAATGGGTGGCTAGAATCTTCAACTTAGGTTGAAGATGAAGCCTCACCCTTAGTTTAAATTTCTTGCTTTTACATTTTATGCTTATTTTCCGTTATTTAATTCCGCATTCGTCATTTAATTTCTGTGACAAATAATTGAATGGTTGTGTGTTGTTGATGCATTGATAGTCATCCGGTGATGTGTTCCAAGCCGGGTGCACAACGAGTGTTTGGTTGTGATTCAATATCCACTGTGATCCAAGGATACAGTGGATGATTTTATCCATAATCAATACTCATTGTCGCTCCTTAACGGTAAACACATTATTCGGTTTGACTTGTGTCACTTACCACAATAGAGTGTGTTGAAGGGTTTAAAGTTTAAAAACGGAGAATAAGTGTTTAATGTATTAAGTTTATCTTTATTGGGTGAGGTTCATCTTTAACCTTAGTTACTTTTATCCCTACATTTTTCATTTTAATTTAAATTCTGCATTTTTCATTGTTCGAAATCAATCCTCTTTGGGACTAGGTTAAGATACATTTTATTTAAGAGTTGTATTAGTTTTTATTTACAAAACGCCGTTCTCTGTGGTTCGACCTCGCATTTTCACGCGCACTTTACTGCACACGATTCGTACACTTGCGAGTATTATTTTTGATACGATCATCTCCTAATGATCTGATCGGGACAATACTTGAATAGATAAGGATCGTCCCAAAGAAAAGTTTTCACCTTGGAGAAAAATTTGATCTTATCTTGTTTCCCCCAATGCAAAGGCATTTGGCTGGTAACAAGATAGTTCACTATGTCAGCGAACCAAGGTGCGGGATTGTGAGCAATGTGCATCAATTGCTCATCAGGAAAGGTCTCAGAAATGGAAGTGGTGTCCTCGGTGAAATCCATGGTCAATCTAAACAAATGATCCGCCACCACATTTTCAGAACCATTCTTATTCCGAATTTCTATGTCGAACTCTTGAAGCAGTAAAATCCACCGGATCAAGCAGGATTTAGCATCTTTCTTGGAAAAACGATACTTCTATGCCGCTTGATCTGAATAGATAATGATTTTAGATCCTAACAAATAGGATCTAAACTTGTCCAACGCAAAAACGACCTCCAACAACTTCTTTTCTGTGGTGGAGTAATTGAGTTGTGCGTCGTTCAGAGTCCTGCTCGCATAGTAAATCACATGGGGAAGTTTATCAGTGCGCTGCCCGAAAACAGCTCCAACAGCATGGTCTAATGCGTCACATATGATCTCAAATGGTTCACCCCAACTGGGTGTTCTAATGACTGGTGTGGATGTTAGAATCTCCTTCAGAGCCCCGAATGCTTTCAAACATTCTTCATCAAATTCAAACGGGGTCTCTTTGGCCAACAACCTATATAAGGGCCTGGCGATCTTGCTGAAATCCTTGATGAATCTCCTGTAGAACCTTGCATGGCCCAAGAAGGAATGGATTTCCTTCACAGTACGTGGGGGTGGAAGGTTAGAGATCAAATCTACCTTTGCCTTGTCAACCTCAATACCCCTCTGAGATATGACATGCCCCAGTACTATCCCCTGCTTAACCATAAAATGGCATTTTTCCCAGTTAAGCACAAGGTTCTTCTCTTTGCACCTCACTAAAACCAAAGTGAGACGGTGCAGACACTCCTGAAAAGATGAACCGAAGACGGAGAAGTCATCCATGAAGATCTCCATAAAATGCTCTACCATGTCAGAGAATATGCTAATCATGCACCGTTGAAAAGTAGCTGGTGCATTGCACAGCCCAAAAGGCATGCGACGGTAGGCAAATGTCCCAAACGGACAAGTAAATGTAGTCTTCTCCTAGTCTTCGGGGTCCACTGAGACCTGGTTATATCCAGAATAACCATCCAAGAAACAGTAATACTCGTGCCCAGCTAAACGGTCCACCATCTGATCAATGAATGGAAGAGGAAAGTGATCTTTCCTGGTAGTAGCCTTCAACTTACGGTTGTCTACACAAACTCTCCAACCTGACTAAATACGAGTTGGCACCAACTCGTTATCCTTGTTCTTCACTACGATCAACCCAGCTCGCTTGGGCACACCATGTATCGGGCTCACCCACTTGCTATCAGAAATTGGATAGATGATCCTAGCATCTAACAATTTAATCACTTATGCTCTCACAACCTCATGCATCACTGGGTTGAGCCTTCTCTGTGGTTCACTCGATAGTTTGGAATTCTCTTCCAGATGTATCTTATGCATAACCAACGAGGGGCTGATTCCCTTAATGTCCTTAATAGTCCAGCCAATAGCTTCCTTATGCTCTCTCGAAACTTCTAACAATTCCTCCTCTTGAGCATCTATCAAATCTGAAGCTATGATCACTGGCAAAGAATCGGCTAGGCCTAGGAACTTATACTTCAAATTGTCCGGTAAAGGCTTATGTTCCTTCTACGGGGAATCAAGCACAGCTATCTCCTCCTTCTCTTCGCTCACCAAAGGAGCGGTCTCCAAAAGTGCATCTGCTTACTCCATAAGTTTATCCAAATCCAAATCTTCACCAAACTGAGCAAGGCATGCTTCCAGGGGGTCCTCTATGCTTGATTCTTCAACAACTTCATCCATTATCTCCTCAATCAAGCATACTTGATTCATTTGGTCATAATCAAGTGGTTGTTTTATGATGTGAAAAATATTCAACTCCACCGTCATATTTCGAAAAGAAATCTTCATTACCCCTGACCTACAATTTATCAGGGCGTTAGCCTAGCTAAAAATGGTCACCCTAGAATCACAGGGATCTCACTCCCTATCACCTAAACTGGCTCCGTGTCCAACACAATAAAATCCATGGGGAAATAAAATTTGTCCACCTTAATCAGTACATCCTCAACTATTCCCCGTGGAATCTTCACAGACCGATCAGCAAGTTGGAGTGTCATGGATGTGGGCTTCAGCTCTCCTAGCCCTAACTGCAAATAGATTGAGTAGGGCAGCAAATTCACACTTGCTCCCAAATCCAAAAGTGCCCTCTCAATCTGGCTAACTCCTATCATGCAAGTAATTGTAGGACATCCAGGGTCCTTGTACTTGACGAGTAACTTGCATTGTAGGATAGCACTTACTTGCTCGGTCATGAATGCCTTTTTCGGGACATTTGTTTTCCTCTTCACTGTGACCAAGTCCTTCAAGAGCATGGCATATGAAGGGATTTGCTGGATGGCGTCCAAAAGTGGAATATTGATTTGGACTTGTTTGAACACCTCCAGAATGTCCTCTAACTTCCCTCCATTTCTAGGCGCTTGTAATCTTTCAGGGTAAGGTGCTTTTGGCACAAGCGCCCTAGGAGGTTCCTTAACAACAAGGGTGACCGTAGATGGCTCAGCATCTCCTTCCTTCAGGTCGTCACCCTCTTCATCTCTTGGCTTTTCTTCCTCAACATGGTCTGCTTCTGGGTCCACCACTTTGTTGTCCACTCTCTTCCCAGACCTCAGATTAACAATCGCCTGTACATGCTCCTGATTCGAAGAGTTTCCAATACTGCATGCTTTAAGGTTGTTTACTGCTTGGCTCGGGAGCTTTCTTTTGTCTTTCTCACCAAGGTGATTTGCCAATTGTCCCATCTGCATCTCCAACTTCGAGATTGCCTGGGTGTTCACCATGGTGGAGTGCCTCACATCACTGATTGATTGACCAGCTATCTTCATGAATTCCCTCATGGTCTCTTCCAGTGACTGTGTTGATGATGTTGGGGCTTGAGTGGGGGCTTGATAAGATGATGATCACACTGGCGGAGCCGAGCGCCCATGATTCTGATAAGGAGAAGAAAATCCTGGAGGATAGTGGTTTTGAGCATGAGGAGCTCCTCCTTGATTTGTGGTGGGTTGATTCTATTTCCAAGAGAAATCAGGGTGGTTCCTCCACCCCGGATTATATGTCTCAGAATATGGCCCACTGGACGGCTTTTGGAAGTTGTTGAAAGCGTTCACTTGTTCCATCTCAGCAAAAACTGTCATCGACGGACAATTCTGTGCTTGGTGCATAGGACTAGCACAGACAAAACAACTCTCAACAGGAAATGTATTTGCTGCATTGACAGACTTCCCTACACTCAGAGCATCCAATCTCTTAACAATGGCATCCATCCTTTGTGCCAACTCTGTTTCTCCTTTTGGCTCTAGAAGCCCCATTTCTTAGGGTTTCGGGCAGATCTGTCACGACAACTCGTGAAATCCTAGTGTTGGGAGTTGTCGGCAATTTTCTCCAGAGCTTTGTAGGCTAAATCTCCCGTCAAGTTTAGAAATGCTCCCCCATTCATAACTCAATCATACTACAATTGGGCTGAGACAGCCCTTGGTAGAAGAATTACACCAGACGCCATTTTTCATATCCATGAGGGGGACATTTCATCAACAGATCTTTGAACCGTGCCCAACATTCTGAGAATTTCTCATCTTCATCCTGAGTAAAGGAACTGATTTCCTTTCTTGCCTCATTTACTCTGGACATTGGGCAAAACTTGTTGTAAAATTGCTTCAACAGCTCTTCCCATGATGTGATGGAGCCAGGAGCATTGGAGTCCAACCACTCCGTGGCTCTATCATGAAGTGAGAAAGGAAAGAGTCTGAGGTGGAGAGATTCCTCAGACAAATTTTGAAATTTGGTGGTAGCACAGATGTTTTTGAATTTTTTCACATGAGAGTAAGGGTTTTCATGATCTAAGCCGTAAAAGGATGGTAACATTTGGATTACATGTGGCTTTAGATCATAGTGGGTAGCATTAGTCAACGGCAACACAATGCACGAATGGGAACTGACCGCAGTAGGTGCAAACAATTCCCGGAGTGACGTTGTGAAATCCACGTCATAAGCTCTTCTATGCTCCCCGTTCCCTTCTCTTGCATCTTGATAGTCCTCGTGCTCCTCCATTCTTGGATTCTTTTGGTTATCCTCGTGCTCCTCCACTCTTGGATTTCTTTGATTATCCCCCATCTCACCTTGAGCTCTATGCGCTCTCCTAATGTTTCTTTCTAAGTCGGGATCAAAAGGTGTTAATTCTAAGTTCAAGGATCGCCGACCAAGCATAAACCAACAAAAATTTAACTAAACACTAAAGAAAAACAGCAATCTAAACAACCAAACATGCAGGGATAAACAATAAAATCAGGGACACAAAATAGCAAATATAGACAACTACAAAAACCTAGATGAAAGTAAAACACTAAATTCAAATTACACTACAAAAGCAACAACCTATACGCACTTAAATGAATTAAAACTAAACAACTTAAAATAAATATTAACAGATGCAGCAACTACAGAGACAGAAATAGAAAAGAAATATCAACAACCTAACTAAAACAAATAAAGACTAACATGGCAAAAAATAAGTAAACAATTAACTACAAATTACCTAAACTACTATCTAACAATTGAAACTAATTAATCACTTAAAAATTAAAATAATCTAAACACAACCAACAATAGCAGAAAACATGTTAAAAACAAGTATAAATATCAATTAAAACCTAAATTAACAATTAACCAAAACATCAAAATACATACTGCCTCAGGTATGTTG